>OZ010574.1:28907242-28997242 GCA_963932145.1 Acanthosepion lycidas | reverse complement strand
AAATGCGCACAGTGGATTATATAAGTTTAACTGGACAACATTTGAATCAAAAGTGTATCTAAAGAACAACTAAGAGTACGGATTTATACTCAGTGAAGAAAAATGCGAATTGTTGTGCCAAAAATGAAATACCATGGTCAAATTATTGATAAATATGGTCGTCAACCATATCCGTTGAGGGCAAGTGCAATTAAAAATATGCCACCGCCAACAAACGTTACAAGCTTTTCTAGAATTGGCTAATTACTATCAAATATATATACATAATATGTATAATTTGATAGCTCCACAGAACGATCTATTTAAAAAAGGAATAAAGTGGAACTGGAAGAACAACTGTCAAATGGGGTTTAACGAAACAAAAAAAAATGGCTTTCGTCAGATTTATTATTAGCACACTACGATCCAAAAGCACAAATTGTAGTGGCGTCAGATGAGTACGGTATTGAAGCGGTGATTTTGCACAAATACTATGGCGATAAAATGAAAGATTTCGCTTATGCTTTACACTCTCTTCTATCAGCAGAGAAAAATTACAGCCAAATAGAAAAAGAAGTTCTAACAATTATATTTATTGTGACGAAATTTCATAAATTTATTCACGAACGAAATTCTAGGTAGCAAACAAAGTGCAAACCGTTATTAACAATATATGTTTTACACATGCAGGTAATAGACTACAACGCTGGGGTACCATTTTATTAAACTATCAGTTTACGATGGAGTACCAACCGTCTAAAAAATAGGATATGCGAATGGATCATGAAATTAATACCTAAAAATTTGGAATCATTTGAGAACACGGTCATTGCAGCACTAAAAACCAAAATGGAAATAAAAAAACACATTTTTGCAACGTAATATGAGAATTACCAGTTACGCTGGAAGAAATAAAAAAAGGCGAAAGTGACGCCTGTATTGCGAAAATAAAAAGAGCAATTGAAAGAAAGTAACGTATAAGTATGGTAAAGAAACGTGGGAAGACGGCATAATATTAGCAAGAATTGGGAGGTTTATTTACAAGGTAAAAGGGAAAAGATTTGAACATAAAAGGCACCATAATCAGCTAAAAAAAGTTCATCGATGAAAGACATAAAATATTGGAAGAACCGATAAAAAATGCTAGATGATGTTTTCAATGTGCCAGCACCACAACAAGTCGTGGAACATATAAAGACAACTTCCAGAAAAAGAAAGCATACTGAAGAACTGGAAGTGGATCCGAGTCGGAAACGCTACAAAGTCAAGTACGTTGGCCAACTCCCCAGAAAGTGGAGAGGGGAGATACTAATACTAATAAAAAAATAAAATAGTTATAAAAGTATTAATCTCAAAAGTGAAGGATATTGTGGAGTAAATAGTACATTCCCGGTGACTATATGAACTAGTACATAACTATAAAGATGTCCAGGTCAGAGATAAGAAGAAAGAGCCGTTTGGAGTCAGGCGGTCCGCTGCTTGGCTCCAATCTCAAACACCCTCTCTTCGGGCAGAGGGAGACTCATTCGGTGCTCTGTGTACGGACAGAAACACGGCTGAAAAAAACAGACAAGCAATCTGACCGTGCCCGCTTTCGCGAAGGCTGGGTAAAACTTGACCAATGACCCAGGTAGAAACGTTCTGGTTCCCCACAATAATCTCGATCTTGTGTGGCATCTCATCTCAGTGGCGGGGGGCTGGGTAAATACTAGAAGACGTTTGGAATCAGTCTTCAGACTAATACAGGCATCACGGCAAGTAGCCGAAACATTACTTATAAGCGCTACGAATAACATTATAAATCCAACAGATTTGATTACTTTAAACGTTATTTTTCGGGGATACTCATATTTGAGTCTTTGCTTTTCCATCCATTCATTCAAACCGATTAAGGAAAGTTATTCACTTTACATTTCTACTTTTCTTTGTTTCAGCATTTATTCCGAGAGTGTCAAATTCTTCAAGAAATCTTTCTTCATCACGTATCCCAGAGATGTAAACGGATTGTTTCTGTAATCTCGATTTTTCATAGAACTTTTTCGTTGCTCACAGGTTCTTATGAATGTTGTATTCTCAGAATCCTTCTGTAGATTTAAATCTCTGTCGCTTCAAGTTTCTTTTTCATCCATGAAGAAATTATCCAGTATTCACTACCATATAGGAGATTAGATATTACATAGCAGTTCAGCATTCTGATGTCTTGACAATCGATAGAAAAACCACAATTCTTTTGTCTCAAGTCTTTTCAGTTGTGAATAGGTTTTCCATCATTTACTGCTATAGAGGAGATTAGATATTATATAAGAGTTCAAAACATATTTCTTCGATTCTAAAAAAAACATTTTCTGATCGCTGACTCAGTTTTCTGAAAGACACTTTACCAACATGCACCTTTGAATTTATGTATCAACTTTTTGTACTTTGAAAATATTCTTCTTTCTAGAAATTTGTAAATCTGTCTTGTTTTTGTAAAATCCAAAATAAACATGGGTTGAAAATGTTTCGATACATTACATTTCTTAAGCACCTCTCTTCATCTGACTAAAACCTCTGGAATGGGTAGAAAAACAAAAATAAAAAAAGTATATGTATGGCGATAAATTAGTAGAACTGATGGTTTGTACTATAAATTAAAACCGTTTTATGACATTTTTATTCCTTGTTTATTGGTCAAGCAAACGGGCGGGTCCTGGAAACTCCCAGGTTGTTTTTCGACAACCTGCTGTGATCAAAATCAGAAAATGGCGTTCATGCTGGCCGATAACGCCCTCTCGGGACCGTCATCAACACTAGGGAAACGTAACGTGTCATTGGAATCGTCTGATTTCTATTAATGTAATGCAGTCAGCCTGCCAGATTCACCACCGATTTGTACGAATGGTGTGGGCAGTGATGGACAAAGGAAGTTGCATGCTTTGCTTCAACCATGGGAAACATTAAGGCTTTTGATGAATTTTTAACGTTCGTTTCCATTGTCGTTTGCTCTCCTTTTCCTTTTTAATTCTCTTTGATGCGCGCTCTCTCTCTCTCTCTCTTGCCTTTTGTTAATCTAGGCTTTTTGACACTTAATCATAAGACTTTGATCTTTTCACTTTGCTGTGGTTAGCTGAAAACCATTTTTCGTAAGTTTCACTTTTACCAAAAGATCTTTTCGGTGTAAAATGTTCTTGAAGTTCCAAATAATTTCCAACTTTCTTTCCTTCCTTCCTTCCTTCCTTCCTTCCTTCCTTCCTTCCTTCCTTAGACTTTCTTTCTTTTATAATTTCTTTCATTCTATCTTTCATACTTTCTTTCTTGATTCCTTTTTTCTTTTTCTTTATTTCTTTCTTTGGGCACGACAGTTTCGTTTCGTTTTTTTTCAGGTTTGAATGCACACGTGCACATACACTCATATATATATATATATATATATATATATATATATATATATATATGAATAAAAAGACAAAAGGAAAAGCTATTCTTACCCGACATATTTGGTCCGACTTTATCAAGGCAAATCTAGGATTTATTTTTTCGCACGTGTTTATATACAAAAGCGAGAATGTCATTGGTTTGATCAAGGCTTTTAAATTTGAGAACATTTATGAATGTTCATTACGTGGTTGAAAGGTCAGTCAAAACACGTGGAGGGGACAAAATGCCATAATTCAAAGTCTGGTAAGCCAACAATAAATGTATAATATTCAATATTGTTTTTTAAATAAATTAATATTATTTAGATTATAATCAGATTGTTATGCTTTGGGATGGAAGTATGCGATACATATATTCAAAAATGATATTAATTTATACTCTATCTGAAAATAATTTACACACACACACACACACACACACACACACACACATATATATATATATATATATATATATATATATATATATTAAAAGATTTTTCTCTCATTTCCGGCTTCTTAATATACAGACTACTTTGATCTTCAAAAATGCATCGGCAATGTCAATCGTTATCTTGTCTTCTTTTAATTAATGTCCTAATATTTTCTCTCTCTCCTTAATGCTTAAAGAAAGTAAATCTTTTTTTTCGAAAGTTATTCAACATCCTTTGAGAATGAAACAAAAACTTTAATTTTAAGTTTAATTTTTAGTTTCATTCTTAGTTCCGAATTTAGTAATTTCTGTGTTGCAATGAATGCATATCTTTAAATAATATATATATATATATATATATATATATATATATATATATGGAATGCGATGAGTAAATTTTTATTTTTATTTTTGCACGTTGTTTTTGATTTTGTCGACTGCACAGTGTAGTAGCATCGTATGTGAGAAGAAAACAGAGCCATAACACATTCACTCTGCCAGAAATTTTGGAACAGCATATTGTTCTACTTGGCATTCACACCGGAAGCTCCAATACGAACATTTCAGCGTGCTTGAATGGCAATCTGAAGACAGTGCATTGGATTGGATGAGTCTAATGGTGATTACGAAGGTACGGTATCTCGGAAAACTCACTCTGATCGTTCTGATAAGAAATGAACTCCTGAATTTGTTGGTGAGGACCTCAGACTCAATACGGAGGCCTACATCAAGAACCTTGAGAAGGTAGTGCTGCCCTGGGGCGAGAGGGTGGCTGCTGGAAGACTTTATATCTGGCAACATGACTCTGCACCATGCCAAACAGTACCGTTTGATAATTCCTACGACCACATCACCTCTTACATCTGGCCATCTAACACCCCAGACCGCAACCCCCATGATTATTATATATAGTTAAGCGAGAGACCAACAAAACTCCTTGTAACACCAAAGATGAACTGAAGGCAAGGATTATGGCAGCATTCACCAACTTAAACAACGAGACTGCCAAGAAAATATGCAGGAGATTCCAAAGTCGTTTGGAAGGTGTAGTTGAAGCTAATGGCAATTTTGTTGAATAAATTTATTGTTGTCGAGAAAATTTAGGGCAAATTTGGTAACTATATTTGTTAAAATGAGATGTCAGTGTTATTTTAATGATTGCATAATTTAGATGACAATTTATTTATCGCACGTCTTTGAGTGTGTGTGAATATATATATATATATATATATATATATATATATATATATATATATATATATATATATATATATCCCGGCTTCTTGCATTAGATTCAACTGCTCTTAAAAATATATCCCATTGTCTATATTAATTAATAGGCTTCTGATTGGGAGATTGGATATTTTGTTGTACGTGGAATCACATCCTAATTGCTGTTGTTCCCAGGACCACAATAACCTAGGTTGGTAGCACCTGTTTGGGTCGTAGTTATGGCCAAATTGTTAACCACCAAACTGGGGTCAAACCACTATGAAAGTATAAAAAAAACATTTTCTTTGTACCAGTAATATGTTTTTGGAAAAGAATTACCAGAACATTTATGTAAATGAAATTACTAAGGTTCCCAAGAAAATTAAACTTCGGGATTAAATACACCATAAGGAGTTGATATGTCGCTGATCAAACACACTCTCTATTGGGACTAAAGCTCACTCCAGACCCCAAGTAGAAGTCATATATTTACAGTGTATTGCTAAAGATGCTAGAACAATAGTCAGTTCATTATACCGTTGCAGCAAGTGTCTCACTCCCTCTGCTATACGCTCCCAGATGAGACCAAAAATGGAGTATTGCTGGGCTGGAGTAATACAAATATGTCGGTTTAAAAATAAAATCCATAATTCTTTTAGAAATTGTTTTGTTTACATTTCTGATACGAAACTGAGCATTTATGCCTTTTAAAGAAATATGAACGAGTAAAGTGTGCTTTGAAGGCGAATAGAGCCTTCCTCGATTATGAAGCTCTTTGTAGCCGAGTAGTCAAAAACACGTCGAATCAAACGACGGTTTCCCTGAAAATTGGGGCACAGGTTTAAATTCTACTGGAGAGCGTATTTTTCTTTAATAAGTTTTCACGAATGTTCAGGCCGGTAGGCGAAATAAATACTGTTTAAAATAAACGGAGCGTCTACTTAAATACGGGTATCCAATAAATATAAAGTTTAGAGTAACAAAAATATATCGGATGAAAAAATCAAACCCATTGTTTGTATATATATATATATAGTTAATATATAGTTATATATAGTTATGTTATGAAAAACTTGGTAATCCGTATGGGTAATCCCAAGGAGGATGAAATCCTGAGAGCTCAATGTAAATCCAGAGCTAATATTTAAAACAAAAACAGACCACTTTAAGGTACCATTATAATAATTTATTTAATCAGAGCCCTTTTAAAGGACGCCGGATCATCAGATAGCACTTCCAAGAAGTGCTATCTGATGATCCGGCGTCCTTTAAAAGGTGAAATAAATTATTATAATGGTACCTTAAAGGGGTCTGTTTTTTAAAATTAAATAAGGCAAGAAATGCACTGTAACAGTGAGGATTATTTTTTATTTCCCACTTCTCACTACAGTGCATTTCTTGCCTTATTTAATTGTAATAAAGTTACACATGGCCAAAAAAATGATAGGAAGTTGTGGAGAGACTGATTGCCAATGCAATCATGAACTTACGTCTACCGCGCCATACTTAATATATTTGTTCAAGTATTGCCAAGAGAGCCATGACACCAACCCTAACAAAAATAGTGAGCGTCTATTGAATGGATTGCATTTTCTGTTTCTCATGCGAACTATTGATCAGCTTCAAACAACTCAGTGGGGTAATGTTATCCATACAATCCCCCTTCCACCTCTAAAGTTGTGTTGGACCTCTCAACCGCTCGCATATTTCTCAAGAGCCGATCGATGAAGGCCTGGACACAGGGACAAAACAGGCAAAGCTTGCACGAATCTCCAAACGTAGTCAACAACTCTGACAATCCGATTAAATATATTGTCGTCAAGTGGTTGGTCACGGATGTCGGTGAAGAAGCTATCTTGATGAAATGAGAGATAGAGAACTTATAGGCATATAATCCGGGACCATTTGACGTCAAGGCAAAAAAGGTTTCTTGCATCAATCTTGTATTGTCAACCATATCATTAGGATCAGTCGTAGGCCGAGACTTTAAACAAATAATGCGCATGCCCATCCATGTTACTATCAAATGCGTTCGAAATGACCCATAAGTACAACCGAGAAAATTAGCAAAGTGTGACAGGAAAACGGATATCAGTATAATCGATAAAATCAGCAAAGTGCGTCAGGAAGACCGACATCGGTATAATGGATAAAAACAGCAAATTCAAATTGTGAAACGAAGACGGACATCAGCATAACCGATAACAATCAGCAAAGTGTGAAATGAAGACAAGCATCAGTATAACGGATGAAAATCAGCAAAGTGTAACAGGAAGACGGACATCAATATAATCGATGAAATCAGCAAAATGCGACAGGAAGACGGACATCAGTATAATGGATAAAAACAGCAAATTGTGAAAGGAAGACAGACATCAGTATAAACGATAAAAATTAACAAAGCCTGACAGTAAGACGGATATGACGATAATCGATAGAATCAGCAAAGTGTGAAACGAAAACGAAAATCAATATAGCCGATAAAAACCAGCAAGCGTGAGAGGAAGACTGACATCAGCATAACCGATAAAAAACAGAAAAGTGTGCCAGGAAGATGAACATCAGTATAACCGATAAAAATCAGCAAAGTGTGAGAGGAAGATGGACATCAATATAATCGATAGAATCAGCCAAGGAAGACAAAAGAAAAGATTTGTACAAGAAACATCATAAAAAAATATAAATGTAAAGATCATCGTTCTTTTAAATTTTCACGGTGAAAATTATCATCGTCATCATCGTTTCCCATGACCGGGTGCAATTTTAGTGTCACCGCACAACTGATCTCAAATTGTATCAGTAAAAACCATTAATATTTTAAAAAAATCTTACAATATAAAGTTATTTTCTGGTTTTAAATAACCTGTAATGGGTTGATAAACTGTAAGAAAGAAATCAATTAAATTCAGATATGCAAGAATTTACATCCATCCTTTTATTTTTTATACTTAAAAAATAGGCGATATTTTTTTTGAAAAGAAATTACTGGCGAGAATAATTGGTATAAAGAAACATTTATTTGTCACATATTTGCAATTTTCCTTTAGAGAATAACATTTAAAATAAATATTACATATAATTATTACTTTATAGCATTTGCTTTTTCCCCTGATTTTCTTACCTTCAGTATGTGAGAGTTAAATTTTCCTCTTTCGCCATTAAAATTTACATTTTTTTAATCGTTTCATCCCAAGCAAGGCGTCAATGTCCCTAGAACGCAGGTGGTTACAGTGTGTGAAAGTGAAAGACAATGTGGAGTCTGAAAATGGGGAGGATCGATGAAAGGACTAAAAAGGAACAGAATTAAAATATAACAGAAGATGGCGATTGATGTTGTTCTTACATTTTTGAAGATTGTAGTTATCAGGGAAGCAAGAAATCCTCCCCATTCTCAGTGTTCTTATTCTCTTTCACTTTCACTCCCTGCACCCCACCCCAACTGCGTTCGAGGGCCTGAAGAATTTACAATTCACAGAACATCTCGAAAACAAGAGAATCCCGAGAAGCACCAAAAAAATATTATAATCATTATATGCCATGAATGTTATTCTTTAAAGGAAAGCTACAAGCATATCAAACATAAACTCTTTATTGGTTATACCGAGTACGATACAAGTTCTACTAATTAACCCATAAATGGAGGATAATAAGTGGGTACATATGTATAGGCACGCAAGCGAATATAACAAACCCGATTGGAATTAGAACTTCGATTTCCAATTGTGAACCGTTATCCTTTACAAGGCTCGCACATCCAAACTTACAGCACCTGGTCTTCCTCTAAGCGATCATCCATCTATACACTGACAAGTCTCGACATTACTTAGCTTCGGTAATCGTACGTGAACTAGGGTTTTAACGTAAGGTGGCCGTAAGCCCATTATGCCACTCGCACATCCAAGCTTAGTGCACCTGAACAGGTTAGGACGTTGCCTAGATTCGGTGATCGCACGTGAACCGGTGTTTTAACGTGATTGCCGTAATCCCATTACGCCATTCGAACATCGAAGCTAAGTGCACCTGATCAGGTTCGACGTTGCTTAGATTCGGTGGTCGTACGTAAACCCGTGTTTTAACGTGACATAGCCGTAAGCCCATTACGCTACTACCACATCGAAGTTTAGTGCACCTGATCAGGTTCGACGTTGTTAAGATTCGGTTATTTATTTTGATCAATAAACGAAAGTATAGATATCTAAACCTCTTAACTTCGAAAAAATAAAACTCACTTAGTTTCATAGTTTTTAGCTATAAAATATTTTTTCGGGGATGGACAATTATGCTGTCAAAAGATTTGGATATTTTGCTGTTATACCAAATGTATGTGTGTATGTTATGTTATGAACTGGACTAAGTCCGACAATTATTTTAATATATTTTATGTTATATTTATTTACATAGACAAATAACTTAAGTAAATATTCTATTTATAATAAACCGTATCAACAACATTTACCAGCCAGAATGTCCGAGAAATTTCATAGAAAATATGCGTCCACTAACAGAAATCGAACCTGTATCCTACACGGAATGATCATATAGCCTGACGTGCTATACCAGTTCAGCTACGAACGAAGCGTACGGTTATATTACAAACAGAGTATTGACGGGTGCGTGAGAGATTCATGGAAGATTAAAGTTTAAGGACGTTGCTAACTGAACGCTCCTCTGTGGCCGAAACGGTTAAGGCACGTCAGGCTATATGACGGTTCCGTATAGGTTACAGGTTCGATTCCTGTCGGATGACGAAAATTTTCTATTAAAATTTCTCGGGCATTCAGGTCGGTAAATGTTGTTTAATACTGTTTATTATAAAATATAGCATTTAATTAAATATTTGTATCTATAAAAAGAATGTATAGACATAAAAATGTCTTAAATATATATATGTCTATTTTAAAGGAATGGCAAACATTGTGTAAAATATATTCCTAACTGAAAACGTTACTTCTACATGAACCCCGTTTCTGTCTTTCCATTTCCCTCTGTGTACTTCCGTTTCGCCATTTTGAAGGTATTAAACGACAATGTATTTTCGGTGACACCGTCGCATCTATTCTTGTCTAATATTCTCAACCATTTCGTCTGATCGACGGTCTTTGTTAACTCAATCAATCACTTTTTCCTGTGACTGTTTCAGAATAAAAACTCCGTCTCTGTTTTTATTTCTCCTGAGATAACAACATCTTCCTTGACTTTTCCCCACTGTAGATATTTGTGAACGACGTCTTCGATGAAGTATGGGGGTCGGCTGAGATGTTATCGACCTGACCATAAAGGCATTTAAATAGAAACCATTACAAAAAAACAAAAACAAAACAAACAAACAAAAACGTTGATATTTCATATAGCCCTGTTTTTGTGGGAACTATATAACGCTCTCTCCCTATATAGAAGTGAATGTTGGCCAATCTCTTCGTAGATGGAGAAGCGAATTGAAGTAAGAAAAATGTGGTTCTACAGAAGGGTGCTGAGAAATTTATGGACTTAATCTGTGAGCATAGTTTGAAAAAATTGGAGATAAAAAGGACTCTTATACGTAGTATGAGAATGGGAACTCGGACATGGACTGATGGTTAATAAGGTTGTCTCGCTAGGTTAATTATGACTGAGTAGTTCAGTCCTTACCGGGTACCCACTGATTTCAGTCTTGTGCCGCATCTAAGCTACGCCTAGCTTGTCGCTATACTTAATATAAGTAAGAGACAGGTGATATTTTTAAAACACATAATGAGAAAAGAGGTATTGTATAATTTAACACTGACAGGACATGCAAGAGGAACAGGGAAAAAAAATGAATAACTACCTAAATGGTGAGAGGAGAGATTTAAAATAAAATTATTAAGAGCGACAACGGACGAGAAATGAGAGCCATGATCGTCTACGTCCTGAAGGGATAGGGCACATGGAAGAAGATGTTAGGCTGTGTATTTTCCTTTTTGTGACTTTGCTATTTATCAGTATTTTATATTTAGCCAGATCTACAGAATAATATGTTTCTCTCTCTCCATTTACCGAGTGTAAAAGAAAAATTATCCAAATCGTGCAAAAGCTTCGAATAATTGTCCATCCCAAAATATATTTAATATCTAAAAGGACACTAAACTAATTGAGTTTCTTTTTTCCAGTTTTTCAGATAAGGCATTTAGCCACTTTGACACCATTTTTCATAAAAATCATTGAAAAACCGTTTGAGTTATTCATCTAGAAAGAGAGCAGGTTAAAATCGTTCAGACTTTCAGTAATGACAACAACATTCATACTCTGGCTTCCATCTTCAAAGTCCAATCAAGAGAACGGGGAATAAGTTTTAAAAAAAGCGGGAATAGTAGAGAGGTAAATTAGATCAGGAGGTCACAAAAACAGGAGGGATCATCATTTCACCTCAGAGCTAAATACATTCTTACTGGTTAGAGTCCAATAGTTTTATAAAAACCTCGGAGAATTCCAGTAAGATATCATTAATCATTTATAAGATACAGCAGTCCAATCTTAATCTAATAATTGAACATTTTCGCTGCCGCAATATGCGGACTATTTTGCTATTACACCCGGTATATATATATATATATATATATATATATATATATATATATATATATATATATATATATATATATATATATATAGTGGGTTGTCAAAAGTTATGGCCGGTTTATTAACTAAATTTCCTACATAATAACGGAACAAACTCTTTGGCCAACCCATTATTTATATATGTGAGTAGATATAGATTATTATCCGAACGAAAGTAGAGAAAGGAAACAATGTAAAAAAAGCTTTTTTTTAATGACAACACATTTTCATTCATGTGCTAGGTTGACGTCTTCAGCTCACAATGAAAGACGTTTTTTCTTTTTGCATTAAAGACGTTAACGAACAGATCTCTGTTATTCTCTCTGTCAGCTCGTATACCGTTGCATTGTGCTGTTATCGTTTTGTGATGATCGGTGATATTATGCACAAGCCAGGTCCCATGTTTATCATCGAGAATTGTGAGATCAGCACACTTTCAATGCATTTTTCAGTGAATCCTTTTCTCTCTTGATTAGATTGACATTTATTAAGTCGAAATCGTGACCAAGTATGTTACGGTAAACGACCAGTTCGTTTAGTATGTTGTTAGGCAGTATATCTGCACGATGTCCATATAGAGATTTTTAGATGTTTCGCCGATGGATATTTTGCGTATTTTGTATAATTTATTTTGTATATTCTTCCCTCTATCCTGTTGTTATTGCATTTTCGTTTGGTGCTAATTATATCTTTTATTGTTTTAGAGGTAATGTTGAATTTTAGGTCAAGTTTGGATAAAATTATTAGTGATGTTGGTTGTTACGTATTTGGTAGGTAAAATTATGTGGTTAATTTTGTCAGGGTTGTTGAAATTATTTATTTGTGTAGATTTTTTCTTCTGTTAATTTGTAGGCTTTTCGTTTGGCATTATATAAGAAATAATTCGAGTATTGAAGGAGTTTAAAAGTGTTTTCAATAATATATATATATATATATATATATATATATATTTATATATATATATATATTTATATAAAGAAATATAGTCTTAAGGTGTGCTATATTTATGGAATAAAGTGCTCAATATCAGAGATAGAGCGTGTGTAAATATAAAAGTGAACATAGAAGTCAACACTTAGAGGCGACAGTCTGTTTCATGCTATATGCAATCGTCAGGCCATGTTTGTGGTTATTGAGGTGGCCTGACGATTGCATATAGCATGAAACAGACTGTCGCCTCTAAGTGTTGACTTCTATGTTCCCTTTATATATATATATATATATATATATATATATATGATAATAATATATATTTATATTATATTATCGAATTACAACGAAAAATACTTGTTCAGTAACTTCCTTACTCTGTTAATCACCATGACAACTCCTTTCAGTTAACTCTAAACCATGAGCGAGTATAGAGGGCGCCCCGAAACCACCTAGGGGTTCAAGGTTCAAGCAATTTCAGTATTTCTTTATCATTCATAAACAGTTTTATGAAGAATGAAAATTCAAACATTGGAAATATGTTCCCATTTAATTAGGAAAAATTATACGCTGTAAATGTCCACCATTTTCGACTTCCCTCAGATTGCTCTCTTTCGGTAGCGTTCTCCATAACAATGGTTGATAACTCTGACTCTCACCTTCAAATTTCTATACAGATACTCTCCCTCATCTGCTGAACTGTTTGTGGTTATTGAGGTATACACGTTTGTTAAGGTAACCCCAAAGAAAGTAATTGGGAAGCGTCAAATCAGCAAAATTCAGTGGCTATAAAATTTCGGAATGCCAAGAAAGTGACCGAAACTTTGTCTATATTTCTGAGTTATTTTAACTATCTACACTATTTACAATGTTTAGACTGTTGTCCTCATCCTTATTGTCATATTCACGACGTTTCGACCGTTGTACACTCCGGTCTTCTTCAGGTAATACAATGTTGGAATTTCGAACTGAAATCTTTATTTCTACTGGAGTAGATTGTTCTAGCTGCACATGCCATGCCTTTTCAGTTTCAATTATTTCCCTTTTGTAATTCAAATGTAGGCAGGTATTGAACTCAAAACTCCAATGTAAATAGTGTAAATAGCACCAAAAGTTTGTTTAAATAAACAAATAAAATTCCATGATTTTGTTTTTCTGTTTTTTTTTTTTTGCTCAGTTGTGAATTTTTCCGTGGGTAAATTTCATATTTTAATCTAAGTTTTGAAAAATAAATATATGAAAAAACTGACTTACAATCACATTTTTAAATACGTAGGTAACTTTTGGGACACCTGCACAAGCGGTTTCTCAGATCAAAGTTGCAAAACGGTTACAAGAGAATGAATAATTTAGGTATTAAAGATTATTTTTAATCAGATCTTCAAGAAAAGAATGGCGCTACATAATTGGAAAGAAATAACTTTACCAAATAACAAACCCTATATAGTCGAAGACTTCCAGCGCCAACAACAAAAGTCGTTGCATATTACTTACGTTGAATATGAAAACATCGAAATATTCCATTTTGCATAAATTTCCATAGGCGAAGATTTAATTACTAAAGAGTGAAATTCCTTTAAGAATATAACATTCTGATTGCCTAAGCTAAGAGTGAATATCATCATATGAATACTTCATTGGTCCAACTGGCAGGAACCTTATAATGTTTAAATCGATCAATAAAACACTGGGTTGGCAGTAAAACGCACGCGATCTCTTAAAGATATGTCAAGACGCGTGTGGACAAGTCGCAGTCGTAGAGAAAGGACTCACATGACATCCAATCAAATAATTAAAAGTGAATTTGTTGACGGCGACTCGCGACTAGAATCAATTATTATGTATGATGATAGTTGGCGGGAATTCAATTGAACTGATGCGTTCTTAATTAGGTACATTCTCAAACATGAGGCATTCGTGTCCAGTTGACTTTTCCTTAGGTAGGTTTATGCACGGTACTTCGGAGTCCCTCTCGTCATTGGTATAAACAAACGTAACAATTAAAACACAAAAGAGATACATCTGATTCTTAAAATCTTCAATTTAGCTTCATTAAAATTTGTGATTTGGAATATAATCGGGTGGTGTAACTGTTTTCGACACGGAAAATGGAATCAGCAGGCTGGGTTCTAAGTCCGCCTTAGTTTTCACTAAGCAATGAATTTATTTCTTATACTTCTGATATGAATTTAATAAAGCGTAGACTGAATTCTTTTGCCTTTGATGGGAGTCAGTTAGTGCCGGATTTGCCTATGGGTTAAGGAATACTCCACCTATCAAGCAGATAAGTGAGGTGAGTTAATGAAAGCAAGATGGATTAAGGCCCTTGTCGCAGTTATATACCAATCCGGTTCAGAGAAGAGGCTTGAGCAACACGTGCTACAACCAGTGTCGGGTTTACTTATAGGCTTAGTAGGTTGAAGCCTAGTGACTCAAAATCTAGGTGGCCTCCAGCCAAGATATATAGTATGTTTGACACCGTCATACGACTTTCTAACACATGCTGTCATAACGCATTGTAGGTTCTAAAAAAACCCTTCAGTAATTTTAAACACCCGTCATCATGCTTGGATTACTTTAGCACTCCTGTGTCTGGAGTAACCATCTTTAGGGCTCCAGATTCAAAGGGACCGTATTCATCTGTGTTCCAGGCGAGGGCATATTCAAAGGACGAGAAACAGTGAATCTTGGGTTTTCCCAAATTGACGACTGTGAGCTGTATTCCTTATCTGGGAAAGGTATATTCCCAAATTGAAACTGCACCATGGAATTGTAAGCTGCTGGGGGAGGTAGATTTAGCATCAGCCTGTGTGCCTTGGTCCAGATTAAAAGAAAGTAACCTCATATATTGGCAGCAGTAAATAAACTGAAATTGACTGCCGCTCTGATTTCTGTATGAAGTGATGTTATTAAGCGGCTGTTTTAGTTTGATTTTCCTTAGCTAGTTTAATTCGAAAATTAAAGCCAAGTGGAATATGAAGTTGACATTTGGATTTCAATGTAGTGACTTATTAGCTATATTATTTCAAAGTTTCGTCTACTTAACTCTTAAACCCAATTTAAAACATTTAAAAACCTTCAAGGCAATTAACAAGAAATAAATCGAAAGAAAAATGTTTCAGTTGAATTAGAAAAAGCAATGAAACTTATCGATTAGTTAGGCACCATGATATTAATCTATTTTTAAATCATAGTAGCAGCCGTACCCAGCTGGTCGATCAAAAAAGCGTTCAATTAGAATGGAGCAAAACAGCATCATGTTTAGAAGCAACTGAGTCTATCTTCTTCAATTTCATTAAAGTACTTTCATTAAAATAACATTTTGAATTAATGCAGTTACTGACATAACAGAAATAGTCTGTATTTATTCAATCGAAGTTAGCTGAGGCCATGAAGGGGTAAAACAGACAACAGGAAGACCCACTTCAGACCAAAATTATTTTGAAGTTTTTGAAATTCGGTTAGTCAGTGTGCTACCAGGGATCTAAAAGAGGATACATTTATAAAGCAATTGTAAAGTTTGATATATATATATATATATATATATATATATATATATATATAGGGTGACCCCAAAAAACGGGAACTATTTAACAATCCAATAAAACCAAGAGCGATGGAAGAAAAATATTTTATTCATAGTAATTGAAACCTTAAAACATGCCATTTAAGAAACAATGATGGAATTTTCATTTTTTAAAAATTACGTCCTGTAGATGGCGTCCTCCTGTACGAATGCATTCTTGAAATTCTGCTGTTGAGATTCCTCATTGACTGCTGCAACATCTCAGCTGGGATACTGTGAATTTCATCTTGAATTCTAAATGGCAAGATGTTTACTTGCTCATGGTCACTGTCTCGCAGTGTTGCCACTTGCTCGTGTCTGGCAATACGCACTTAAAAAATTCCCGTTTTTTGGGGTCACCCTGTACACACACACACACACACACACACACACACATATATATATATATATATATATATATATATATATATATGTATATATATAGGTAGTAAAAGAATGGTTAAATATTAAGCATTACAGAAGTGATGTGATTAAATGTTAGATAATGCAGGAATGGTTAAAAATGATGCAATAAAAGGAGTGTTAAATATTAGATAATACATTATAGATTATTCTTACTTTTTATTCTTTGATTGGCCTCTCTCTTTAATAGTAGTTTTTCTCTTATTCTCTAACATTCAGTAACCCCTTGCGTCCTAGTGGCTTTATTGTCTTTTATCTTCAAAAATTTAAATGCAATGTCAATTTTTATCTTCTCTTATTAATTCTTATTCTTTTATTGCCCTCTCTCCTTAATAGTAGTTTTTCATCATATTCTCTGACAGTTACTAACCCGTTGCATTCTAGTGGCTTTATTACGTTGCTTGGGGTGAAATGATTATAAAAAAAATGCAGACATTGTCAAACGTTAGTTAATACAAGAGTGGTTTAATACACAATAGATTTTCTTTAAATTGAGAAAATGATTAACATCTATAGATATATAAAATAGATATAAATGGAGTTTTCAAATCTAACATCTTTCAGCTTGGTAAAGATATAGTATACCAGTGTACTAAATGGTAACACCTGTTTCAAAAATTACTTTACTTAATTTTAATCAGTTGAAACCGAGGCTTTTAACACAGTCTGCTGCTCTGAGTGATTAGAGATGTCTCCTATTATCTGTGTTATTTATTGACAGTCAATGTTTGCCATCCAGGAGTAAAGTGAAGAAGATTTTAATAAAATTATCGCTTCTTTGAAGAACGAATTCTTCGGGAAGGGAATTGCACACTTTTTACCAAAAATAATTGAATATATACAGGCGGAAGAGTAAATGTTTCAAGTATGTTTTTTCTGGTTATTCTCTTTAGATGAAGCGTCAATTTAATGTCGAAGAAACTAATGTAAAGAAAAATTGATTCCTTTCTTCCTGGCTTTCATCTATGAACCTGTCTTCTAGTTCTTCAAGTCAGTTATTATTGTCTCATCTTTGAGAGTAATATCAGTCAAGGCTGAAGGCAAGATGCGAAATCGGCCATGATTATGCTGCCAATCATATTGGCAACTCAAGGAAAAATAGTTTGTGATCAAGGTTACTGATAATGAGATAGAAGGTAGGGATAGATGGATACGTACTTTATTGAGTGTTTGAATGCTTATATATATATATATATATATATATATATATATATATATATATATATATATATATATATATAAATATGTTTGTTATTAATATAAATGTTAACTCTCTTATTTTACACTGAGCATGCATATATATATATATATATATATATATATATATATATATATATATATATATATATATATATATATATATATAAAGTTTAATAGTCAGTGTTGAATCAGACCCGGAAACAGTAGTATTAAAAAGTGATCAATACACGTGAGAAAAAAATTAGTAGAAGTAAAATTAACATGTAGAGCTTTTGATTTTAAAAATCAGAAGGTCAAATAAAATATGCGACCATGGTTTTAACTTGACGGTCTCTTCGGGCGATATTTATAATTATTTTTTAATTGACCTCCTTATTTTTAAAGTATCTATCTATCTATCTATCTATCTATCTATCTATCTATCTATCTATCTATCTATCTGTAAAATACGGGGGTAAGTAATCCAAGTACATCCTAATAATATAAAATATTGAAACTAATCCACGAAAAAGAGCTCAATATATTTATTATTGAGCACATAAATGAATTACATAAAAATGAAACTTAATTGTACCAATAATAATTTTTTTCTTTTTTTAACATTGACAAAAAAAAAAAAATAAATAAATAAATAAAATAAAAATAATAAAAGTTTATCATTGACAAGCCCCAGGGTGATTATCCCGGGGGCGAAATAGCCATCAAAATGGGGTATAACTGAGTTTCATTTTTATGTTATTCTATTACATACACATACACATACACACACACGCACGCACGCACACACACACACACACATATATATATACACACAACTGAAGGCAAAATTAAAACTTATTTTAGCCGACGCATTTCGTCTTCTAATGGACTTTATCAATGCAAATGTAAAATTTTTATTTTCCAACTGGTATTTATAAACAGTAGTAAAAATGTTACTTTTCAAATTTCATTAAGAGACGCTCATAAATATTCACCAAGTTAACTGATAAGTCTGGGTAAATTATGTAAGATGCTAAGTGACGTACCTAAGGGTCTAATGGACAAAAGCGACTAAATGATATTGCTGTTGAATTTTTAATGCCATTAATATTTCAATTATTTTAGAATAGGCTAAAATTTCTGCATTATATATTTTAAATAACAGGAATTTAACCGTTTTCTTTTAATATTTGAACATTTTTATTGTCATGTATGGTGGCTTGGGAAAGTGGTAATTCTTTCAGGAATGGAGATATTTGAAAAAAAATTCGTGGTGCAGATATATATTTTGATCATATATATATATATATATATATATATATATATATATATATATATATATATATATATATTGTGGATTCCGAGATGACATCCGCTCTCAAAATGAATGACAAACGCAGGAATTAAATGTGGCAAATAAATGTATTGACTTAATAATACAATTGGTAATACGGTTAGTAGATCCAGAAATGCGGTTAGTAGAAATAATAATAATATATATATATATATACAGTCTGGGAAATTCAGTATCGAAGTAGGACTTCCTTCTCGGTCTACGTGCTCACAACTGTGACTCCTACAAAGCGGTTACCTCACACTCTCACTCTTCATGTATCAGTGTATCTCTCGTCTAACACCCGGGAATTCACCGGCAGCAGTACAAGTACACACTGGTCGAGTCCACTTGTATGAAAAAGGGGTGGACCCCATAACATATATATATATACAGGGTGGGTGGAAAGAACCCCCTATTTAAAATTGTTAATAACTTTATCAATTATTGGTTGATTTTCATTAAACATGTTTTATTTTAAACAGTGTAATAGTAGAAGTACAATATAGTGTTACTATATTAATATTCTACCTCTAGCACATTTTTTTTCCAATCTGAATTTTGAAGGACGATTACTTCTGTAGGTATCTACCATAGATCCCTTAATAATCAACATGGAATGACAATTTCTAATGTTTTTTGCATCTACTGAAGTACACGATCAATGGACACTGTGTTACCATCTCTGCAATTGTACCAGAGACTGCAAAATTTCATAACGAGTTGCTAGCTGATTACGTTCATGAAGTGTCAGGCTACACTTGTGCTATAATGCTCGCAGTTTCTTGTTAATGATATTGTAAGGGAAACAATGGAAGACAATATTGGTGAAGAAATGGTTTAATAACCCGAGGGGCGTGGATTGAAATAATACCGAATAATACTGAATATCATAGTACAGTGCGGCAATGTATATGACTCAACGCTACGCCTCGAGACCATCGGCTAATAATATTTTCCTTTTGTCTTTATATATATATATATATATATATATATATATAGATAGATAGATAGATAGATAAACCTAGTGAGCCAGACAAACCTATCCAGGTTTCACCGAAGCGGATCGTCAGGGAAATCTGGGTAGATCGATCCAGATTTCCCTGACGTTCGCTTAGGTGAAACCTGGGTAGGTTTGTCTGGCTCACTAGGTTTATCTAGGTCTGCTCTACGGTTGTATTGAGCTCTTTTGTAGTTAGTTGTTTACTCGTGTCGGGTTTTTTTCTTTGAGCTTTGAACCTGTATCTGTGCGATATTTTTCGACAGACTTTCATGTTTCTTTTTTTAAAACCTTTTTTTTCCTTCGGGATTGATTTGATTATTGGCAAATAAAAAAAATCGAGGGTTTTTCGAAACGAGTATAGTTACCTATATATATATATATATATATATATATATATATATATATATATATATGGTTTGAATATTACGTTTAAGCATGAAATAGACTATGGGTATGGGTCTTAATGTACACTTTTATATTGATATTCCTGATATTGAGCACTTTAAACGATAAAATAGAACACGTTAACATTTTTATCATTTTATCATATCTCTCTATACGATTCGTCTATAGATTAGAAATTTGAAATACTTTCACATTAAAAGTGAAAATGGATGAAAATACAGGGTACGATGGGTAAATCTTACAATTTCAAAATTTGGCGTCTTACATTTCCTGTCCGTTGCTTGAGTTTCATTGTGTTATCCGACTTTTTCCCCAGTCAGTATTCTCTCATTTTTTTTCCATGGCATAGATTACGAAATAAGAATCGAAAAGAGATCCTCGGGATGAAGAATGGTCTCTTTATCTGGAATAATGTCAGGAAATAGACAATGTGTCAAAAGTGCCGTATCAAATACTCGAAAGGCAATTGTTCTTAGGGCAAGCAATCTTTTTTGGAAGGAGAAGAAACCAAAAAAAAAAAAAAAAAAAAAATCGGCAGTGACTTCAGCAAAATATGGCTGCCCGTTTAGTATTTTTATCCTTTGTAAATTTAAAAATCGAAAGAAACTCTGAGCAGGAAAGTAATATATGACAGGTTTTTTCTAAGCCTTATGCACCGAGATAAGGAATTTATTCTAGTGTGGTTCAAGGTCACTATACAACGTAACAGTCTCAATGATTCCAAAGTGTAACAACAGCACAAGGACATTTATTTCATCAACAAATTGGGTTGTCAAATAAAAAAAATCCCCCAAACTTACAGGACTCCCCAAAAAATCCAGAGTACACCTCCATTTCCAAACTATAAATGAGTAAAACAATTCTTCAGTTAGTTACTCTAAACATCGCTTGACAATGAAACTATGCTCTAAATTTTAAGTTTGATATAGAAATTAAACTTGAATTAGGACTTGAGTCAAGTTTCGGAACATAGTAATTTCTGTGTAACGATGGAATCATATTTAAATATATATATATATATATATATATATATATATATATATATATATATATACATAAATATAAAAGTGAACATAGAAATCAACACTTAGAGGCGACAGTCTGTTTCATGCTATATGCAATCGTCAGGCCACCTTAAGACTATACTTCTTCATATATATATATATACATAAGACTATATTTCTTCTATATATATACATATATATATATATATATGTGTGTGTGTGTGTGTGTGTGTGTATGTGTCACCAACTATAAACACACGTTTTAAAACTACATTACATGTCCATTTTTCTGCAGATCCATTATTCATGAATGTAACTTATCTCTTACTAATACATAAAAATCAATATATATACAAAATACGCCCAAGATATACTTTAATGAAAACATTTTCAAAACATCCTACAGCGTCTCACTAAACTTTACACACTTTAACATCCAGAATTCTCTCTTACACTTATTTCAATAACATCTGTAACTTCCTTACACGTGACACGTACCCAATGAAAACAACTTATTGAATCTTACAAACTTTTATCTACTTGACCGTCGAGAATGTTTGCCACACATATTTACATATTATCTGTTACTTCATTACACGTGACATGTATCTAATCAATAAGACATAACCAAACACAACCTTTAATTAATCTATGTCTCTTTTCTTTTTCATCATTTTTTATCATTTCTATCCTGATCTCTGACGAAGCTTTAATAAAGTGAAACATATTAGATTAAGATCTGTTTCCTACTTGTTCTTTTGTTATCATTTTGTCGGATTCCCAAGCATAATCGATATATATATATATATATATATATATATATATATATATATATATATATATATATATTCTACAGCGAACTAAAAAAATTTAAAACAAACTCTCATCAATAATATCTTCCCTGACTATATTGTTGATGAACAAATAAGATACTCCATTGGAGATTTCTATCCTAAACAAATAGAAATATAATACTTCTTCAACTAACCCAAAACATGTCAATCTTTTATATCGTAACCAAATACAGTTTAATTATAAACAAGATGAAAATATCCTTAAAAATTAATAAAATCTAATATATCCACCACAGATCTTAGTAAATAAAATAAAATTTATTATATACTACACTAAATCTACTAAATTTAATACAGTCATTTGTAATGACTCTTCCCCGCCCAATAACGCGTTGCAAAAATTCAACATTGTTTATAGATTTAAATATTCTCTGGGAGATTGTATCACCCATGGTAAAAATAATATTTATGTTGGACACACTACAACAACGTCGTCTTGGCGGTTAAGTTTTCATTGGAATAATATGTCTAACATTCCCAAACATTTACGACATACCTGTCCACATTCGCAATGCAAAAAAAATCCTTGTTGAAAAAACCTCTATAGTTTTTCACGCAAAGAATAAACATAAACTAAAAATTCTCGAATATTAAAAAAATATGAAACCAAACTTTAATAAAATTAATTATGACTACTCCACAAATGTTTTAAAATGTTTACAATAGATAGTTTGAAATGCCAAAGTTTGTACTAATAGTTTCTTTTTAACTACTCATTTGGTAAAAAAAACTCTCCTAGCCATACTTAGTTACCTCCCTTTAAACGGTTTCAGCGGTCACGCACTGACGTAGTGTTTCTCACTCCATTTGTAAGAAATTTAACTTTCACATAACACAACCATTTGTCTTTGACAATAATGAATACTACAATATTTATTTTCTAATAAACAATACGCTGATGATGACATTGATATGTCGAAAGTACTTGGAAATAAAAGAAATATGTGTCAACATGGCGATTATATATATATATATATATATATATATATATATATATATATATATATATATAAGCGAACATTTAAGTCAACACTTAGAGGCGACAGTCTGTTTCAAGCTAGACGCAATCGTCGTGGCTTGACGATTGCATCTAGCATGAAACAGACTGTCGCCTCTAAGTGTTGACTTCTATGTTCACTTTTATATTTACACACGCTCTATCTCTGATATTGAGTACTTTATCCCATAAATATAGCACATCTTAAGACTATATTTCTTCATATATATATATATATATATATATATATATACAAAAATGAGTGAAAGAACAGATGGAGTAAAAAACACTTTGTAGTATTTGCTTTTAAAAAAGTGCTCAATACAAAGTAAACCAAAATATCATTATTATATTTTTATTATAAGAGATTATAATAAAAAAATTTGAAATTTCTACACGAAAGCTTTCATGTTTCAAAGCTATGATTGTATTTCTTCAGGTGATGTTAAGTAAATGTTACTTACTATCAATAGAAATATAGAATATCGTTAGAAAGAAGTACTAATAAACTGTAGGATAATTGTCAATGTTTCCTCTAAAGTCATGTATCTTATGTTTGCCTTGTAGACGCCTTCTCTCTGTGGGTTCCGTAGCGAGAAGGTTGTTAAGAGGTGAAGTTGTTAGCCCTGGCTCAGAATTTAGATATATCCTTCTACTAGATTGTTTGATAACCAAAGCGAGTGAAGCATTAACCACAACGTTGAGATGAGGGAAGTCTAAATCTAATGGTATTTGTAGAATTGTAATCCAAGATACCAATACCATCATACTAATTGAAATACTAATTGAATTCTACATACCATTATTTCTTTTCGCTCCGATAACTGTGACTCCATATAAAAATCTCCCTAAGGGCAAATTAAACTAAAATTTAAATAGAGGGGTGCGATGTGTAAATTGTCGCCATTTCATATTATTAATTTCGCACATGCGCACTTTTGTTTTTCATTTTGTCGACTCCACAATATGGTAGGTTCAGATGAGCACCGTCTGTGACAAAAAAAGAGCGCCATGACACAATTCATTCCGCCAGAAATTTGGAAATTGCATGATGTACTTTTTGGCATTTGCACTGGAAGTTTCACTACGGATCAATAAAACTCACTTGCAACATCAAAGATGAACTGAAGGCAAGGACTATGGCAGCATTCAGCAACTTGAAGAGATTCAGGAGATTCTGACGTTGTCTGGAGGCCGCGTTTGAAGCGATTGGCGATTTTATTGAATTGATTTACTCTTTGGTATTTTTGTGTAATTTTGGTAAATATATCTGTTAAAATGAGGTGTCAGTGTTATTTTCATTTTTGCGTAATTTAGACGACAATTTATCCATCGCACCCTGTAGATATTTCTGTTATGCCACACTTTATCTTTACAAATCACTTTAGACCAAAATGGAATATTACTGCCATATCTGGCCTGAAATTGCCCAGTCGTAGCTTTCTAACCTTGACAGGGTTAAAAAAAAAAAGGTTTACGCGATCTTGTGGGTGAGGAATTATTTTCAACCCTACAGTTTCTCTCCCACTGACAAAAAGTTGTTGGCCCCCCTCCTATTTTCATAGTAGCTGTCCAGACAAACTTTATTCCTTAGTTCTACCAGTTCATGCATTCACAGCTAAGATCCACTGTAGCACGTGAGCTAGTCGAATGATCTTCACGGCCTTCTTCTACCATTGGGAAGAAAGGAGTTGAGTTCCATTCAGACAGTTTCTTCCTAAAAACCGTTACTTTGTGGAACAGACTCCCTAGAGGATGCTTTCCCAATCGCTAAAATATTAACATCTTCAAGTCTATGTTTAAACGTAATCTTTCCTACGGATCCTCATAATCAGCATGTTTAACTGCCCCCTTTTGCGTGCATACAACTACCTCATTCAGCAACCTTCCTACCTTGAGTGTCTCTTGGGCCTTGTATTATTTGAAGAAGATGAATTAATAGTTATTTACATTGTTTATATTCGAAATATTGTCCTCATCTTGCGATTATCATAACGTTTCGACCGTTGTGCCGTCCGGCTTTAGTCAGGTGTATACCGATCTACTGTGAATTCTGACCTGAACTCTTTATTAAATCTTCGGGTATAGACTGTTCTCGTCCCACTGCCCATGTCTAGAGATATCGTCTATCCCTTATTTTTTAGTACTGTTCAGTTATTGCTCTCCATGTTTCCACTGAGGCCAAGTATAGACCAGATGTAGAGGAAAATTGTCCAAATAGTGTAACAGCAAATATGTCCAATTTTTAGATTAAGCTTTGAACCTTTTATTTTAGAAATGATAAAATTTATCTTACTGGAATTCTCCGAAGTTTTATAACACTACTGGTCTCTAATTTGAAAATAAGAATATATAATTACTCGCCAAAGAGTCGTGATGAAAATCGATCATAAACGAAGATGACATGTTCATCATTATTTAATCATAGCTAAGGATCGGAATCTCATGAACGATTGAAATAAAGTTCATATATATATATATATATATATATATATATATATATATATATATATATATTATTTCAGAATCATATTCCAAATTATTCAAGATGATCTACGTCCCCTCTAAACTTCTAACTTTCTGTCCGGAAGTTTTACGTATGATTTTATTTTCAAATTCTTTTGTTTCATTGCTTTTGGACTGTCATAGCTGAAGCTCCTCTCTCACGTGCCAAACCTCCTATGGATTGAGTTGGATTTTTTCTAATTCATCTCTTTAGCTCTAAGTTGAAATGATGATCCCTCATCCTGTGGTGAATTTCTGATCCAGTTTTCCTCTCTACTGTTTCCTCTTTTTAAAATTTATGCACCGTTCTCTTGATGGTTCTTGAATGGACTTTGAAGATGGAAGCCAGAGTATGAATGTCAGTACCATTACTGAAGGCATGTATGATCTCTTTCCTCTCCCCATTGCTCATTTGGGAAGACATAGTAGGGATTTTAACATCTCTTTTTAGCTGATTAACACAAGGGCTTTTTTTCAGTGATTCTTACGAAAAATGGCGTCAAGATGGCGAAACGTCTTATCTAAAAATCCTGAAAAAAAGAAAGTATTTTTTTTATATTAAACATTTTGTAGGATAGACAATTATTCGATGCTTTTACTCGATTTGGATATTTTTGCTGTTACACCCGGTATATATATATATATATATATATATATATATATATATATATATATGTGTGTGTGTGTGTGTGTGTGTGTATGAGTCTTAATATATATATATATATATATATATATATATATATATATATATATATATATGGAATCTTTTCTTTCGTGTATCCTTTCTTTATAGTTATTTACCTACAGGGAATTCATTTCTGTGACAAGGCATTATCACTATTTACATTATATTCGGACTATTGTCTTCATCTTTCTTGTTGTTATCACAACGTTTCGGCTGTTGTGCCATCTGGTCTTCATCAGGAGTATATCAATATGGAAAACCTGCAAGAAATTCCGATCTGAGCCCTTTATTTAATCTATGGGAGAAGATTGTTTCCGTTCCACTGCTCATGTCTATGGATGTCGTCTAGTTCTACGTGACATTGGCTTAGTGGATTAAAGCGTTGATTCGTGAATTTGGTAACAGATTGATGGTGAGTTCAATTCCTAGGCCGGGCAGCAATAAGTAAACAGTACTAAAAATAAGAACGAGACGATATTTAAAGACATGGGCAAACAGTCTACTCCCGTAGATTAAATAAAAGGTTTAGTTGTGAATTCCCTATGGGTAGATCGGTATACATTTGGAGAAGGCTGGAGGGTACAGCAGCCGAAACGTTGTGATAACACCAACAAATATGAGGACAATAGTCCAAATATAAATAATAAATAATAATGATAATTCCTTAACACAGAAGTTTATTGCCTGTAGGTTAGCTAGATCGATATACACCTGAAGATGGCTGGCACAGCGGCCGAAACGTCGTGATGACAACAACAAATATGAGGACAATAGTTCAAATATCAATAGTGTAAATAATGATAATTCCTCATCACTGAAATGAATTCCCTGTAGGTTACCAAGATCGATATACACCTGACAATGTCTGGCACAGTGTCCGAAACGTCGTGATAGCAACAACAAATATGAGGACAATAGTCCAAATATAAATAGTGTAGGAAATTTATTAATTAATCCATTTCTAAAAGGATTTTTCATTTGGTTGGATAGAGCGAAGTGGAGGTTCGACCATGTCTTTGGTGTGTTCTTTCCAAAAACCGGTTTGCTAGATTTGATTTCAAATTTGTCGTTCCTATAGTATACTTATAAAATTGATATCAAATGTTAGGGAATTTCGTACTTAATCCATGATTTAAGTTTTTTTTCAGTAGGTTGGATAGGGACAACGTGGGGTTCGACGAAGTGGCAACTTGTCTTAGGGGATTTCTTGAAATTTTTAGTGCGGCCCAAAACTGGGGGATCAGTGATATTTCATTTCTTGAGAGGGCGTTTCAGAGTCTGATCAGCTCTGACGGGGTCGATTTGGTGAGGTCAGTATGATGTTTGAAAGACCCGAAACTGCTCAATGATCCATCTCCAGAGCATCACTGACGACGCCCTCTAGCGCTAAAAGAGCGTATATTCAAAGCAGTTGAAATTTTTAGTGCGGACCAAAAGTGGGGGATCAGTGATATTTCGGTTCTTTTTAAACTCATCTCAGTTATTAAGAAGTATTAGGTTGGTGCAAAAATAATGACGTAATAATGTCGTTTTTTGACGTATTTTTTAACGTCAAAAAACGACATTATTACGTCATTATTTTTTGCACCAACCTAATAGGTTTAAAAGAATTCAGTCTAAGACTATAATGCTGAAACTGAAATATGAAGGTTGTATTGTACCAATCCCTCGTATAGTGGGGAGACCCGACTCCCTGACAAGAAAAAAAGATTAATAGCACCTTTGGGAAATACAAGGGAGAAATTAATGTTGAAATATTATATTGCGCCATTTTTCTTAATGGAGAGAAGCTCTTCGTTTTTGATGAGAAACCGATACTGACAGAAGCATCAGAATTTTGGTAACTTGCTTTTAGCACAAAAGACTTGTTTATTAAACTGACAGTAAACAGTCTGTGGTGTTTAGGGGATGTTTTTTTCCCTTTCTTTCTGTCTACTTTCCGATAAATCACATTATGTCAGTAATCTTGGCGAAGGAAAGATGTCAGTGATGACATTTACGATAATAAATATGAACATGAATACATACATAATGGCCGGTGGGCACTTTGGCGCGGTGTAATATTTGACAAGCTTGTCTCGCTAGATCAATTATGACTGAGTAGTGAGTTTGATCCACACTGGGCGCTCCTTACTTTCGACCTCGCGGCACATCTAAACTACGCTTAGAAAATAATTTGGGGCACTTCAACGTGGCGTTATATTTAGCTAGCTTGCCTCGCTAGATCAATAATGACTGATTGGCTAGTTCGATCCTCACTAGCCAACTCATACATTCGGGTTTGTGCCACATCATAGCTACGTTTAGGAAATCATTTGGGCACCTTCGACATGGTGTAATGGTTAACAATTGGAGATATAGTTAAGAAGAAAAATAGATGTAACACCACATCAGACGCCGGAATTTATGACATAAACACCGCCAATGTAGGAAGAGTTACATTAGCGAAGCATCTAGAATTCAAAAGGCTCGCATCTGCGAATATAAGACAGACCTATGTTGGGTGAACCATTTAATTTTGTTCATAATACAAAGAAAGGAAACAAGCCATAACTGATTTTATAGATGCCATTATAATTAGAAAAGAACAATTCATTACGCAGTAAATACTTCGAGGGAGTTCTGATAAATATTTTACCGTCTATAAATACGCGTCAAACACAGTTCATTATATCATCAACTTTTATAAAATGCATACCTATCGAATCTAAGATATGTCTAGCTACTACCACAACCGGTGTAACTTAAATTCTTTCACCGTCACACAAAACATGCCCAAATAAACATGCGGAAAACTAACAAACATGGATAAAAATGACTACTAAACACACACACATACACACAAACGAATGCACATTAGCATTCGAAACTAGAATTATGATACACATACATACATGAATTATATACACTAAAGCTAAAAAAAACCCCAAATACACATGAGGTCTACTTAAGCAATGAAAAACAAACACAAAAATTTTAAATACCACCATTTTCTTTTTCTTCTCTGTATTTCATTCTGTGATGAAGCTTTAATAACGGCGAAACATGTTAGCTTTATAAAGGTTTTCTATTTGCCCCTTAACCTATCTGTCAGATTCCAGTCCATATTTCCTTTATATTTGATCCCAATCCTATGAATTGAATTATGGTAATTTGTGTCCTTCATATGTTTTGACTGTCCTTTCAACCATCTGATGAATACTCGTAAACTTTCTCAAATTTAAAGACCTTGACAAAGCAATGACATCTTTGCTCTTGTATATGAACACGTGCAACAAACTAAATCTTTACTTTTACCTTGACAAAATCCCTCAGAGGACGAAACGCGTTGGCTAAGAATAGTTTTTTCTCTTGTCTCTTTTTATTGATATACAAGGCGATTGAAAAGTAACTCCCCATTTTTAAATACTTATAATTTATTTATTAACTATAATGAATATGAGAGGAAATTGTTTAGCATGAGGTTTTATGTAAAATTCCATATGAGCACCAGATCTCGCTCCCAGAATCTTGAGTCGCCCGGGTATCGTGTCTACTGATATCATTCTTGTATGGAAGACATAACTTCTTGTATTCGCCAATCAATTTCTTCCAAAGTCTTAGTTTGGAATAGTAGACTTTCTTTTTTAAGCAACCCCGAAGGAAAAAGTCACTGAGTTTTAAGTCAGGACTCCTGGCTGGCCAGTCATACATAAAATAGGGAGTTACTTTTGAATCACTCTGTATATAACAGATTCCATCAATAGCACCATTATTGGTCAGAACAATTTCCTTCTAGGGACGAATCGATTTACTTATGTGTTTTAAACCCTTCTCTCCTCCTTTTACCCAGTTCATAATGTTTAATTATATCGTTAAGTTGGAGAGTAATCTGATTTGGTACAATTATGACCGTCATAAATCATATAAAATATGACTGTCAGTAAATCAAATTTCAATCCCCTCGGCTACCTATTACAGGTCTAATGTTGTTATACATTTTATAAGAAGTGACCATTTTCTGTAAGTCCTTAAGTGTCCACTTATTTTATTGTCATAAGTGATTTTTTACGTTTTTATCAAATGGCTATCGATACGAGTCCAACGCCAAGACAAAAAGAAATAGCAGTCAATATATACTTATTTCCCTGATTAAGAAGTTTGGATAAGTTTTAGTGACCAAATAGAAAATTATAGGCGCCGAAAAATCTTTATTTTCTATCCGTTCTCCATTTTTGCCTGATATGGAAAAGTACACCTCACTTCGTACTCATTAGTAGGAAGACTTTGACGAGATAGAAGTCACCAGTAAGAAATATTGAAAAGATATTTGAACAGAAATTAGACAAAACGAGTATTAGTTCTTTTCTTCTTATGATAAGTATATTTAAAGAAGTTTACATTTCAACGCCTAAATGAATTTTCATCAGTATTCAAGTGATCTAAAATGTTGGAGAATAGATATCAATTCATATATACGCGTTCTGTCTGTCAAGTAACGGGACTCGTGCCACAAACACTTTATTTTAATTCCAAACTGTTATATAGGAATAAAGTGTCGCTGCGGACACTTGAGTTTGAACATAGATCGCCAGTGAGCAAACACAGGCGATCCCATTATTGAATTAAGTATACTACATGACCATAGAGGAAATGCATAAGTAGGAAGTCTCGTGACGTCTAATTGATCTACATTTCTAGTCTATCCTCTAATACTATTCGGATTACCATTTCTAGGCTATACTATTTCTCTACTCTATTCACTATACTCTTTCTCTATTCACATCACTATACGGTGGTTACTATTCAAGCGAGTATTATAGAGCGAGTACTATTAGTGCAAGTGCTATTCGAAGGAGTCTGACACCAGTATTGTTCAACGGCGTTACTATAGTTGTATCTGCTATAACAAAGTCTCTACTACAACGGACATCACAAAAGTATCAACCGATATGACAAAACAAACAACAAACTGCATGGTTTCACCTTCAGACTATTCCCCACTAGGTTCTAATGCACTTTTCCATCCTTCTCTGCCACGCTTCTACGCAATGCTGGAAGAATTCTCCTTGGATGCCACTCAACTCTGTCTTACGGCCCTCTTCATGGCCTCCACAATGCTTACCTTGATGATAACTTTCAACTTGGGGAAAGGAAAAATGTCATATGGAGCAAGATTAGGTTAATTGGGAGGTTGTCCTAGTACGGTGATGTTCCTCTCAGCCATGAACTGCCGGACGCTCAGGGCGTTGTGAGTAGGTGCATTGTCCAGCTGAAGCAGCCACGAATTTTCCTGCTACAGCTCTCGCATATGAAAAAAGTGAGAAAGCTAAGATTACAGTTACATATTCTCAAGATATCATGTTAAATGAAAACACAATACGCTTATCTTTCTTAGCTCATAGATCCCACAGCAGACCTAGTCCCGTTCCTTGTCAGACAGACCCCGTATATATATATATATATATATATATATATATATATATATATATATATATATATATATATATATATATTTGGATTGGTGTAAGTTATATGTTAGCTCTATCACTGATATTGAACGCTTTCCAAAATTAACGTGCATATATAATATATATATAAAATTTGCATATATATATATATATATATATATATATATATATATATATATATATATATATATATTTGTGTGTGTGTGTGTGTGTAATTTTCTCAAGGATACCAATCAGTTTCTAATCACATGTACCAAGTCCGTCGCGTGTTCTGTATTTTGTTTAATTACATCATTAAGATGGCTTCACATTTAGTGAAGCAATCTTAATGAATGTATTCTTATACAAATGTACATATTTCATAAGATCTGATATATATATATATATATATATATATATATATATATATATATATATATATATATATGCACTTTACATTTTAAAAACATTCTATTATATCTATATTTATTTGTTACAATCATATTTGTACAAAACTGTTTATGTACATTTGTTTAACAGTTTACTTACATTTTTTTTAGTACAGTTTAATTTCTTAAGTGCTCAAAATGGCCTCCTTCAACATTGCAACATTCGTCGAACCTCTGCAGAACACGATGGCACACAGCACGACACAAATCCCAATCTGCGTCAATTTCAATAAATACTTCTAAGATGTACACTTTAAATTCGTCCACTGTGTAAACCTTGTCATTTACTACCCCTCAAAAAAAAAAAAGAAAAAAAAAAGAGAAATGCATTGGGTGTTAGGTCAGGTGAACGTGGTGGCCATTCAATGTCGCCCCTTCTTCCGAAACAACGCTGTGGAAAGGTTTGGTTAAAGTAGTCCCTTACGACCAAAGAATAATGTAAGAGGTTCGCCATCTTGCTGGAAGAATAGTTATCACTTGGATAAATAAGATCTAAAACCTGAAGCAAATAGTAAAACAATTTTAAGCCTACTTTTGGCTCGCTATATATATTGACTATATGTTTCTAAGTAATACAATTCAGGATATACTAAAAACTGTGTCTACAATTCTTGTTGTCGCAAGTAGGATGCTTTTTCAGACACCCTGATGATTATCTATAGTGACAGCTAAGTCAGGCGAGCTGTCCAAGTCTAAAAGTAATAATGACATTGATAAGCAAGCTACGATTGCATTTAAAGTTGGTCAACGTAGGTAATGTTTCGACTTTGTTTGTCGTTGTCTATTCAATTCATAGCTGCTCTACGGATGAGTATAAGCCATTTTCGTCACAAACGTCATAAATATTCAACACTGTAATGGAAGATAATTATTGAATAGTCGTGTTAAAATATTTTTCCCTAAAATCTCTCCTAGCATATTTTCATATCATTGAAAATTATTAAAAAAGAAGAAAGATTTGTCAGTGATGAGAAATTAATGTAAGAATAACTAACGCTATAAGATTATTACACAAATCTTTAAATTCCTATCGTTCCAGAATGGAACAGAGATTAATAATTGTGTATAGGTAGAAACCTGAATATTATTATTATTATTGTTCACTCTATACAAGGCCAAAGAGCCATTCAAGGTAGAATGTTGCTAAATGTGAGGGAGCAAGGGTTGCATAGGATGACGATATGTAGGATAGATATCGGTTGACTCTAGTCTTGACGAGGTTAAGATTGTAGTGATCGGAGACGCACCCTATTAGGAGTCAGTTCCAAATTGCAAGAGTTTTGAATAAGAAGCTTTGTAATTGGAACTTCCTCCTTGCCAATGGAATATGAAGGAAATGATGATGAGACTGCTCGATGTTTGTTTTTCTTTTTTATAATTAATATCACTGTTGTAACCTAGGGAAGATTACTGAATAGAATAATCAAACGAAGGTTGGTAATGAATGAAAAAGTAGTAGTCAACTGCTAGAAGTGAATTCCACAATGAATCTCCAACTGCAGGATATCTACCAACTGCTCCACGGTGTCAGGTGTAGCACAAAGCCGAATTTAATGTGGTGTATTCGAGCCTGTAGGCTCGGTCAAAAATTCCACGTAGACCTCGAATAAAACGAGATCGGATAGCTGTTTCCCAAGACAAGATTCTGCCGTTCGACATAGCCTTATCTGGGGATCTTCTCTGCTCGGAGGCAAAGAGTTTGACCAGCACAACTGGAGATGAATCTCCAACTGCAATATTTATTTGTAATAAAATACAAAATGTGGCACATGGCCAAAAAAGCGGAGTGGGGAGAAAGGATGGTCTTCATCTGTCTTAATTTAAAACTTAGCTAGCCAAAAACACTGACCCAGACATACAAACAATATTACTAACGCTAAAACAACGCATTCTTTCTTACCTTTCTTACTACATCCACCATAATACCTCATTGTCTCTATGAAATATCCTAAATATTTAAAAACTAGTCCCAATGTATATTTACAATACAAATTATTTACATGAAACTAAACAAAATAATGTTAGTAATAAAACCCCCACAATCCTTAAATGTGGCAGTAACTTCAGGTAACTGGACGAAATTAATGCGGGACTATAATAATATAAAAAAAATTGATACATCCCAAGCTCTCACACTGACACGGACTCATGCAGTGACAACAACAAATACGAAAAACATATACGCGAAAACGAAAGTCGCCCTGCATCCACCAGAGAACTGACATCACTGACCACCTAACAAGGAATGGGGAATTAAACTAAAAAAAATTAGGGACAGAAATAAAAGGGGCCAATAAGCATACACACCCTAGCTAAGTTAACTGGAATAAAGAAAACTAAGGATTCAAAAACAAACCCTAAACTATCCTAATTTTGGGATAGGTTGCCAAAGTTCAACCAAGGAAGAACGATACCCTGATGCCTAACCAGCATCATAAATACTACTTTAGGTCAACTCTTTTTACTTGAGACAAATGCGCATGATTCACCAACCTTTTGCCAAATTCTGATGAAGTGAGTCGCCGCTTTTCCGTTCTAATCTTGACTTTAAGCTGATGCTTAAAGAACAAGATCAGTTGGGAAGAAGTGAACTTCTCGCCCTCATAGAATTCCTTCTGATGTGTCGTCCAAATCACGACTCTCATAACACCTAGTAAGCACAAGAACACATAGTGTTCAGCCTTCGTCATCGGCGGCACCACATTGATACAAATAAAACTAGTCTAAAGGACAAAGAACGTTTCACACAGCATGCGGAATATGAGGCCTTCAACAAACCTGTGCAACGGGTGACCTAGGGTCTTGACTTCCCCACAACAGCGTCGGCAGTTTGGAGATTTGTCCAAGCCCGCTGAACGAAGACACACGTATCATCCGCCAGGCGATCGTTATTGAGGCATTTCAACCCAGGCACCAAAGTCCATATTGAGCGAGCCTCCTGTTTCGTAAGACCGAACTCGTCAATCAGATCATCACAAACGGACCCCCTGACTAATACTTGATATAATGCCCTACGAGACAACGCCTGGACATTGGAGAGGTTCCGACGCATGTCGGTCTACGACCGGTGAATATAATTGGCATCTTCTGGCCTGCTACATCCAGACAGTTGTGGATAGAGATAAAGACGTTTCGGTCTATCATGATTTCGAAACTCCATGCCCCAGTCAAATCGTCAGAGGAATCACTGAGTATCTGCCCAAATTGGGACATATAAGCAGCCAAGTGTTCACCGACGATCTGAAATACTGATACAGCTTCCGCCTGCTTTCATATTACGTACGTAGGATAAGGTCTTTTGTAATAAGATCCCGACTCGATGCGGCTTCACAGTCGGCAGCAGTGGGTAACAATAATGTAACCCTTACCTTTGAGCACCCTATGGGGTTTGATCCCCAGAGAAATCAATGACTTAATTACGGTGTCTTTTGTGGAGCGACAAATTTTGCGCAGACGCTTGTTCACCACAAAGACTAACACAATTCTTTTTTCAACTCTTTTTAATTCATCGGGATTGACCAAAAGTTCATCTGCTGTCACCAAATGTGCGTAACCTTTGGCTTTCTCGAGGAACTCCGTGATGTTGATCAAATACGTACGTGGGAACATCCAGCATTAGGGCGCCCCTCTTACCACTACATTTTCGTCTTTAGATTTGTCTTCTTTACCTGGATTTGTCGAATTTGGTAAATTTTGACCATTATCGGCTTCCATAGATTCGTTGGGTTTCGTCTGATTTTCAGTAATTTTTTCCATAATCTCTCTGGAAATCTCAACAACCTCTTGCTGTTCTTTTTCCTCGTCGATCACTGTTTTCACCATAACTTCCTTCTTTTTATTTTCATGATCCTTATAGGGTGGATTTTTTTCCCTTTTGGTATCGAAAAGATTTTTACGGACCATATTAAAAGATGGGGATCTTTTTCTTTCTTAATTGAACAGTAACAAAAAACAGTAAAACTTTTCAGACAAATTAAGGACTTGACTTAAGGAAAATGTGAACAACTGGTCACAAAAAAAAAAAACACAAAATTAGTACGTAAAAGAACAGTTCAAACGGCAAAACAAAAAACAAACCTTATACGAACGAAGACCCGAATAAATTACAAAAAATAAGGTAAACTATAAGGAAAACACTTTAAAAAACGATAAACATTTTTAAAAGCTAAATATAAAAGTAAAAAGGACGAGCTACAAACACGAAACAAACAATACGTATAAACTGAACAAAAAATTCAATATGGCTGCCTTAAAAATAAAGGTTCGCCGATAAACGAAATACGAAAATAAAAACAGACAGGTTGGACTAAATAAACATAAAACATTAGAACAAATATGAAAGCAGAAGAATTAAACAAATAAAACACAGAACACTTAACGGGATTTAAAAGAAGAAAAAGAAACAAAGAACAAAGTAACACGTAATAAATAAGAAGTAATAAATAAACTAAGAAAAAATAAAGTCGGACAACAGTAGAAATATTAACACGTAGAAAAATAAACAGGTAAACTCTGGGAGGGGGAATAAAAATCAAAAACGAAAAAAAAATAACTTAAAAAGGAGAATTTAACGTAAAAATCAAAAAAATAATAATAGAAGATTAAATGCAAAATAAAAATAAAAATAAAAATGGGAATGTAATGAAATGAAAAAGATAGGAAAAAGTGAAAAAAATCAAAGAAGTTTTTAAATAACAGTCAGCAAAAGAGAACGTAAAAAGTAAAATAAATCAGAACTGAAATAAAACGGAGTTCGTAGAACGAAAAAGAATTTCCTAGCGTGACAGTAAAGTCGGTCGTATCAGGTCTAGTAACGACTTCAACTCTGTCCGAATCTCCAAATGCAGACCAACATACAGTATTTACTACTGTATTTATGTGAATGGGGAAATACCCATTATATGCTACAACAGTAATGTAGTAGTATTGTATTTTATTACAGAAATGTTTTGAAAATCATAACGAATGAGACTGTCAGTGGCCACGAATCAATAAAGGAGCTACTAACTGAAAGGAGTTATTATTTCCGTCTGAATTTCAGGCACGATGAATTATCAATATTTACAATATTTACATTACAATCGAATCCATTACATTTACTTACGTGCTAATACCTTTAGGAAAGGCATGACTCCTCTTCTTCTCCCGCCAGCTATGGGTAAATAGCAGGGCAGACCGGGTTTTATAGTCTTGGATTGCAATTGGTCTATTGCAGAAAGAAATGGCAACCTACTGCGGGGAAAATCTGCCTCGTCAGTCATGTATCGAAAGATACATGATCGTCTAAGCGTGTATCAGGCATGGCACGTAACTGACTGACTGATCTATCTGTAGCAGGATAGACCGAGTTCTCTAGCCTTGGATGGCAACTGGTCTACCGCAGAAAGAAATGGCAACCTACTGCGGGAAAAAATCTGCCTCGTTAGTTATGTATCTTTCGATACATGATCGCCTAAGCGTGTATCACGTATGGCATATAACTGACTGACTGATATTCAGCCTATTATCATCTTTGTTGTTGTTATTACAACATTCCCTCTGTTGTTCTTTTCCGGTTCCTTAGGATTATATTGATCTGTGCAGCCTACAGGGAGTCCAGTTCAGAATTCCCTACAGGTTACCCACATCAATATACACCAAAGAAAGAACGGAGAGAACAATGACCGAAATGCTATGATAACAAAAAGACGACGACAGTAGTCTAAATATAAATAGTGTAATTAAGATTTATTATATGTATAATTTTAATTCAATTTTACTTTAAAAATTAATTGGGAATCAAGATGAATGGGACTTTAATTTAATTTAAACTTTACTGAACAGTGTTATGGTAATGTAAATGAATTACTGACGGTGAAGTTATAGAAACGCATTTATCGATATTTATTGTAAATAAATTTATCGATATTTATTGTAAACAAATTTATATGAATTTATTGTAAATAAATTGACAAAAATACATTGTAAATGACTTCATACAAATACATTGGAAATCTAGAAATAAATGTATTTTTAGTGACCAGGCATTAATAGAAACATTTTACTGACAGGATAGGGTTATATGGTATGTTTATCCGCACAACTTAAAACATTTGACCTATCCTCATCTAGCCCTTTATTTAAGCATATTAAAATACCAGAAACATAATTTAGCGAAATCCGAACTTTTTTTTTCATTTAATTCCCATAATGCAATCACAGTTATTTGTTTTCTTTTCAGTTTATTCGTTGGAAAATGGAATCTGTTTTCCAATCCCGAAGCGAAATGGGTTTTTTCGCTGTTTGAAGTCGAGATTATTGAATTCACTTCAAAGGCCACATTTCAGATTGAAATGAAGTGGACTTTAAGAAAAAAAATGACGAAAAACATTGGAGATCAAAAAGTAGTTGGTCTTAACTATTTTTTTGATATACCACGAATTAATTGTATGATGTTGTTACATAATATCTAAGTGTGTGTGTGTGTCTTTTATGTTAGAAAATTTGTTTGTTTTTCTTTGCTGTTTGTTTTTCTTTGCTGTTTGTTTTTCTTTGCTGGTTATAATAAATTCGATAGGTTTTGTGCATATTTACACATCTTATTAATAAATGAATGTTCATTCTCATATCTTTATTTCCTCCTGAAGTGTTTACACGAACTGATATGATACTAAAAGCGAGGAAGAGGCTTAAGTGTCGGTCTGTAATTTTCAAATAACTTACAACCATTTCAAAAGTGACATACCGCCGCTTCCTTGACTAGACCCACATTCCACTTATATGTCCAAAGTGTTAGAAAAGGGCACATAGCCACCTATAATTTAGAAGAACCCTTAAGAGCAGTTGTCGTTCTCACGACAACAAAAATACTGATCAAATTTGTCAGAGATGGTCGTATTGAATGAACGAATCGACATCCATTATCTATCTATCTATCTATCTATCTATCTATCTATCTATCTATCTATCTATCTAACATGTTCATTTGGAAAGGTATAAAAGCAAATAAACGAAGAGAGTTGGTACAGAATTTGCTGTTCGAACGAATCTAGTGCTTCGCTTTACTGAGTTATACTATGTTTTAACTCAGTTAAGGAGAAATCCGTAGCTTGACAACTGAACAGAATTTACAAAACTGGCCAGACCCTTTACAAAACAACTCAGTTTGCCAGATCTGTAATAAGCATTACAAGTCACTTGTTGACTTCAAGAGCCATTGTCGTTCTCACGACAATAAAAATACTGATCAAATTTGTCAGCGATGGTCGTATTGGATGAACGAATCGACATCCATTATCTATCTATCTATCTATCTATCTATCTATCTATCTATCTATCTATCTATCTATCTATCTATCTATCTATCTATCTCAGTCTGTTCAGATCTATCTATCTATCTCAGTCTGTTCAGATCTATCTATCTATCTATCTATCTATCTATCTATCTATCTATCTATCTATCTATCTATCTATCTATTAGTCTGTTCAGATCTATCTATCTATCTCATTCTGTTCGTATCTATCTATCTATCTATCTATCTATCTATCTATCTATCTCATTCTGTTCGTATCTATCTATCTATCTATCTATCTATCTATCTATCTATCTATCTATCTATCTATCCCATTCTGTTCGTATCTATCTATCTATATATCTATCTCATTCTGTTCGTATCTATCTATCTATCTATCTATCTATCTATCTATCTATCTATCTATCTATCTATCTATCAGTCTGCTCATATCTATCTATCTATCTATCTATCTATCTATCTATCTATCTATCTATCTATCTATCTATCTATCTATCTATCTATCTATCTATCTCCTTAATATAAAACTTTCTCGGTAGCTATTTATTAATGATGTGAATGTGTAGCCCTTATTGAAATCCACGTGAATTATAAATTTTTTCCAATAGAAAAATAACGTTATAATAATCCATTAAATCGAAGAAAAATCCAAAGAAAATCGAAAATCCGTGTCTTGGAATGTTTAGTGCGAATTGAAGGGTAAAAGATTGAATTGATCAGGCGTCTATCAAAAATAGCGAAATAAAAATGAATCCGATTAATTAAAGTTATCTTCTTTGTTTTGTTTATTTTTTTTCTTCAGCATGCAACTGAAATGACTAATAACGAATTATTAACGGAATAGCGTAAAAAAGGAAGGAAAAAGTTGAATATAAATAAAAGAAAAGATACAAATAATCCTTGTTTTAACACTGTTTGCACTATAAATTAAAAAAAAAAAATCTGACAATTTTTTAAATTTTGAAATCTTTTTAATTGGTTTGAACCAATTAAAGCTAAGTAGTCAGCTTGCTGATTTTTAATTTAATTTATTTTTTTATTTTTTCATATTTTTTATTAATTTTCTATGCTTATTGTTTTTAAATTCTGTTTTTTCTATTGATTAATGTTTGTTATTTTACTGTCGTATTACGCCCGCCAAATGAAGTTTAGGCCTGTCAGGTGACTGACCCGCACTTAATATAAACCAATCGCTGCACGCTATTTATTGTTCGCGCTCAGGCTGTAATATTCATGCAGACTTTTTACGAGAGTCACTGAAAAAAAAAAAAAAAAAAAAATTAATGACAGAACAAATATTCCAGAAAAACAATTCCGAGGCTTTTACATTTTTTTCGCGCTCCGACCCCCCGACCTCGACCATATCGTTTCCGTCACAGGTTTTGCAGTTTAACTTCTTTCTTTTATATTAGAATATTGTTGCCTCCCCAACCCTTCAGCGACCTTTTCTCATTCAGAACGAATTCTAATGTTTTTCACCTCGCTGCCTCTTGTTTTCTCTCGAGCTTTTCCTTCTGTTGCTTGCAAAGAGATTTTTTTTTTGAAATCATCAAAGCATTTACATACATCCAGGGTGCCTACGGTAGCGTGTTCGCTAGCAAGCACGTCTTTTGGAGTAATTTGGCTGCGTAGTCAGTTTGGTCTCCATTAACTGCTGAGTTCCGTCTTCCTTAAGCTTCACCTCAACTTGGGAACCTACCACAAAACACGGTAATATTTTAAGACGGATAAATAAAAAATGACGGCCAATTTATGCTGATTATTGGGAAGGCCATGCATATTCTGGAATAGTACGTGTCTCATAAAAGAAAAGAATAACTAAAATTCTGTTTAAAATATATAAACCAATAAATTACAAAAAAAAAAAATCTCTGTAAAATGTATAAACCAATATATTATAAAAATTCTATGTAAAATATATAAACCAATATATTATAAAAATTATATGTAAAATATATAAACCAATATATTATAAAAATTATATGTAAAATGTAAAAAAACAATATATTATTAAAAATTATATGTAAAATATATAAAACAATATATTATGAAATATTCTACGTAAAATATATGAACCTATATATTATAAAAATACTCGGTAAAATATATAGTCCAATATATTATAAAAAAATTCTATGTTAAAATATATACACCAATATATTATAAAAAATAATATGTAAGATATAAAAAAAATATTATAAAAATTCTCTGTAAAATATATAATCCAATATATTATAAAAATATCAAAAATACATAAACCAATATATTATAAAAATAATATGTAAATATACAAAACAATATATTATAAAAAAATTCTATTTAAAATATATAAACGAATATATTATAAAAAATAATATGTAAAATATAAAAACAATATATTATAAAAATATTTTGTAAAATATGTAAACCAATATATTATAAAAATAATATGTAAAATATAAAAAAAATATATTATATATAAATTATAAATTCTATGTAAATTATATAAACAAATATATTATAAAATATTCTACGTAAAATATATTGTCCAATATATTATAAAAAATTCTATATTAAAATATATAAACCAATATATTATAAAAAATAATGTGTAAAATATAAAAAGCAATATATTATAAAAATTCTCTGTAAAATGTGTAAACCAATATATTATAAAAATAATATGTAAAATACATAAACCAATATATTACAAAACTTTCTACATAAAATATAAACCAATATATAATAAAAAATTCTAATAAAAATATATAAACCAATATGTTATAAAAAATTATGTGTAAAATATATGAACTAATATATTATTAAAAATATTATGTAAAACATATAAATCAAAATGAAATAAAGAATTCTGTCTAAAATATATAATGGAATCAGTGTCATACGTGATACACATTCTTTCGACTCTATGCAGATTTTCTCGCTTTTGACTGCCATATTTTTCTGCGGTAGACTGGTAGCTGAGAAGTACCTAACTCCGTCTACCTTGCTTTATCTTTGCAAGAGCCAGATTAAATCACCACCTAAAAAAGAAGAAAGAAGATTATTGCTGATATATCAGCGATGGATTTACAAAATGCGCACTTTCCAGGCTTGATGGACATTTATGTGGCCTTGTGGGGGATGACATTTCCACTCTACAATCTCTTTCCCCATAGACGCAATGTCACGTTCTTATCACTACTCTGTCTCTATTTTATTTCCAAAAGTTCAGACGATCCCAGTTCCATCATTTCAAACCTTTATAGCTGCGAGCAGCCATGTAGCATTCACAGGGGTCGAACCTCCTTCCATTCGTTCTGTCTTAAATCTATAACATAGACGCTTCACCCGGACAGCCTTTACCCCAAGAATTGCTACTTTTTCGAATAGAGTTCCATGTAGAGGATTCCCTGAATCTTTCCCTTCAAGTCTAAGATCCATCATTATATATCTTCATAATTTTCACTCCCTACTTCTTTCTCTTATGTTCATATCACACTCATCATTCAGTAATCGACTACATTGAGTGTCTACTGGTATAAAAAGGTAAGCTTCACTGTACCTGGCCAATGTCGAGATGGGTAACAATTTGTAATAACGCAAAATACTGTTGCTTCGTACGGGACTGATTAAATGTTTCGTTAATAATTTAAGTTGAAAGTCACGTTTTGTAATGCGAGAGTTTTCTTTTACCAGTGTTCAGCTGATAAAATACCCAAGAGCCACTCAATATAGAACATTACTAAATGAATTTCTAGTAAGAACGTATAAAGAGGGAGCAAGCGAGGCGTATTATGAAGATGTATGTAGGACAGATAATGGTTGTCTCTAGAAAAAAGACGTTAAGAGGGTGGCGATCGGAAAAGCATCATCTCTGGAATGTGTTCTATAATGCAAGAGTTCTGAGGAAAGATGCCGAGTGGAACTCATTCGTCACCAGTGGAATAGGAAGGAGATAAAGAAAAGTCGACTCAGTTTACGTGGCATGTCGGGAACCAGCTGTGAAGTTTTGGACAGGTTGAATCAAGAAATATTGTTCACCTGAACATCGGCCATGAAAATAGCGTGAGAGTCGACAGAGGCTAGCAACGTCATTGGAAAACGCTTGCAGGGTGGAAAACAATTCATCAGCCACAAGGCCGCAGAAACACTTTTGCAGTCTGTCGATGATGGAACTGAAGATTGGTGAGGTTGTTTTAACAGTGTACACAGAGGGAGCAAAAGATGCATATCGTGAGGACATTTAGAACATAACAGTTGACCGTCGTCTTACAGGTAAAGAGTGATCAGGAAAACATTCTCTCGGGCGTCTGTTCCAAAATGCAACAGTTCTGGAGAAGAATGGATCTTCCTCCTTACCGATGGAATACGAAGGGAATGAGAATGAGTCGACTCTGTGGACGAGGCATAGCGGGTCCTAACCGTGACGATTTGTTTAGGTGAAATCAAGGAATGTAGTTCACCTGAATATCTGCCATGAAAATTGCGATAGAGTCGTGGGAAACGTGTTATAGGGTGGAAAACAATTCATCACCCACAAGGCCGCGCAAAGGCTGTTGATCCCCGTTAGCAGAATGGTTTCTTGAACCAGTTCTTTCCTATGGCAAGTTCGATTCTCATTCGGTATCCTCTATTCGTTCCAGAATAAAAATGTCTTCCTGCCGTACTAAGTTACCCGCCATAGACAGGTTCCATATTGATGCGGAAAGCATGTACCATATTGATGCATGCCGAAAAGATTTTATCGTGGAATCTACGTCTTATTTCAGAAATAAACATTTTAATATAAAAAAAAAAACAACAAAAAAAAAAAAAAATAAAAAACAACAAAACATTTTTCTTGTCTTTGTTAGAAAGAAAAAAAGATCAATATTATTGTCTAAAAGAAAGAAAAATGACAACGGATGATGGTAATATTATGAAATCAATGTTTATTTAATCGGTCATGCATTTTAGTACAGAAGCCTATTTTATGACAGAGTGGATAATACGCACTCAATATAAAGAAATATTTTTAAATTGCATGTTAACAAATTTAAGAGGGTGCCTTGTCATTTGGTAATACTTAACACGATTAGTCTAGTTGACAACTATAACTTAGTAGTGAACTTGATCCTCCCTGAGAACCACATATAAAATACAATATATATATATATAATTTCTTTTAGGATATTAAAACAACATGTAAAAATCGCTACACAATTCCAGTTGTGTTTCAACGCATACCATTGCGTCTCTTCAGGTGACAGTAAATTACTGGTGATTGAACGTTTAATTTGGTTTGAAAAGCAAAATACATCTTCTTTTTTTTCGAAAAAGGATCCTGATCAACCAATCGAATATGACCTACGTTCAATTAAAAGTAAGCGAAGAAGAAAAAATTAAAAAATTCTTAGAAATGGGCTATCGTTGGAAATTATTTGTTGACAGCAGCCAGACAAATACAGTTTATAATACTGTTTTAAAGACTAGTATTTACAAGTACGCTGAAATCAAGTATGGAAAAATATGATGATAGTGTTCTAAAGAAAAAATAGAAATAGGAGGATCATTTGGTACACACCTCATTTCACCAATTGGTCAGCACTAAGTTAGGCTAGAAGTTTCTCCTTTTAATTGATAAGTATTTCCCCTAAAAGTAACTTTCTTAGTAAAATATATAACAGAAAAACATTAAAACAAAGTTATAGCTGCACCAATAATTTTGAGGAGATTATAAAACTACACAATAATAACATTTTAAACCAATTTAATAATCTGGATCATAATGCACGCCCCTAGATAAATATTATTAATGATACTATCTAATGTAATTGTAGGAATTCTAACCAATGCCCATTGACAAACAAATGTTTAACTAAATCTCTTGTTTATCTAAGTACTATCTCTACATCCGACAGCTGAAAATTTGTTTACATGAAAAATTGTAAATTTATGATAAAATCTCATTATTAAATTAAAGGAGCCAACTAACTGTTAATTGTAGACACAGTCTACCATTTACCTTATAATTTAGTTAACCTTTGGAAATTGATAATGGTTTTTCTAATATCTTAGTTGAATTCCGTTGCAGCATATATTGCTTATATATATATATATATATATATATATATATATATATATATATATATATGTGTGTGTGTGTGTGTGCGCGCGCGCGCGTGTGTGTTTGTGTGTTTGTGCTTGTGTGTGTGTGTGTTTGTGCGCGTGTATTTATATATGTAAAGAATTTAAATGACAAAGTGGAAACATTTGTGCAAAGATATATAAGCAAATAATTCTAAAAAATTCCGTGTAAAATATATAAACTAATTCATTATTAAAAACAGAGTTAAAAATATATAAACCAATGTATTAAAAAACATTGTGTAAAATATATAAAGCAATATGTTATAAAAAATTATGTAAATTATATAATCCATTATACTTTTACAAATTATGTGAAAAAATATATAAACCAAAATATTATAAAAATTTATGGGTAAAATATATAAACCAATATATCTATAGAAAATTCACGGAAAAATATATAAACCACTATATTATAAAAAGTATATGTGTAAAAACATATGAACCAATATAATATAGAAAATTTTGGACAAAATATTTAAACCAGTATAGTATAAAACTTCATGTGTAAAATACATAAACAAATACATTTATAAGAAATTCTATATAAAATATATAAACCAATATATTTATAAGAAATTCTGTATTATATAAACCAATATAGCATAAAAAATGATGTGTAAATATATATAAACAAGTGTGTTATAAAACATTACGTGTAAAATATGTATTAACCAATATATATGTTTATATTTATCTATACGTAATATATATATATAAAGAAATATATTATAAAAATTCTACATAAAAAATATAAAACAATATGTAATAAACCATTCTGCGTATAACATATATTAATCAATATACGATAAAACAATTCTGTGTAAATATATATATTAGCCAATATATTTATAAAAATAATTATGTAAAATATATAAACGAACATAATATAAACATTTCTGTATAAAAAATATATAATGTAATAGCTTATAATATCAACATCTCTAAGTAATACACTGGGAATTGAAATAAAGGATGACGCTTTTCAGAAACTGAACGAAGTATTAACGAACCGAAAAGTGTTCTGAGAATAGTAAAAAAAAAAAAAAAATCCTGCTGGATATTTTAGTAAATGTCCGCATTTCTACTTCTTGTTTTGCATTGAAAATCACAACAGGTCTCGTCTGCTATCAGTATTCAATAAAAGTATTACTCTCGTAAACTGCAGACATCAACTCGGTATTACTTATCGGAGTGACGAGTTCAAATTATGGCATAGCCTTTTATGTTCACTTTCGATTTAATAAAGCTGCAAGGCAAGAACCAATCTCTTTACCGCAAATCTATGATGTTTGTAATAAAAAAAACAGTAGATTCTGGAATTGGTTTATTAGCTTTTGGTACAGGGAAACATATTGTAAAATAGAAACTAGGGAAGACAATGTTTAGCCGTAAAAGACTGTTTTCAGCAAAGGGTACTGCTACTATTGCTTCTCCTGCTACTCCTCTTGATGTGGGAGTTTTTTTATGTCTTTCGTCCGACGGCTAAGTACCAATTGTAGGGAAATATTTTCCTCACAGCAGTTTAGTAGGAGGGTAAAATAGATTCTCTAGCCTTGACTGGCAACCTGTCTAGAAAGATGACTATGAATTAAAAATCATAGAGAAGACAACGGGTAACATCCCAAAGAAGACATGGCACTTCATAGATAATAAAGTAAAGGAAACTGTGAAGAGCTGTGATCGTCTACGTTCTGAAGGGGCATAACAATATACTCATTCATCAGACCTTATAGACTGGTGCTAAACCATATTACTTAAAGACTTCCACCCGCAGCAACAAATAAAATGCATAGCACATGTTGTTAGAAGAGAAAATAATAATATAATGAAGATGTTGATTTTTCCATATAACCTTAAACAAAAGTTCAGAAAAGAAACATCAATAATTAAAGAGCGATAACATTATTAATGCTATTTAAATTCGGACTATTGTCCTCATCTTTGTTGTTATCACAATGTTTCGGCTGCTGTTCACTCCGGACTTCATCAGGTGTATGTCAATCCGGGTAACCTACTCGGAAATAAATATGACATGAGAGTCGCTAGAAAGACGAATGATGGCAAGTCTTCAATAGCAGTAGCAGCTGTAACAAACAAAAAAAGAAAAGCTTCAGTGAGTGCATCATTGAAAACTAGCTACACTCTACTAGTCAAAATTGCTTTAAGCGTTTCATTTGCTGCTTGAAAATAATTCAAAATAAAAACTTGAAAGCATAACATCAGCATCTGCAGGTGGAAACAGAAGGGTCGAGGCAGAGGGACCAGAAAATTGCCATTGTCTATCTACCTTATGTCTACAGCATTAGGACAATATTCAGAAGCAGCCCCACTTTATTGAGAAATCTCTGCCGTGTCAAGCCGAACACTGGGAAGAACATGGCCAAGAACAGCGTGTACTCCATTACTTGAAGTTGTATCAAAGAATATAAAACTGAAAAAAGAACCCCTCTGCTAAAAGTAAGGTTAGAGGAAGTTGCAATGAGAGAGAAGACAATGAAATCTGGCATGGCTGATCATGTATGGAGAGGGAAAAGAGTAATCATCGGCTCTTGTGAAATGAAGTGAAAATACGAGATAAGGAAAAATACTGGAGAGTTAGATGTCTGAAAAAATCAACACGGAAGATTAGCTAAGAGGATTTCCTTAGTATGCCTAACATAGAAATAAATACAATATGGGAGCCACCAATAAAGAAAGAAAAACAAATGACGGCAAGTCTTCAACATCGGCTGTATATAAAACAAAAAACAAAATCAAAACAAAGCTGCAATGAGTGCAGACAACATGACAAGCAGTAGCAGCACTCATCAGTAAGAAGGTTAGGTTTAAGGCTCCATGATCTACACATAGAATTGTCCTAAGGGACAATAGCCTAATAGAGGAAAAGCATTGGTTTGTGAATACTGTAATATAGTAATTGTGTGTTCAGTCCTTTGCTCTGTGGAAACAACGCGTATTATAAACCTAATGTTTTCAGCAACCATTTTTTACCAGTGCTCATATTGCAATTTTGCTGTTATCATTACATGTTTTTACCAGAGCTCATATTGCAACTTTGTTATCATTGCTTTTCTCTGGCACTCCTTATTACTGGTTTTCATATTGTATTTATTTCTATGCTTGGTTGGCTCAGGAGATTTTGTCTCCTTCATATGTCCGAAACTCCGCCCACTTCGTGGAAATAATCAAAGATGCTGCCATCCTATCCAACCAGATGGTGAGCTTGGACGTGGTGAGTTTGTTCACCAAGGTACCCACGGAGGAGGCACTCTCAGTAGTCAGAGACAAATTGACCTCTGACTCTTCCCTAGAAGAGCGGACCAGTATTCCAATAGATAATCTGATGGATATGTTGACTTTCTGTACACAAACAACACACTTCGGAATGGGATCACACATATATCGACAGGATGAGGGCTTAGCAATGGGCTCGCCATTATCACTAGCAATGGCGAATATATATATGGAATACTTTGAAGAAATGGCATTAGAATCTATATAACTAAAACCTACTATATGGTTAAGGTACGTAGATGACACCTTCATACTTTGGCCACACCAGGAAGATGTCCAGGTTCTACTGGACCATGTGAACTCAATAAGATCTTCGATACAGTTCACAATGGTGAAGGAGAGTAACAACACACTCCCATTCCTGGATGCACTAATATCTCGAACAGAGCATGGGTTCAAGACATCCGTATACCGTAAACCAACATTCACCGGACAGTACCTCAATTTCAACTCCCACCATCCCTACAGCGTAAAGAAAGGGATCATCCGTTGCTTACAACACCGAGCAAAAGTCATAAGTGGCGACCCAGAGACATTAGATAAAGAATTGGTCAGTATAAGTAGTACCCTACAACGTAACAACTACCCTGGGTACATGGCAGCAGTCCCCCAAAACTGGGATAGGCGAGTACAAGAGGAGGAGGAGGACAACAACACTCAGAAAACAGTCTGTCTGCCTTATGTGAAGGGGTTACCAGAGAAAATACAAAGGATCTGCGGTCCATATAACATCAGGACAACCTTCAAAAGCTTGACAACACTTCGCAGATATATCTCTCGAGTGAGACCCCCCCATAGAGGAGAACATGACTAAATACTGTGTGTACGCTATCCCGTGCAGCTGCGGAAAGGAATATAAAGGAGATTCAGGCCGCCCCCTCAAGGTAAGGCTTCAAGAACACCAGAAAGCTGTAACGCGAGGGGAAGTAGAAAAATCAAGTGTGGCTGACCACATATGGAGAGAGAAGGTAGATCCCCGCCCCCTGTGGGATCATGTTGAGATCATAGACAGGGAACACCATTGGAAAATTCGTAAACTTAAGGAATCAGCACATATGCTAGGCCACAAAAATCTCCTGAGCCGTCCAAGCATAGAAATAAATACAATATGAGAACCAGTAATAAGGAGTGCCAGAGAAAAGCAATGATAACAAAGTTGCAATATGAGCTCTGGTAAAAACATGCAATGATAACAGCAAAATTGCAATATGAGCACTGGTAAAAATGGTTGCTGCAAACATTAGGTTTATAATACCCAGAAATTCATACCCAGATGTCCTCAAGGACACATGGCACAGTGGATAAAGTTGGTTAGATCCAGTGACAGACCCAAAGAGTGTGAGTTCAATACCCGGTTAAGGCAGTGGAGAACTTTCAGAGGGAAAATTAGCAGGAGATAACTGATAACTGACATCCATCAAACATGGCACGCGGATCTAGAACAGTCTACCCCAGTGATCGAAATAAAGGGTTCAGTTCGAAATTCCAACCAACTGAAGAAGGCCGGAGCGTACAACGGCCGAAACGTTGTGATAAATATGTCGACAAATTTGAGGACCATAGTCCGAGTAATGTAAATACTGTAAAAATAAGAACTAGACGAAATTATATATATATATATATATATATCTTTTGACATTTCCATTGAAAAACTAGCGTGTTAAGTATTTCAAATTTGAAAGTTAGAATTAGCGTTTGTTCTAGCAGCAAGAATATACATATGTGATTTATTAATGGTCATGATGAGCGTTTCGACGCGAAACTCTTCAGTTAGTTAACCAACTAAGTCACTTGAAGTTTTAATTTATTGAATATATACTTAAATATTGAATTTTCTTATATTCAGATTTTTATAGCATTTTTCACACATATTTTTTTTATCTCATTATCAAAAATGCGAAACCGTATGCAGAATTGGAAATCGATTTCTTACCCGAAAGCCTCTTCACGTTCTTAAAATAACAAGAATCCTTCGATTAGTGCGTTTGATATAGATAGATATATATATTTGAACAGAGAGTTAGATAACTAGATATAGATAGATAGATAGATAGATAGATAGATAGATAGATAGATAGATAGATCTGAACAGACATGGATAGATAAATAGGATTTCAAAGACAGGAGAGAAGACAGACAGACAGATAGATAAATAAAATAATATATAGATAGACAGGAAGAGTTTGAGATAGATAGATAGATAGATAGATAGAAAGAAAGATAGGAAGAATTTGAGATACATAGATCTGAACAAAATGAGATAGACAGATAGATAGGAAGAATTTGAGATAGATAGATAGGAAGAGTTTCAGATACATAGATATGAATAGAATGAGACAGATAGCTATCTAGCTAGCTAGATAGATAGATAGGAAGAGTTTGAAATACATAGATAGGAACAGAATGATATAGATAGATAGGTAGGAAGAGTTTTAAATAGATAGATAGATAGGAAGAGTTTTAAATAGATAGATAGATAGATAGATAGGAAGAGTTTGAGATACAGAGATATGAACAGAATAAGATAGATAGATAGGGAGAGTGTGAGATAGATAGATAGATAGATAGATAGGAAGAGTGTGAGATAGATAGATAGATAGATAGATAGATAGATAGATAGATAGATAGATAGATGACAAAATTATAGTTTTAATGTATGTTATATTGAAAGGTTAAGTTGCTCAATATCAGGGATACAGTGTATGTAAATTATATGAAAGTGTATATTGTCTCAATACTATAAAATAGGCAAATTTACTGCATTCTGATCAACAATTTACCTCCCACCCAATAACCGTTAGAATAATACACCAGGCATAATACACCAGGCACCTAGCATAATGCAGCATTGACCAACATATATGAATACAGGAATCCCTCGATTAATGCGGTTATCTGTACATTTAAAGTTTCGCAATAATCGAAAAGGCATTAATCGAATATAATAACTTATAGGAAATGAGATGTAATTTGTACCTGAAATTTTTAATCTCATTCACAATTAATTTCTAATTTGTGCACATTTTAATTAAAATATAGGTACATATAAGAAGATACAATAAAAATTCTATGAATTAATGTTTATTAATCTGATTTTTTATGAAAAACTTATTTAGAGTCGGTTGCCGCATGGTATTCTTCGGTTCTTCATATAAATGGCGGTACTGAGAAATTGCCCCAAATTTTTCAAAACATATAATAATATTTTATTCATAATCTTTCCACAGTAAAGGCATACATCTTTATATTTCAATATATTTTAATAGAAATATAAATTCATTTATCTAATTAAATCGTCCATTTATTTAATAAAAAAGAAATTTCCTTTAAAGACCTTAAAAATAAATATGAAAAAATATTCAAAAATTTTAATAGTGACTGTTATCTAGGAATAAAGTGTCGTTGCCGATACTTTAGTTTGAACATAGATCGCCAGTGAGCAAACATAGGCGATCCTATTATTGAATTAAGTGGATTACCTGACCACAGAGGAAACGCATAAGTAGAAAGTATCGCTATTTCTAGTCTATCCTCTATTACTATTCGGATCGCTATTTCTCCTCTATTGCTATATGGATCGCTATTGTCAACTATATTGACTATACTATTTCTTTATTCAGGTCACTATACGGTGATTACAATTCCAGCGAGTTTTATCGAGCAAGTACTATTAGTACGAGTGTTATTCGAAGGCGCCTGACACTAGTATTGATCAACGGCTTACTATAGTTCTATCTGCGATGACAAAGTCTCTACTACAACATGCATTACGAAAGTGGCAACGAGTATTCGTTGGCATTACAAAAGTGACAAATATTAAAATATGTATTTTTATTATCGGCTTATATCAACAATTGATCTATTTATAACCGTTCATTTCTGTTTGACACTACAGTAATTACTTAGACAATGTAATACTTGACAAATAAAAATAGTTACCCATTTTCCATTTTAAATTAAATTTTTTTTTAATTAATCTGTAACTATAAAAAAATCAATTTTCAAATACTATAGTTATTAAATTACCGCACTAATCGAGTATTACGTATGCACTAATCGAATTTTGGTATATAAATATTTTAGCGCACTAATCGAAAACGCATTAATCGATAGATTCATGTATGCACATTACTCATCAGAGTTAAAATCCAAGTTTTCTTTTTCTTTCCTTTTTACATACAGACTCACAGAGAAACAAATACTTATATATTGTGTTTTTTGTGTAGAAACAGCCATAATGTCTTTTGCCTATTGTACGGGTTCTGTAAGTGGCTGCAAGAAATTGTGTGATTTATAAATTAGAACAACAGCTCGGCTTAATAAAACAATTGTTGTCGAAGGTCAGCCATTTACAGCCTTCGAAGGCAATCCAATAAAAGTGAAAATAAATAAAAGTTCAAATAAAAATCGACTGCAGTCAATGGCAAAATGAAAAAAGCACATTTATATCTATTAGACATTTATATTATTAATTCTTCATTTATTTTGAAAATAAAAAAAAAATATCTAAACAAAGGAAACAAATTTGGAAAAATACAATATTAGTGGAATTCATGATAAGAATGGCAAAGTAGATACAAATCGAATGTAATTAGATTTTATGAGATTACTATTCAATTTTGTTTCCAGCTCATCATCAAAATTATGGGACAAGAGTTTTGTTTTCAGAATTCGAGTGCACTTAGACAAGGAAATTTTGCAATTTTCATTAGATCAGGCGCCATAGTTGACGTAATTCTGCCCATTTATCTGACGTTTTTCTTGATAATATTTCCGTGAAGAAGGCATCCACTTTTATTGGTCAACTGTTACCTATTTTATCACAAAAGAGATCAGGAGACTAGATGCCATGCAATCTGGGGTTCAATTTTCATGCCAAGATATTTAATAGCGAATTATTTGCACGATCAATGAAGTTTTAAACATTTTCCCATCTTCCTGTGTTTCTTTTTTTTTTTTTTTTTTTTACCGACGACGTTTCATCATATTTAACCACACTCTCTTCAGCCTAAAGTGTTTTTTTATCAATATTTTTATAATTATTGATATACTGACTGTCTTTTCTGTCGGTGTTTATTCTTTGTTATAAATCTGTTTCTCCAAGAGGGAGGGGTACTTATTTCACCGCTGGGTCTGCTGGTGGAAATCTTTGATTGTAACAGGTCAACACGACTCAACGAAACCACCTTCTTATTGTTCTTAGTGCCATGCCACTTCCCAACGTAGATGGTTATGGCTCTCCACAAATTTCTATCCTTTGTAGTTCTTAGGAATATTAATTAGATACGGTATTGATCTGACGAAGATCAGAGAGCAGACCAGTCGAAACTTAGGCCAAAAATTAGATTAAAATAGTTAAATTAATGATCCTGTTTCTTTTTGTTTTTTCTTTTTGTTTTACAGTGACTATATTCTTAATTTTGTCTTTTAAGGGCGAAAATTCCTTAGTTGACGAGAAACTGTTTAAGAGAATGTGCAGGTAGTGTAACGGTTATGGACACTGAAATTGAGGTCGACGATCAGAGTTCAAATGTCGGGCTTGTCTGCTGCATTTACTTTCGTAGTAATACCAGTGGGAAAGGCATGAATCTATCACTTCTTCCTAAATCGTACGGTAGGCTGTATTCGATGAACAAGTTGGATGTAACGCATCAGCTGTATTTCAAATGTCATCTAGGCTCGGGTCAAGCCACTAGTAGAACAACACAAACGGCAAGGGATAATCGTTCAGTTGTTGGCAATGATGTTTTATATCTTTGGTTAGTCCTACTCAAAAAAAGATTGTGTCTGTAACAGGAACCTAACTTGTATCTCCATCATGTATGCCGTTTGTAGCGATTTTCCAAGCGTAGCTTAGATGTGGCACAAGGCCGAAAGTATGGGGCACCCAGTGAGGATCGAACTCACTACTCATTCGTAATAGTGCTAGCGAGACAAGCTTGCTAACTATTACACCACCTCGAGGCGCCCCAGTGATTTTCCAAGCGTAACTTAGATTTGGCACAAGTCCGAAAGTATGGGGCACCCAGTAAGGATCGAACTCACTAGTCATTTGTAATAGTGCTAGCGAGACAAGTTTGTTAACCATTACACCACCTCGGGGTGCCCATGTATATCGTTTATATAACCGAAACTTGCCTCTACCAAGAGACCGCGTTGATAGAGTAAAGATGGAATGTTTTTATTTAAGGAATGCTCAATTTTTCTCGTGGAGACATCTACGAATATATATCCGCTACCTTCAGCTTCGCACCAGAAACAGAAGCAAATTTTTGAATGTATTTTTTATCTGACATCAGTTCTTTCTTATTATTGATGATGTATTTTATTTAATTTGTCATTCAAAACTTGGTCTATAACGCGGCACGTTTCAGCTTTCCTGATTAAAAGAGGATAGAGGTTCAATTCCTCTCAAAGACACACTCTTTCTTTAGTAGTACTTTTAATCTAGACCGGTTGTTACTAATTTCACTGTTTAAGAAAAAAAAAGCATGGATAGCTGCTCAATACATATACCCACTAAAAATCGTTTATAGATATCTGTCCGCTAAAAGCCATTCAATATATATATATATATATATATATATATATATATATATATATATATATATATATGCTATAAATTTACGAATTTAAAAATATGGTTCAGTAACTACACAAGAATTACCATGTTTCAAAATAAGAAACTAAAAACTTAAAATTCAATTATAGAATTAAATTAAAGTCCCTCGTCCTGTGTCATTTTGAAGCGAATTTTGGATAACTTATTTTGAAATTTACTGAATTTTATAAACACATACATTCATATGGATATTAATAAGAAAAGCTAGAATATGTAGATCATTAAATGGCCCATGCCCTTTGTGCATACATGAGAAAGTATATATTCCCAGGTTTATAAAAAATAAAAATTTACTTAATCAAAGAAATGAAATAATATTTATGCTCTGTAGATTTGCATTGGGCACTGTTTTGTAAAAATAAAAATATTAATAAGAACACCGGATTATATATCTTTCTTTCTGTTCTTTCTCTTTATCATAATATATATATATATATATATATATATATATATATATATATATATATATATATATATATATCAAGAAGAACACCTTAAAGATCCATTATTTCGGTTACAATTTATTTTGTGAATATTTCTATATATTCATTTCTTCATAATTTTCAGAATTTTTGGTCTGAAGAGATGACTATATAGAAATATTCACGAAATAAATTATAACCGAAATAATGGATCTTTAAGGTGTTCTTCTTGATTTATTATTATTATAGCGCTCTGTTATTATATAAAATATATATTCTTGATGATTACAAGGTGTGTCATAAGTACTCACAATACTTGATAGAGAATGTTATTTTTTTTGTTCAAGATCGTTTCTATCCGATCTGGGAACACCTATGTCATCAGCATAACGTCCCTCATCCTCTGTACATTGGGAGAGGAAGCAGGAAGACTGTTTTGTATAAGAGGATTAGGTTTGTGATGTGTTATGGAATGCTTAAGTGATCACTGCCCATCTATTCGCATCTGTGCTTGCATATCCGCTGGCAATTGTCAAGAAAAAGGATCTATATTGGTTCTTTCATTTCCTCCTGAAAAGTTTTTCGATCTTCTCCAGACATCTACAACTCTGTGAAACGATGGTTTTCTATAGATTTAGATATACAGTGAATTTGGATATTGGAAGGTGATTTCTAATCGATGAAAACAGAAGTCTCTATTGATGTGTTCAAATACCGCTTTGAGGTATACATATAATTTTTTTTATTGGAGAGGTGTGCAATTTCTTCGAGTTTTTTGATACTCTTCTTAACCGAATAAAAATCAAGCTGGTTCGATCGAATATCGATAATAGTTGATATTCATACAATGGTGAGAATAAATAGATAATCAAATAGATTATCTAATGCTATGGTTGTATTATTTTGATTGCAAAATAATATCCGATTTTGGAATAAATCTTTTAATTCTGTTCTGATATATTATTATAATGACTGCATAAAAATATATTACTTAATCCTAATAACCTATTTTAGAATAAAATTTTTAATTCCGTTCTAATATATTATTATTGTTATAGAACATCTAAGGTCAATACTGGGTATGTCCCCAGTTCACATAAATACAGTAGTAAATACTGTATGTTGGTTTGCAGTTGGAGATTCGTCTCCAGCTGTGCTGGTCAAACTCTCTGCCTCCGACAGAGAGGATCCCTAGATGGGGCTATGACGAAGGGTAGAATCTCGTCTCAGGAAACAGCAACCGGACCCCGTTTTATACGGGGTCTACGGGGAATTTTTGGCTGAGCCCTCGGGTTCGAATACCCCACATTAAACTCGGCCTTGTGTCACGTCTGACCATGTGTGGCGGCTGGCAGATATCCTGCATTTGGACATTCATTGTAGGATTCACTTGACTCACTTCTAGCAGTTGACTACTTCTGATAGCGAATCTTATAGGTGTTGTTCTTGACCTATGTATTATCGTTCATTACCAAATTTCGTTTGATTATTATATTCAGTAATCTTCCCTAGGCTACAACAATTATAACAGTTGCACAAATATGTATTACTCATTCCTAATGATTAAAACGTCGTCTTTGTTAATGTTATAATCAATTTCTTTCAGAAGTTAGCTTATAATATTATATACCGCTCATCTTGAACATGAAAAAAAAAAAAAAAAAGAAAAAGAAAAAAGAAATGCATTTACTCTTTTTTGTAAGAATTCAAGCTTCTTCATACTTCTTCCCAAAGTGCACTCAACGTTAACAGAACTTCGGATGAAAGGACATTGCATTCGGACAGCTTCATCCCAAGAGTCGCTACTTTCTGGGATGCTTCCCCGATCACGATAATCTTAACCAGATCAACTCCAGGGTCACCAGTTATCTAACTAAACTATCCACGAAATCTGCACTTTTTACTTCGCTTTTTAACGGCTTTGTAACAATCCTCATTCTATAAGTGGAGTTTTGACTGAATGATAAAATATAAAAGAAGCAAGGACAAAACACGAAAAAATATAGATAGCGTCAGTAATTTAGCTTCTTTTTTTTTGTAACATATTTCTTCACGTTTATTTCTTCCTAAAACAATCAGATATATTATAGCAAAAGCGACTACCAAATTTCAACACTCAAATTAGAGAGGAACGTTGTAATATATTTTCATCTATCTGATGTATATATTGCTAGAAGACCGAGATATATTTTGCTTAAAGCAGTTGAGAAATCACAGCTTTCAATCGTACGAACGTTGTAGCATATTTCAATCATTCCAAGCCATTAATATGCAGAAAATGCAGGTATTTCCTGGGAAAAGCAGTTACGAAATCACAACATTCAATATTGCGGCTAATATTTTCGTATACTTCCTTTTATCTGAAGGATTTATTCCAATGGATTTCAAATATTTTAGGATGAATGCATCTACGAACTGACAATAGACAATGGTGAGGTGATATTTTGAACGTTTTCTTCTATCTGTGCTATTTATTTATTGAAACCTCAGCTATTTCGAGGTTGAATTAGCTAATAAAAATTGCCTTCTTTCGTAACCGGATCTATCTATCTATCTATCTATCTATCTATCTATCTATCTATCTATCTATTTTCTCAGCTTCCTTTGAAATCCTTATTAGAAGTCATGCAAATTGCTACAGTGTCGGACACTTTGAGACATATTTATTGTCCGAATCTAAGGCAAATTTTACCAATTTTACTTCTTTTAATGTGTTTTTTTTCTTGGTATCTTCCCAATTTTTAACTTTAAATTCGCTGTCCCTTTAGCAGTGCTCATAACGTTCCACGGACACATCCTCGACATTCTTCGGAAAGAAAAGGGAACATTTTGTCATTATCCACCTTTTGGAATTCAGAGTTTTTCTTCTCGTGTATTAATTGCTACCCAAGGCTAGAGTGCCTAGTGTACTCTACTTTTTATCAATAAGTATTGTGTGCAGAAAGAGAGGTTACTTCATTTCGCATGAAAGTGAAACCAACAGATCATAAATATAGCAAATTTTAAACAGCGGGTGTAACAGCAAAATTGTCCAACTGTTAGATTACATTTTGAACCGTTGTATCTTCGAAATGAGTAAATATAATTTACTGGAAATAGAGGATTACAGCTTTTTATAACACTACTGGACTCTGAGCAACAAGAATGTATGATTACTCTCCAAGCTTAACAGAAGAATCGTGATGAAATCGACCATAAACGAAAATGAAATGTTCATCATCATTGAATCATAGCTAAGGATCGGAAGCTCATGAAGTATTGAAATAAAGTTCAAATATATATATATATATATATATATATATATATATATATATATATGTGTGTGTGTGTGTGTGTGTGTGTGTATGTGTGTGTGTATGTGTGTGTGTATTATTTCAGGATTATTTTCCCACTTAAGATGATCTTAGCCCTTTTTAACTATCTTATTTTCTGTCCTGGAGTAACAAGTTGTCTCACAGGTTTCACGTACGATGTAATTTTCAAGTGTTCTTTTTTAAAATTGTTCTTTGAACTGTAATAGCTGAAACTCCTCTTTCACGTGCAAATTGGACATTCATTTATTTATATCAGTCTATTCAAATCTATCTATCTATCAGTCTATAAAGACCGATAAGTTTTTTTGCGAGCACAGCACAGGCTACAGAATATCAGGTTACACACACACACACACTTATGACTTGAGTTAGATATTTTCTAATTGATCTCTTTAGCTCTAAGTTGTAATTATGATCCCTCTTGCTATTGTAACCTCCTCATCCAGTTATCCTCTCTACTTTTTCTTCATTTTAAAACTTATTCACCGTTCTCTTGATGGCTCTTAAGTGGGATTTGAAGATGGAAGCCAGAATATGAATGTTGTTACCATTACTGAAGGTCTGAATGATGTTTTTTCCTTTTACCATTCCTCTGTTTGGAAGACAGTGGTGGGACTGACACAACGATTTTAACCTGATCTATTTTTAGCTGAATAACTCAAAGGATTTTTCAGTGATTCTTACGAAAAATGGTGTCAAGATGGCTAAACGTCATTTCTGAAAACCTGGAAAAAGAAACTCAAGTAGTTTAGTGGTTTATATATATATATATATATATATATATATATACGAACGCACGCACGCACGCACGCACGCACACACACACACATATATATGTATATATAATTATGTGTGTGTTTGTGTATCCTTGTCCGTGTAGGTGTTCAAATTTAGACGATGCATTTTGTATATTTTTTACATTATTTTGACCATCGGAGGTAAATGACTGCAAAAGGAATTAATTCTTTTGAAATCGTCTTCATTTCAATCTAAAATATTAGCCAAATAAAGAAATAACAAAATATTGTATTCATTTGTAAACAGTGAACATCTCAAAGAAATGTAACGGTTAAACAATTTCCTGGAATAAAACGATTAAGAATCGCCCGAAGATTCCGTTTGTCCACATCCGCCATTATGTTAGTGTTATGAGACCTTACCCATAATAACATAATGGACTATTCCATACGTAATAAATACTGCGCCTCAAGAGATCAGCCGGTCGCCCGACTTCCGATTGAACTCTCACCCTTCAGGCGGGGAGGAACCCGAATGAGGCTACGCCGAAGGGCGGAGTCTCTTTCGGAGAGGTAGACCGAACCTGAACCTGTTTATACGGGTTCAAAGCGCATATTTTTGGCCGAGGCCACGGGCTCGGAGAGCCCACGTTAAACCGGTCTTGTGCCACATGATGCCCTCGTGGGTGGGGAGTGACTAAATACCGTTCCGTCTGAAGTCTAGAGTTCAGTCTGAAATCTGGAGTGAAGTCCGTCAGGAGTCTGTCAGTCAGTCAGAGCGAGTCAGAGGCAGTCCGGAGCAGAGTCGCGTTCAGACAATTACTACTAAACCTGATTGTTCGTACTAATACTTTCTACTTCTCTGTATATATTCCTGTTTGTAATATATCTGTGTTATTCCATATCCGTATTTGAGTTCTTCTTTATTGGTTCTACCTTGGACTATCACCGTAGTACAAGGAACTGGACCATAACAGAATTCGCTCGGGTAAAGCTTTAGATGTTCAGTATTTTTCCAACAAGAAAACGAATCGAATTCTTATTGGGAAAGAATACATATTTTTGATATTTTGAGACTCCTTAAATTGGAGAAGTGGCTGGGAAAATTATTGTTAAGTAGTGTTTGTTTTGTGTTTCAGATCGCTAAGAAATATCTTTTTGGAAGAGGATTTTTTGTAGGCTCTGTTTAAGAATTTTATTATCATATTTATTTTATATCTTCTAGGGCATTGGCTTTCATAGTTTAGGAGACAAGAACTCGTACTGGCGGTGTTTTTTTTTATAAGGGTGTGTCTTAAATTCGTTCGATTTTAGTTCAAGGAATGTTCATGGGTATATATGCGAATTTTAGTTTTGAGTTTTTTTCAAAAGCTGATTTCGTATTTTTCTTTGCTTTAATATGTTGATATTTAAAATAAACTTTATTAGATTTAGATTATGAGATTTTATTTGGCCATGGTGTGCAGCATGGTAGGAATTTGTTTTTGTATTTGGGTTCTGATATTTTTTTAGGAGTATATCTTCTGGGAATGTGATTATCGCTAATTATCGCTAATCATCTAATTCAGTGTTGATTCCTATGTCCACACTGTCTATATCTATAAACGCACCCTCTACAATATTAAGCACTCTTCCTTATTCATTTAATACTAGAATTCATTTAATTCATTAATATTTGTCTATATTTCTGAGATGAGGTATTATGTACACTATTTACATTATTCGAACTATTGTCCTTTGCTGGCCTTCTTCAGGTGGTTGGAATGTCGAACTGAACCCTTCATTTCGCTTACTGTAACTGTTCTAGTTCTACGTGCCATGTTTAATGGATGTTTAATGGATGTCAGTTATCAGTTACCTCCTGTTAATTCCCCTCACCAAGTTCTCCACCGCTCCACCGGTAGTGAACTCACACTCTTTGGGTCCTGTCATTGGGTCTAACTAACGCCTTTATCCACTGCGCTATGTGTCCTTGAGGACATCTGTGTATAAATTTCTGGGTATTATAAACCTAATGTCTTCAGCAACCATTTTTTCCCAGTGATCATATTGCACTTTTTTCTATGCTTAGTCAGCTGAGGAGATTTTTGTGGCCTATCATATGAGCTGATTCATTAAGTTTCCTAATTTTCCAATGGTGTTCTTTATGATCTCAACCTGATCCCACAGGTGTTCTCCCTTTTCTCTCCATGTGTGGTCAGCCACGCCTGATTTTCCACTTTCTCCCGTGTTACAGCTTTCTGATGTTCTTGAAGCCTTACATTAATGGGGTGACCTGTCCCCGTTTATATTTCTGTAGGAATCCGATCACCAGGCTCTCCAGTTTCGTGATGTTTGACCTAGGAGTGTGAGTTCAATATCCGGTTAAGGCGTTGGAGAACTTGGAGAGGGGAATTAATAGGAGATCGATTTCTTGAATAATACGATCCTTATATTTGAGCTGTTGTCAGATGGAATTGACGAGCCAAGCACTTTCAAATTGTCATCTTCGGGGTGCAATTTTTACATACACAGGCAAAACAGTAGGATAAAATGTATGTAGCGTAGACCGAAGGTTTTTTTTAAAAATATGCTGTTTATTGACAGTTATATTATTTGGGAGCGTGCGAGGGGGTGGCATTAGAGTTCTTGTTCAAATCAATCAAGTGAGAATTATCTTTGAATTTTGTAATGTGATTAATCCACGAAATTTTATTGTTATATATGTTTTTCAGTTAAAGTGACATGCACTTAAGTATAATTAAATTAGTAGAGTAAAATGTCTTAGTAGTTTTCGACAGAATTTAATATTCTAAATGTTCTGCAGCTGTGTTTTTCGTAAATATATTACAGTGTGCAGTTTATATATTATTAGTTTGGTGCAAAAATAATAACGTAATAATATCATTTTTTGACGTATTTTTTAACGTCAAAAAACGACATTATTACGTCATTATTTTTGCACCAACCTAATATATCATAAAGAAGCAATTTATACAAAGAATTAATTAGCAATGTTAATGTGATTTATGGCGAAATCAATTCGCTAACAAGATTTAATGGGACATTAACTTACTATCAATAAATATAATAAATTTCCCCATTACTCACATTAACATTGCTAATTAATTCTTTGTATAAATTACTTCTTTATGATACAATATATAAGCGGCACACTGTAATATATATATATATATATATATATATATATATATATATATATATATGATTTCTCAAAAGTTACTATTTCGAGAAGTAATTGGAATTATGAAAAACAGATTTAAATATGAAAAATATATTTATTTCAAGGTATATACTGCAAAAAATTCTTGCTCCATATGGCGACCATCAGTTTTTCTCAAGGCGATAAAACAGTTCCTGGAACACCTTTCCAGCATTTCCGGTGTTATTTTTTTTAACTGCATCAGCGTCATCTCTAATTCTACCAATGTACACCTTAGACTTACACAAATATTGATATAAACTAATTAAATTTTTTTAAAACCAAAAAAATATACACTAGTATAGGTATGTCCACTAGGTCACGTAAAAAAGCGGCATATCACGATAAAAAATGACTCATAAATCAACGAAAACAAAGTTTTGTTTAAATATGTTGTTATTTAATTGAAAGCTAAAGCATTAAATTTATTATTTACACTAAGTAAAATATTCTGAAGTCTTTTAGATAGAAATTATATAGATTGGAATGTCAAATATATGCTCGATTTTTGTTTAATTTTCTTAAAAGCGGACATTTTCTTAAATTTTAAGAAATTTGTAAACAAACAAAATTTTGAATTTAAACTTCTTCCTAAAATAAATTTATATATTTTTGACACGTTATTTGAGTAAAATTAGAAAATTTAAAGTTAAAATAATCTGATATGAAACAAACAGTACTTACTTATAGCTTAAAAAATTTGTATCCAAACATTTCTTAACGATGTGTCTGAAATTTTTGCATGTCTTTCATCGATTTCGCAATTGACGAGGCGATGACAGACAGCTATGGATGATCAAAATTGACAAATTTTTAAATTAGGCGAACGCCGTTTTTCGTTTGTAACTAGTACTTTTTAAATATTAACATTTTTATTCAGCAATTATGTACTATTTTTTTAATTTTTTTATTTCATACTTTCTTAATTAGACAATTTTTTAAATCATTACATAATTGTTTAAACTTTTCTTATTAATTAGATAATTGTATATAAACTTTTCTTATTCAAACTTTTTCATTAGATAATAATTTTTTAACTTTTTTTTTTTTAGATAATTGTTTGAAGTTTTTATTAGATACTAATTCTTTATTGTTTTAATTATATAATTGTTTAAATTTTTTAAATGCATAATTCTTTAAACTTTTTTATTATTTAGGTAATTCTTTAAACTTTTTTTATTATTTAGGTAATTCTTTAAACCTTTTTTTATTATTTAGGTAATTCTTTAAACCTTTTTTTATTATTTAGGTAATTCTTTAAACCTTTTTTTATTATTTAGGTAATTCTTTAAACTTTTTTTTTATTATTCACGTAATTCTTTAAACTTTTTTTATTATTCACGTAATTCTTTAAACTTTTTTTTATTATTCAGGTTCAGGTAATGTTATTGTCTTGGTTTCCGTTTCTCTTACTTTCTCAATCTTATGTTAAATTAATTAATAAGAAAAAAATTATTTCAATGAAATATTATCCAAAATAAAAGAAAATACTTTAAAGAAAAATATTTAATAAAAAGTAATTAAAAATAATTACAACTTTTAAAATTTGAAAAGAATTTCTGCAAACACGTTAACGATGTGGATCTGAACTAGACAGAGAAGAGAAATAACTGCGGTGCCAGACGACACAAATCACGTGACATTTTTATGTCGCGTATACATTTTCATACATAGAAATTATGAACGTTTTTCAATAAAAATTTATTTTTAAAATTATTTTAAAATTATTTCTGCATAAACGAGTGTTATGTGCTTTTCAAAGTTCGATTCGTAAATTTACATTTTCATTACCGTTATCATTACATTGCGTGCACGATTGAAATAAATAATTTTAAACGATTTTTGAAGTATTAAGACGTTAATGAATAAATTTTTAAAATCTGGAAAAAATTTGCAAAAAATACATTATTCATCGAAAAATTTTTATTTCTTCACAAAATAATGTCCTTAGTATAACGTATCTACAAAAACAGGTGGAAGCTTTTCTAATTAATTAAATTAGATACTTTTTACATTTTTTTTTTTTTACAATTCAAATCTGATTTTCTATAAAGTAGCAAATGTTTGACAAAAAAAAATTGGTGATTTACTTTCTACAATGATTCCTGTTTATAACTAATAAAAAAAATCCCGGGAACTCTGATTTAATTTCTCGAAATTTCATGAAAATATGTAAGTGGGTGGAAACATGTTAAAAAAAAAATGTCTTTTTAACAAGATTTTCTGAAAAAAATTTTTTTTTAAATAATTTCATTCATTTCTGAATAAGTCCTGAAAGTTACATTAAAATCCAACAATTATTTGATTTTTGCAAGAATTTCCTAATTAACGTGTGTTTTCCTCGGGGAAAAGCGCAAAATAAAACAAACCTTTTTTTAGTCTTATCGCGCAGTCGTAAAAAAAAACATAATTTTTAACCAAAATTTTCTACGTGTTAGAAAGGAGTAAAAAATTTCAAAAAATATTTAAAAAATACTTTGGTCTTTCCTCTTTCATAACAACATAAACATATTGAGACAAAACTTTGTTTTCGTTGATTTATGAGTCATTTTTGATCGTGATAGGCCGCTTTTTTACGTGACCTAGTGGAGGTACCTACACTAGTATTGTAAATCGTTATGACAGTATAGCGCTTAAAAAAAACAAAAACAAAAAAAACAAAAACAAAAAAAACCTTCGGATTTCATGTAAATTTGCCAAAGTTCATATTTATTTTATATTTTTTTCTTCCTGAATACTTTTTAATGTTGATACTTTCGTTTTCAAGAATTTTTCTGCGGATATTTACGCAGCTGTTTTTTCTTCTTTTTAATTCCGGCGTCCTTACGTTTGATGGAACCAATTTCAACTCACTCCAGGTGATGTTATATAAATTCCGAAGGCTGTTGTAATAAACATTAAATTAAATAAAACATTAAATAAGATATCTTTCTTCATTCTGGGGAGGAGGCCAAATAGTGAAGTGTGTTAAGAAAAAGAACACATAAAAATTCCAAATTCTGTTTAAATGGCGTCACCTTGAGTGACATGAAATTGGTTCTCTCAAAAGCGAGAACGTCAGAAAAAAAATGACCAACAAGAGATTGAGGGGGGCGTTCAACACAATCAATCAATCTAAAACTTTGTCGTTGCTCACGTGTTCACTCTATAGTATTCTCAGTATCCTTCTGTAGAACAAAATTTCTTTGATTTTAAATCTTTCCTTCATCGATGAGGTGACTGTCAAACATTCACTGATATATATTAGGTTGATGCAAAAATAATGACGTAATAATGTTGTTTTTTGACGTTAAAAAATACGTCAAAAACGACATTATTACTTCATTATTTTTGCACCAAACTAATAGGAGTATATTATGGTGAAAATACGGATAACCTTTTACTTAAACTCTCAGACATCCGGAAGAGACATGTCACATTGAACTAGAACAATCTAGTTCGAAATTTAAATCATCTGAAGAAGGCCAGCCGGTACAACGGCCGAAACTTCGTGAATATGTCAATAAAGATAAGGACAACGGTCCGAACAATGTAATTAATATATATATATATATATATATATATATATATATATATATATATATATGTATATATATATATATGTATATATGAAGAAATATACTCTTAAGGTGAGCTATATTTATGGGATAAAGTGCTCAATATCAGAGATAGAGCGTGTGTAAATATAAAAGTGAACATTGGAGTCAACACTTAGATCCTCTAAGTGTGGATTTCAATGTTCACTTATATATATATATATATATATATATATATTGTGTATTGAGACAGCAATCCTTCATTTATGCATGTTTCATTAAAAACGGCTGACAAGGTACTACGATTAAGCTTTTTAATTTATTTTTCTTGTGTTCGAACAAGTGTTTTCTTTTTTAGATACAGAGTGTGTAGAAATTCTCCAAATGTCTATACTTCCAAGCGCTTTCGGCAATACTTTTGGACAATTTGTACACACTTGTACGAACACAAGCAAAATTAAATAAAAAGCTTAATCATAGTATCTTGTCTCGTTTTTAATGAAACACACACACACACACACACGCGCACACACACACACACACATATATATAGAGAGATCTATCTATCTATCTATCTATCTATCTATCTATCTATATATATATATATATATATATGTATGTATGTATGTGTGAGTAATTTTATGAAGGATACCAATCAGCTTCTAATGGCATGCACCGAGTCCGCCACGTGTTTTGTCTTTTCTTTAATCACATCATTTAGATGGCTTCACATTTGGTGAAGCCATCTTAATTAACGTATCCTTGTACTAATGTATATATTCCATACGATCTGATTCACAAAACGAATAGATTTCAAAGTAAAGGGGAAATACTTCTTTAGTCCATTAAGTTAGAAACAAATTAAATTCCATGTCTAATACATTCATTTCGTATTTTATGCATTTCATCTTTTTTTTTTTTTTTTACTGTGGCGTCTTTCAATAATTACGTATGTTCTCTTTGTCGTCGATGCATCTTTTGTCATATCCACCAAATTCGTTATCTATAGTGTATGCAAAAGCACCAACTCCCTTCCAGTAGATGCATTATTACACATCTCAAAATCCATTCTATCTGTTCCGTAAACAAACGGAAAAATATTTTAATATCTATAAGCCGACTCTTATTCGTTTCATGCGACGAATACTTCCATACAGCGATGACGAACATATTTCTCAGCTAATAATCACGTAATAAGAAAGGAGGGCTTGAAAAATCTGATACTTACAAGGCGGATAGAGGAAAAGAGGGACAAAGGAAAAAAAGCCCGTAACGTACGTGATGGGCTTGATCAACTGGATGGGAGAAAAGGATCGAGGAGAAATAACAAAGAGACAAAACTTATTAAGAGCTACAAGAGACAGGAAGAAGTGGAGGGCCATGATCGGCTACGCCCTGAAGGGACACAGCATATAAAAGAAAAAGAACGGAATAATCAAAGTTTTTTTTTTATATTCCTTTCACCCAAAGCAAGGCAGGATGCCATTAGTACTTAGTGGATTACAGGGAGAAAAAGTGAATGAAAAGACTGAATATAGGGACGATTGAGGAAAGATGAATGGCAAATAGATGCTTGTCGCAAAATAAAATCACTACATTTGCCTTGATAAAGTCCGTCAGATAACGAAACGCGTCGGTAACGACTATGTATGGTTTTCCATTTATCATTTTATTCACATATCATAGCTGGCCACTAGTATTCAAGGATATCCGTCTACTAGAGCGGCTAGCTAATCCCTATTGAAGACTCTCGCTCAGGCACATTGGTGTTTGTTCAACACCCACAGAGCCAACCTGTGGTTTATACTGCAACTATACTGAGCAGACCATAGTTACAGTTTCTAGAATAGAGGGTGTTATCTAGAATGATCAACAATCTGATCAACACCAGCACACTCAAACGCTCGGTCACGATGACTGGTGACGACTTCATGCTAGTACAGCTATGTTCCGTCTACCCAATTTCACTCACAAAGCTTGGGTCAACACGTGGTATGGTTTTCAGGCATTTTCCAATATATATATATATATATATATATATATATATATATATATATATATATATACACACCGGGTGTAACAGTAAAATTGTCCAAATCGTCTTGAAACCAAATTGTCTAATTTTTAGGTTAAGGTTTGAACCGTTGTATCTTAGAAATGATTAAATATATCTTACTGGAATTCGATGATAGTTTTATAACACTAAGGAACTATACATCGATCAATAAGAATGTATAATTACTCTCCAAGCTTAACAGAAGAATCGTGATGGAACTGATCATAAACGAAAATGATATGTTCATAATGAATTAATCATAGCTAAGGATCGGAAGCACATGAAGGATTGAAATTAAGTTCAAACATATATTTTTTTCCAGGATCATTTTCTAACCTATTCAAGATGATCTTCGCCTTCTCTAACCTTCTAACTTTCTGTTCTAGTGCAACAAGGTGACTCACAGGTTTCACGTCCGATTTCATTTTCAAATTTTTTTCATTGACTCTTTTGGACTGTCATAGCTGAAATTTCTCTCACCTACCAAACGTCTTATGGATGGAGTTGGATCTTTTCTAATTGATCTTTTTAGCTCTACGTTGAAATGATGATCTCACTTGCTGTTTAACCTCCTGATCCAATTTTCTTCACTACTGTCCCCTCTTTTTTAAAACTTATTCCCCGTTCTCTTAATGGTTATTGAGTTGGCTTTGAAGATGGCAGCCAGAGTTTGAATGTTGGTATCATTACTGAAGATCTGCATTTTTCGTCTCACCATTGCTCATTTGGGAAGACAGTGGGACTGGCGCAAAACGATTTTAACTCTTTCTAGCTGAATAAGCCAATTTTTCAGTTATTCTTAAGAGAAATGGCGCGTAGAAGGCTAAACGTTTTATTTGAAAACCTGGTAAAAAAAGAAACTCAATAATTTTAGTGGTTTTTTAGATATAAAAACTTTGTGGGATGGACAATTATGCTGTTACACACTTTGGACAATTTTGCTGTTACGCCCGTTATATATGCTTTTAAAGTGGTTGAAAATCAAGTAGAGTTAAGATGAAGGAAATTTGAATTAAGTTATCTAAAGAAGTCGTTCGTAATTGAAATTGAAATTTTAATGCTTCTCTGACAACCGATTTACCTTGAGCAAAAGTAATAAATAAACTTCGGTGTTTATTGAATATAAATTACGTATCGTTTAGAATCGCCGTCTAAAACATTTAATGACACTCATTAAACTTTTGTGAAGAAAACTTGCTTTGGATACATTAGACTCATCTTGTTTTATTTTGTGTTTACATATTCTTTGTTAGACTCTCTTTATCGTCTCTACGCCAAAACCTGTAATAATAATAATAATAATAATAATAATAATAATAATAATAATAATAGGAAAATTTCAACATTCATTGACCGGGCAGTCAGTATTGTTGTCGGTTGAAATTTATAAAAAAAAGATTATAAAGGAAATTGATCATTTAGCTGCTATCACTCTTTCCAGTATTGATGGGGGTTTCATTCCGAATCGTTTATTTGAAGCATTGTCGAAACGTCAACATCTTGTACATGCTGTAATTTTTTTTTCTTAGTAAACTTCAGAAATCTATTCCTCTAAAAAATTATTTTAAGAGAAAATTTTATAAATTTCAACCGAAAGCAACACGGTCAATGATTGCCAAATGTTTCCTTATGAGAAAAACACAAATATTGCAAAAAACATTAGTGATAAGAAGAACAGATAATACACTTTGATCTTGATCAGAGTCCGATGACCAGAGAATGAAGGAAAGCGTAACTCGAATATCACTGACTGCTCGATCAATGATTGTCGAATGTTTACCTTGCTAATATTATATTTACCATTTCTTAGGTAATAACATATGCTATTGTTATTTATACAAATGTTTTTTTTAAATCATGGCATCCCATCCAAGGCAATAAAGCCACTAAGTGGCAATTGGTTAGTGTGTGCGAAAAATATGAGAAAAAGAAAAAAAGATTATCAAGGAGAGAGAACAATAACGAAGAGGAATTAAGAAGACAGAAGATAACGATTGATAATGCATTTAAATCTTTGAAGATCAAAGTTGACTGGAAAGCAAATGCATGCCTATCCATTCTTACTGTTAAGTCAAAAACCTCCAACGCGTCCACCTCATTATCCTATAGACGTGTTCCAAACTAAAATGCGTGACACTATTTACGACGTTAGAAAGAAAGAAGAAAAAAGAAAGGCGAGAATTAAATTTAGGTGATAAGAAGCCATCACGAAAAGGACACTAAGCGGTGTTATTTTTCTGACACGGAAAAGTGGTAAGATTTTTATTTCCATTGTCGAGAAGGTAAAACACAGAATTTAATCTGATTTATGTTACGGGGCGGCGGGTAAGATATATCCAATCTGCCCATGGCAATGATAAAAAAAGATTTTTTCAAGTTGGACAAGAGACCTCCCGCAGGGTGCTGGGAGATAAAAATTAATAAATTCAAGCTTGACCGAAACCAAAATATCCGTGGAACCACGTCCATGTCATTTGGGAAAAAAACACCTGTTTATCGTCAGGGCTGGCTATGATAGCGAAATTATTTTATCAGAACAGTTAATTAACAACAGAATGCAAATACGTCCAATTGACCACTGACTTGTTTGGCGAAGGCCCCGGGTGATAAAGTCCAAGTGACATTTGACTATGGTAAGAGTCTAAGGTTTGTTGTCGTGCAGAAGGAAACAAAGAGAAAGAAAAGAAAAAGAAAAAATAAAAGAAAAAGGAAGATAATTTCTTTTTTTCTTTGAGCAAGATTTTTTAATCCGAGGCTAGTCTGGCCACACCCACGCCGCTGAGCGCCCATTGGCTGGATGGTGGCATGAGCGTTAGGTGGAGGTAATCATGTGAAGGAGGGGAGGCCTGTTGCGCCCACCCTGAAAAGATAGGTGTGAGATGCCACTGTGAGAGAGAGAGGAAACCCGTTGACACCCTCTGAGGGCATGGTGAAATACCAATATGAGAACAGAAGAAGGTGGGAAGAGGAAAGACTTCCAAAAATGGAAAATAATAAAATTTTCCTGACCGAAAACAAAGAAGTGGATTGTGGGTTTAGAATTAACAAGGAACCTCAAACTCCGACAAGCCCACCCGGGTTTTGGTCGGCGTCCATATAAGCAGAGTCGCAGCGAGTGAAAACCAGTTCAGTTCGAGTTCGAGTTAAGTTGAGTGAAGTTCGCGGTTGGGGTTGGAGACAGACAGGCAAGCAGTTGCAGTGAGCTGAGAGCTCTGAAGACCCGCCTCGCAGAAGCTGACTAAGATTCACGCAATTCCGAACTCAACTTCTAGCCAAGAACAATTTATTTTTGAAGAACGACTTAGACTCACACCACCAAAACAAGTTTTACGAATATCGCCTGAAGATACACCAAGAACCACTTTCTTAAAGAACAAACAACTTAAGATGTTAAGACTCGCCTAACAAATACAGTGTCACGAATCCATATAGCGGGTTGGGAAGAAGGCGCAGTCCTGTATTCAGCAACCATATATAAAATATTGTTATCCTTTTTTAACACATTTGAACTTTTCGAGTTATTATTTTCTTTTCTTTTACATATACTTGTGCGGTGTTGCCCTTGATCGAACTCGGCTTACATTACGGCCCGGCGACTGATTGATTTCGTCTGCCTAAGATCAATTCACAACGTGGGTAGGTTAGACTGGAAATCAAAACAGTTACTTCGGTAACCAGACGTTGGAGGCGAGCTGGGAACGACAAGGCTGATACCGAATCTAACCAGATTCCCATCCGAATCACCAAAAGGTTAGAACGTCACATTTGGTGCCGCGACCAATACCAAGCCAGTTGGTCGTCACAGGACAGGATAGCACGACGGACGCGGCAAGGCAGACGTCACATTTGGCGCAGCGACACCGGGGGTACGTCACAAATGTCATATCACCTATTTATGCATCAATAAATTGAACTATATTTTTAACATGTTTACCCTAGGCTGACGATCGTTCTTGTTTAATATTTCTGTTCATTATAACGACGAGACGATTAATATAAATGTATTTTTACCGCTTTGAAAAGAATAAAGTTGTGTCGTCTGCAAGTTGCTCTAAATTCTTGACTATCAAATTACTTACACGTTACGAGGTCAAAAGGACGCCATACAAAGCCGCGAAAAGTGAGTCAGTAGATCTTATCCACTTGTTCTTTCCTGTGTTGTGCGCATGAGCAGAATATCAAACGAGACAGTTTTTTTTATCTAATTCGGCTTTCATTTTCTTTTTCAGTTTCTTGCCGCTTTAATTTCCCCTTCTTTCTTTCTTTCTTTCTTTCTTTAATAGTGGGAAAATCACTGAGCACCGGTTGAGTTAAAAACTGAAATGATGCATTATTGGTGTTTCTTCATTTTTAAAGAACACTCTCTCATCAAACGATTCCTGCTTCTGTAGTTTGTGTTAAAAAGTTAGCTGAAAAATGTTACGCGTCTCCAGAGATCGCATTTAACATCGAATTTATCGTATATATTCGTGTATAAATTGACACTCTTGAAGGAACGAGGTGTAATTTTAACAAAGGCGGAAATTTTTGTATCTATATTTCTTTGTGAAACTAACTTTCAAAGAACTTATTTCTCAACTTTTCTTTAGTACTTTATGCAATTATCAAAGTATTAGTAAGAAATAACAACAACAAAGATAAACATCCTCAGGAGCAAACAAAAATAAATCTCCACATTAGTATCATATTTGAAAAATCGAAATCAAAGACCAATATTAAACTCTCCGTTAAAACGACGGGGCATTTAAACTACATTTGTACTATTGGGTAAAAAAATACATTTAAGATATTATAATTCTATCATTTAGTTTTTAAATTTCTTGTTGGATATGATTCCTGTTTCCCTAAGTGTTTTTATTTAATGTATTTATTTTATTTTAGAAGAAAAAATTATTTTTATCTTAACTTATCTTTCTAATTAAACTTCTATTTGAAATTCTTATTTTTTAATTTACATATCACTTTGCAATTTCTTTTCAAATTAGTTTTATATTTAACTCCTATTTCATAAACGTTTTTAGTTTTTAATTTACTTTTTTTTATTATTTTTTTGTTAGAGTTGTTATGAAACCTTGGATTTCATTTTAAATCTAATGTTTAATTAAATTATTTTTAGACTTTATTTCATTCGCATTTGAAATTAGTTTTCTCATTTTACTCATTGTCAACACTTTCAACGCCGTATGTTCAGAATTTTAGTATGTTTTTCTCAAGATTTTTAAAACCGAGCATTTACTTATTTTTACAAATCTGTCAATATGTTAAAGCTGGCCGTTTTTACGAGCGACCAAAAAATCGGTTCAAATCACTGCAAGTTCTATTTAAATACACCAGATCATTATGTATTCAACAGGAAATAATAAATTTCATTCTTTAGCTTTCAATTAAAGATAAAATGAAATCACCAAGAAAGCTTTTCTATTTATAAAATTTCATTTCAAACCTTAGGTATCGTGAAAAAGTGAAGGTTCCTACTTATAAACTGCATTCATCATGAACCGGTGACAAAAATTGTAAGCTGCTCGCGTGAGAACGAGGCTCTACTGACAGAGAATAAGGCAGCGATGACAGATAGGATCGTAACAGCTGAAACTCCTGATGCGAATGATGATCCAGTCTTGCACGTTTTAGTAAAAAAAAAAAAGAAAAAAAAAAGAAAATGCATGATGCATGGTCCTCGCGGATCAGAAAATCGGTTTTCTCCTTGCATGGAAAATGTCTCATGCCAAAAGAAATTCCCAAAGAACTACAGAGATGAAACGCTTCTGAATCTGAATGGCTATCCACAGTACAGAAGACGCAATACTGAAGTCACAGTTCAAGTTGGACGTCAATCATTAGACAATAGGAACGTTGTACCATACAATGCCTACCTGATGAAAAAGTACAGAGATCACATTAATGTAGAGATTTGTTCATCAGTGAAAAGCATTAAAAGTATCTTCAAGTACGTGTACAAGGGCCATGACTGTGCTACCGTTGACGTAAGAGACGACCTAGAGTCAGATCATGAGTAGTAGCAATCTCACGATAAAATTCCTAATTATCTTGCTTGCCGACATGCTTCTCCCCCGGAATCTATATGGAAACTCTCAGAGTTCAAGCTACATGACACATCTCACCATGTCTATAGACTTGCTGTACGTCTTGAAGACCGGCAAAGAGGCAATGCTCGGGAAGCTGCTCAGACACAGAGGGACGTTGACACTACTCTCGCTGCATGGTTTAAACTGAATGAGCATGAGGATTATGCAAAGAAACACTTGCACCCTGACATTTGGCTGCAGTATATGTTTAATAAGCGCTCTAGAAGATAGAGACCAAGGCAAAGGAATACGAATATAATCAGGAGAATGTATAGAGTGAGCCCTAGGGACATAGAAAAAATTAATTTGAGAATGCTGCTGCATATTTCAGGCGCAGAGAGCTTCCATGATTTGCGCACTGTAGAAGAAATCTTGCCAATATTTAAGGCAGTGTGCCTGAGATATGGTTTTCTCTCAAATGATGACTCACTTGAACCTGCATTGATAGAAGTTCCTGCCTTCACTTACATTTGCGTGTTGTGGATTACTTACAAGGAATCCATGATTGAAGATTTCCTGCATCAAGGTTTTAATACAGACCATACAGACAACGTGTCATTGCACGCAATTGATGCAATTCTGATAGAGAATTGCATTATCTGTTTAACAATTGAGCTGCCTGAACCTATTGGAGTATCGCAGCTTGACGCTCATGAAGACCTCGATCACCCAGGCAATTTCAACACTTACTGATGAACACAGGCTGATTGCTAATGCTGTGCTTGAATCTGTAGATAAGAAGATGAGACGTGAGGTGCCCCAAGACTCTTGTTTCTATGTAGATGCACAAAAAGGATATGGTAAAACTTATATGTTTAATACCATAATTTCATATCTGCGAAGGAACAACTGCAACGTGTGCAGTGGTGCTTAGACAGGCATTGCCTCAACACTACTGCCAAGTGGAAAGACTATCCATAGTTTGTTCAAATTGCCTTTCCCACTCACGGAGGTCAGCGATTGTAATGTACCAGCCACTTCAGACCACGCAAATTATTTACGAAACCTGGATTGGATCTTTTTTGGATGATCCCTTCATTTACACAGCGGCAGACCTTTCAGAAGGTGTGATTGTTCATATCTCAACTAGTATTCAGTCATAGGCAGTTGTGCATGGCATAATTTTGGCTTGCAAAATCACAGATGTAAGGGTTAAGGTGATGGAGACAGACAAGGAAGGAGAAGAAGGCGAACTGTTACTAAGAACATTGTCTGCCTAAACGTATTGACTTGTAGGAGTGGAGTGTTTTCAGAAATTCTGGAGAACATTCATTACATTAGGTATGTGTTCTTGATTTATATGTATACATACACACACATACATACAAATATACATACATGCATTCATACATATACATACATATATATATATATATATATATATATATATATATATATATATATATATATATATATATATTATATTCCGTGCCAATAGGAATATGGAATGGACAAACACGGTGGATAAATAGTAACAGGTTTATTGTAGAAACCAGTACAACAAGCAAAGAAGTAATAGTTATGCGCACGGTCGTCGCAAGTCAGTACAGTTGTGTTCCGTCACCCACTCAAGCAACTCATTATTTGATTTTTTACGGCTTATCAACCCTTACTCTTCTATTTAATGCTGAAAACATATTTTTGTTTGAAGGATAATCATTTTTTTGGGCCTGTGATTATTTCATTAACAATTTCGTTCAAGAATAGCAATGGTTTTTCTAGATAGGGTTCCTACTTTGTAACTCATAGCTAAGGGGGGATGAGTTATAATTTTGCCATGTTTTTTTATTTGTGCATCACTTTGTGAAAATTATTTAATTTATTCTAGTGCTTCGAATGAATTCTTTGTCCCATCTATCTTCCTCATTGTCGAAATAATTCTAGCGTGCATATGTATGCCCTCAGTATTCAAATCCGGCAAAATCTGCCAATGGCAATGGAATTGTCACTTCAGTTCCCTGATGATTATTTTATGTGCTTTCGGCTTTCGTTATTGTACTCTATTAGCTATCTCTTTTTCCTTTCGATCTCCTTCTTCACAGGACTGTAATATATTAGACGGAAAATTTTTGATAATATAGAAATGGCGCTCTCGCTACATTCATCTACCAACATTTTTGCGTTTGGTGATTTTAATGATCATCACATCAAGTGGTTTAAGCATTCGTATGTTGCTGATGTTGCCAGTAGACATATTTTCAATTCGTCCGTTGCTAATTGTCTTCACCAAATAGTGCATTTCCTTACTAGTTTCCCTAATAAATGTGATCAAGATGCTTCGTTGCTTGATTTCTTCCTCACCTCCACTCCAAACTCGTCTAGAGCATCACAACTGTGTCCTCTTATCAATTCGAATCACGTTGTAGTATCTGTTAATATTTCTATGGAGTCGTCTATTAGAATGGAACCTCTTATTCACAAGATTTCTTTCTGCTACTGGAGTCATTCTGGGACTTTCATCGAGGTACCACTTGGACTGAGATTCTTAAACCTCCTATTGAGAATTAAGCCACAGAGTTTTCTTAGAAATTCTAGGTGAAACCACAATATTCTTCTCGGTTCACACCGGCCTCTTCTGCCGCTATAGCTCACAGGAATCACTTCTTTCGCGTGTTCCAGCGTGGTAGTTCCGATCACAACAGAAGCCAGATTATGTCTTCTCGTCAAAATTGTAAACTTGTCCGCAAAGAGAGTAAGTTTTTGCAGAAAGAATGAGGTATTTCATAGCTTCTAACAAGTTTGGCTCTCGTGAATACTGACGGTTCTGTGACAGTGTCTTAAATAAGAGTAAGTCTTATCTCCCTTCAATCCTCACTTAATTTGAGGTGTTAACTTCTATTTACAAAGCAGAATATTTTGTTAGTAAATTCTCCTTAAATTTTCTTCTTGACTCACCTTAATATCTTTGCCTGACTTTTCACTTAGCATTGAATCCCCATTGAGTGATATGCATATAACTCCATCCATGGTCACCTTAAATCATGTGGGTTTGATGGTAGCCTGCAATAGTCATTAAGAAATATGCTCCTGAACTGACACCTGTTCTCTCTTACCTGTACAATAAGTAATTGATGCTTCTTGCTTTTCTGCTGGCTGGAAATCTTCTGCAGCTCTAGTCTTTAAAAACCCAGGCAAATCGTCATTTCCTTCTAACAGTCGGCCTATTAACCTTCTACCTCGTTTTGGCAAAGTACCAGATTCTCTAATCAACTCACCTCTCAGGTCTTCCTTCAGATAAGCAACGTGGCTTTCGCTTCTCTAGATAAACTGCTAATGTATTAACGAGTATTGATGTAAGAGTCTATCAGGCTTTAGAAAAAAATGGTGATGCTAGAACTGTTGTTTCGAATATCTGAAATTCGTTTGATAAGGTTTGGCATATTGCCCTTCACAAGATGAAAAGTTATATTTCTGAATGAAATTTTGAACTGATTTAGTCTTTCTCATTTAATCGCAAAATGAGTGTTTCCCCCAAAAGGTCACACACCGGGATGTTTTTTAAATTAATGCAATACTTCTCAGAGCTCTATCCTTGGAGCTACGTTATCCCTAGTTTTCATCAACGAACTCAGTCTCTGTGCTGATAACAAAACCATTTATTCATTTCCAAGTCTGAACTGTACGATCAGGTCAAATTGACAGCTGATCTAAAAAATGACCTACAATCTGTTGTTAACTGGGGCAAGAAATGTCTAGACAATTCTAACGCTTTCAAAACAAAACCGCTCTCTTTCATTAGTCTGAGAGAAACCGTTTTAACTTCCATTAGCATGGCTGATTCTAATCTTCAGGAAAGGAACTTATTACACCTCGGACTAAAGTCTTCCGCTGATATGAAATGCAAAGATTATATTGAATCAATTGCTAGGTGAGCTGCTAGGAAAGTTGGTTCCCTGTTTTGTGCTAGACACTTTCTCTACCTTACATATTTATATGTCTACCATTCGTCCTTGATTTAAATATTGAAACCACATATAGTCTAGTGCTCCTGCTATATATTTAGAGATTCTTGATAAAATCCAAAGAATCTGAAATGTTATTGGTCCTGACCTGGCATCTCGACTTCAGTTACTTTCCCACCGCCGTAACGTAGTTTCCCTGTGCCATTTCTATAAATACTTTCATGGTAATTGTTCGGACAGAATTTTCACTATAATACTAAGATTCATGAATTTAAACGCAGTTCTAGATTGGCGAAAAGGTATCATATTTTCCCAGTTGAAATGGCTAGATGTAACCATAAGTTCTATGAAAACAGTATCTTCTATTGAACTGTGAAGCTCTCTTTCGCCTTCTTGTTTCTCAATCACTTTTGATATTCAAAAGTTTAAATGTAATGTCAATCGTTATCTTCTGTCTTCTTAATTCTTGTTCTTTTATTGTTCTCTCTCCTTAATAATGTTTTTCCCCATATTCTCTAATACTCAGTAACGACGGTGTCTTAGTGGTTTTATTGCCTTGCTTGAAGTGAAATAATTAAAAATGTCAATGTAATTAAGCCGATTGTAATTCGAGCTCGACTTTCCGATTTCACATCCTGAACCGCTGTCACCCGCACTCCCCCCGCCAAGGCCTATACAAACGAACTCGTTAAACAGATTACATTCCGTTTTCCCTTGATTCTCTTACCTTTACTGAGTGTTAAATTCCTTAATCTGCATTGCCTCAGTATACGTCCCAGAAATTTCAACTGAATCTTTCTGACTATACGTATACAATTCATTGTAGCTCTTTTTCCTTAAAATTTTCTTCTTTCCCATATGTGATGTCCATGATATTCTTAGACAGAACCACATTTCAGTCGCTTCAAGTCTCTTGTTCATCCCTGAGGATATTCTCCAACATTCACTGCCAACTAGGAGATTACGTATGATGTAGGGTGTCAACAATATTTTCCTCGATTCTGCCTCTAATTATTTGTCTTAGTTTCTGTAATGCATCTTACACTATTCCTATGTGTGTTCTGATTATTGTGTCAATTCTTTTGTCATTTTCTTATCCAGATAGTTACATTTCTGATAGAGTAATAGTTATTCAATTATATATATATATATATATATATATATATATATATATATATATATATATATATATATATATATATATATATTGAGGTTAAAAATATAGTGATTGATGCATTTTCTGCAGCAATGTTAATAAAGACCCAGTGATATATTTGTTAAATGCTACTTATAAATAAATACAAAGATGACGAAAACAAAGCTTGTTTCGAGAGGAAGTTGAAGAAAGACGGTCACTTAATAGATAAAGTTGTCTGAGTACCTCACACGAAAGGCTTGGACAAATAAGTCTGCAATCTAAGGAACGTAGGAGTAAAGGATCTGATTAAATAACTGATTCATTTTCCAACGGAAGTAAATTTATCTAAATTCAGATAAATATTTTATTTGTATCGATCAGCACTTCTTAAACTTTTTTCATTCATGACCCCATTTTTCCTGGCGAGATTGTTCGTGACCCCAGGTATTAAGCAACTACAGTGAAAATACATCCGTTGTCAATGCAATAGTCGCAACGGCACAGCACGTGCGTTTTATTACCGCAGCGCATGCGTGGCGCATCTCATTAAATATTCTACCTTTATGAAATGACATATAAACTGAAATGAAAGTGTTTGAATTTATTTTTCGCAACCCCAGCATTTCACTTTGCGACTCCATTTGGGGTTGCGACTCACAGTTTAAGAAGATGATTAAAATGATGAAGGGACGTAATCACTCATAAATGTACTCATTGATCTACCTCCCTCTCAGGCAATACATATATAAATAAATACACATTGATAATTATTATATGCTTTGATTATATTACTTAGCAAATTGATATTAAAGTTCAAACACACACAAGACACTAACAGCGGTTACTCTTATAACAGAACTCCCCAAAAGATCTAAATATATGTCCTTATCCCTAAACTAAAAAACTTTGGATTCTACTTAAAGACGAGCTATATATATGTTAACAATATCACTGAAAATAAACGATTCTCCTCTGTAAGGACATCGATATATATATATATATATATATATATATATATATATATATATATATATATATATTGTGGTACAGAATTTAATAATAGCTAGGAAGAGGCAAAATTTATATGGCATAAAAAAATGAAAAATATAAAAGCGTGTAAATTAAATTAACGAATGGGATGGAAACAAAAATATGAATTTCAAGAAACTAGAGTCCAATAACATTCTAGAGTCTTTGTATATCAGATCCTGTGGGCCTTCCTTTTGTAAATAGAGGGAATACTTACAGACGGTCACTTAATAGATAATGTTGTCTGAGTACCTCACATGAAAGGCTTGGACAAATAAGTCTGCAATCCATTCCATTCCTGGGACGAAACCGGTTCCTTTTTAGCTTTTTTAAAAATGGCATATAAATTTTGCCTTTTCCTAGCTATTATATATATATATATATATATATATATATATATATATATATATATATATATAAGTGTAACGGAAGCGCCTGGAAGAAAGATATACAGTCCCATTTACGTTTTTCTCGTTATGGGCATTGTTGTATCTGATATAACAACACCGACATTTCACGGACGTAACGGAATAGCTGAATGAAAAAAAAGAATGACAAACATGATTTATTCTCAGAGTATTTTACAATATTACGTCGTACACAAAATTATGTATCTACTCATATACTCGTGCCCCACGCAGATAAATTATAACATATATTCAACAACAAACGGCGTGTCAAAAAGGGGGAACCTTACTTGTAATATTTTCCGAAAGGGAAAACTGGGGTTACGGCGGTTTTTCTACGAACCTGTTTAAACCATGTGGTTTTTCTTATAAGACCTACCGCTGTGGGATAGGGTCATCCTTCTCCTCTCAGTTCTACATCGCAACTTCCTTCGTCACTCTATCTACTGACGTCATTCATCGACCGTCACGTGACGCATGTGACTATCTCAACGAAAGGTAGATTATTGCCTTTTGTAACCCAACACAAGTATTTATTCACTGTTATGCCCGTGATTTTTTGTAGAATATCATATTGTCCGTATTACTTTGCTATATGAAAAGTTGTTTGGAATTAATTTTATTTCTCATGACAAAAAAAAATCCGTTTTAGTGATTTGCTCTTTGTATCAGATACACGTAAAAGTTAGTGCGAAAATAACTTCACCGAGATTTTCAAAATTAAAGTGAAAACGTTAAGAGTAAATTATTAAAATATGGTTTCGTAAGAACCCGCTGCTGTAGATGTAAGACATTTCCCAAATTAGTTATAATTGCCTTGTGAAGGATTTTGGAAATTGCAAAAATTATAAATAGAGAAAAGGTTGCTTGATTGCTTTGTGATATCTATCCTCTTAATGGAATTGAATACTGGACAATTTCCCCGTAGATGTAAAGAAATCTGGAGATAACAGAAATGTGGTTCTACAGAAGGATACTGAGAATTCTATGGACGGAACGAATAAGCGACGAAGAAAAATAGTAACAGAAAGAAGACATTCTCAGAAGCAGGAAGCGACACCTGAAATGCATTGGCCTCAGAGTGAGGAAGGAGGTCTTGGAAAACTTAACACGCACAGAGCTTATTAAAGGCAGGGGCAAGAGACATAGTGGAAGGCAGTGAGTTACTTACTCGACATGCTTGTGTGAACGGATGGTGGAACGTGGGATGGGAGCTTTAGCAATGGCAGAGAAATTGTTAAGGAACACAATGGATAGGAATATGGTGGATAGAAGAAGTTTCGGTATCACTGGCGTGTAGGTTGTGAATTTATAATCGTTATAAGTACACAATTAAATTATAGAGAAGGAAATCATTTAATGTGTCGTTATATTTGACGGCGATGGCCAGATTGGCAAGAATATGGGGGAGCAAAATCAGATTTCAAACAAAGTACAGACTGTACAAATCGCTGGTAGTCTCTATTCTCATATATGGATGTGAAACGTGGACACTTTTGGCAGAAACAGAGATCCAAGGGTTTGAAAACAAATGCATGAGAAAAGTCCTTGGCATCTTCTATTGGGAAAGCAATAAAAACCAATGAGTTTGTGCGGAAAAGGGTTGAATGTTTTGTGGGCCACTAGGAACCTCTTCTCGTCACTGTCAAACGGAGAAAAATGGCGTGGTTTGGACACGTTACAACGCACGGTAGCCTATGCAAGACCATCATGCAATGCTCTGTTGAACATGAACGTAGGAGCGGACGCCAACGTAAAAACTGGTTGGACAATGTCAATGGAAAATTAATTCTATACCAGAATCGTTGATTGGCTGCCTTTGATAGACCGTTGTGTTGGAGATTCAATATGGCTTCTGCAATCGGATCTACTCACCTACAATTACAAAAGACAAGATGATGATAATGATGATGACATTTTAAATTGATTAAACCGATTTATCCAGAACGTATGAAGTCTTATCCGACACGGGTACCACTAAAGTGCGTCAGACATTTGTTGTTTTTGTTTTTAATATGCATTGGCGAATGCTGGGTTGGTAAATGCTCGTTGGAATTCCCATGGTGGTATTTTCGAAGACTATTTAAGCATGTTGGCCTGAACATTCTAATAGACCCATGACATATTGGCAGTTGTTTTAAATGACTTCTACTTGTAAATTATATTCCGGAGAATGGAATGACTGATTTACCGGGTGTAACAGCAAAATTGTTCAAATCGTGTAACAGCAAAATTGTCCATCCCACAAAATGTTTAATATCTACAACAAAACTAAACTGAGTTTCTTTTGTCCGGGTTTTCAGATAAGACGTTTAGAAATCTTAACACCATTTTTCGTAAGTTCGCTGAAAAACTCTTGAGTTATTCAGCTAAAAAGAGACCATGTTGAAATCGTTTTGTGTCAGATGCACTGTCCTGCCAAATGAGCAATGGTCAGAGGAAAAAGATTATTCAAGCCTTCGGTAATGGCACCAACATTCATACTCTGGCTTCCATCTTCAAAGTCTGTTCAAGAACCATCAAGAGAACGATGAATGTTTTAAAAAGAGGGAATAGTAGAGAAGACAATTGGATGAGGATGTCCCAACAGCAAGAGGGATCATCATTACAACTTAGAGCTAAAGAGATCAATTAGAAAAGAACCAATTTATAAGAGGTTTGGCACGTGAGAGAGGAGTTTCAGCTATGACAGTCCAAAGAGCAATGAAAAAAAGACTTGAAATTGTACGTGTAAGGTGTGAGGCAACATGTTATTCCAGGAGAGAAAGTTAGAAGGTTCTTCTAAGCGAAGATCATTTTGAATAAGTTGGAAAACGATCTTGAATTTATATACGTATATATATTTTAAGCTTTTAAAGGCAAGGAAGTTAGAGAGAGATGGAGCTAGAGCAAATAGGAGTGATAGAGGAAAGGATGAAGAGAAGGATAGGGAATAGATCACGGCATCTGGAGACGTCGATTGACATTACATTTGAATAGTTGGAGATTATAGCTATCAGGGAAACAGGAAGAGGGGGAGTTCCACCGGCGAGAGGTGCGAGACATGAAGCTATTGGAGTAGAAGAGAGGGCTACATTTAACAGTTTCGACAGTGAAAGGGTGTGAGCGAGATGTCAGCCTAGTTGAACGCTTAAATTCATGAAGTTTGGGAACCAGCGAAAGCAGTCCCTCGGAGCAGTTACCATGAAGGCATTTGTAAAAAAGATAGAGGGAGGCGACGACACGTCTGTGAGAGAGCGACTGAAGACGAGATACCAGATCAGGGCCAATGACGTTGCATATCCGTCTTTGGATTTTATCTAGGACCTTGAGACAAACAGAAGGGGCTCCAGACCATATATGGCAGCAATACTCCATGCAAGGGCGAATGGTTGATTTGTAGATTTGAAGGATCGACTCCGGCGCGAGAAATATCCTGATGCAGCACAGGGAGCCAACTTTCCTTGCGGTGGACGAAGCTATTGACTCAATGTATTTGTTCCATCTCAGGTCAGCAGTCAATGGGATGCCGAGTAGTCGCAAAGAGGAGCTCTCGAGACGTTGAGCGTCAGACATTCTAATGTGGGGGCAGGGATAAGTAATGGAGAGCAGTTTTGTTTTTGATGCGTTAAAGTTAACCAACCAATTCCTGCCCCAGTTCACAACCGATTCGAGGTCCTTTTCGAGACTAACGGCCAGGTTAGTTTTTTCAACGACACTAGATTTGTTTTTGAGACAGGAGTGAATTGTAGTGTCGTCTTCGTAGATGCCTACTTGGGAATCTATGACGTCAGGAAGATCGTTGATGAAAATAAGGAACAGAGTAGGGCCTAGGATGGAGCCTTGGGGAACACCTGCATTCGTCGGATAGGATCTGGAGGAGAATCCGTTGAGAACGACCTTCAATACACGGTTTGAGAGGAATGATTGTATTGTCAAACAATCGACCTGAAATTCCATAACCCTGAAGCTTGCGAAGAAGGCCGGCATACCAAACCCTATCAAATGCTTTGGAAATATCTAGAGCCACGGCACGAGCTTCTCCGTTATTAGGAAGAGCTTGGTAAACAATTTCAGTGATGGCCGTAAGCACATTAGCTGTAGAACGGGCAAAGCGGAAACCATATTGCTTTTCGGAGAGCAGATCATGGGATGTAAGGTGCTTAATCACTTCGGCGTTGATTAAAGCTTCGAAGACTTTTCCGAAGAGGGGTAGAAAACTGATAGGACGGTAATTAGAAGAGGCAGTAGGGTCACCAGAGTTCTTAAAGACAGGAACAATGGATGAAGACTTCCAACAATCTGGAAAACAAGATTCATTGAAGCAGTAATTATATAATTTGGAGAGGGCAGGGCCAGTTCAGGCGCACATTTCTTCAGGACAATGGCTGGTATGCCATCTCCACCACTAGCTTTGTGGGGGTCTAAATTAGAGATAATGCCCAATACCGATGTTCTAAGGGGGAAATCGGGTATGGGTACACCGGAAGAGTTGAGTGTTGAATTGAATGAGAATTTCCGAGTAAAGCATTCAGCTTTGTCGGCAGAAGAGGCCAGAACCTCGAACTGGTTGAACAAAGGAGGTATAGATGGTTTGCTATTGTTAAGTACGCTCTTGCAAAGACGCCAATAATCCTTGGAGTCGAATTTGCGAGATGCAATACGTTCTTTCATTCGAGCAGCAAATAGTGACTTTGCTTCATTGAGGATACGCTTACACTTGTTACTGGCAGAGACAAAGAGACGTCTATTTCAGTCAGACATGTCGCTAAGATATAGGTGGAAGAAGTGGTTCCTATGAGCAAGGGCAGCTGAGCAAGCAGCAGAGAACCAAAGGGAAGGGCGCAATTTGACCGTATATTTACTTGAGGGGATGAAAGCCTCGATTTCAGCTTTAACCCAGGACACGTCGGAAGCACATTCTTGAACATGGAGCGTAAAGACAACATCCCAGGGGACATCGCGAAGGAAACCCCGGAACGAGCCCCAGTCTGCTCGTTGATAGCAGAACGAGGTTTTAGCGGTAGAAGGTTCATTGCAGGGTGTGGAGTTGTAGGAGATGTTGATAGACACTGCAGCATGATCAGAGTTGCCAAGAGGGCAGAGCTGTGTGGCGCTACAAGACTCGGGGATGTAGGTAAAACATAGATCGAGAAGAGAAGCCTTACTCTCCCGGTTGTACGAAAAATGTGTTGAGAAATCAACTATCTGCGTGAGGGATTGAGAAATTGAAAAATTAAGGGTTTGAATGCCTGCAAGGTCAGTGGTAGAGTTTTTAAACCACTTGGTATGATGGGCGTTAAAATCACCCAACACGAATATGTGAGCAAACAGATGAAGAGAGAGGGCCTTGTCAATGCTGTCAGAAATTAATTTAATTATACCACAGGCTTGGGAGGATGGTGAGCGATAAAGGAAGAAAAGGTAGCTTACAGCATTGAGAAGAGATAGTCGGAGACACATGTACGAATGGTCTAGAGATTCAAGAGACAACTCTCTAGCCAGCGGGAGATAGTACTTGACATAAACTCCAAGGCCATGCATGTGGGTTTGAGAGTCTTTTCTAAGGAGGTGAAGGTAGCCGGGGATCAAGAGGTCAGAGGAGGGGATAGACGAATCAAGGTTGGTCACACACACAGCCAGAATATCCGGGCAGTTTGCAATGAGGAAAGATTCCACACTGCAGAAATTGGTTCTAATTCTACGGATGTTGGAAAATGAAATGTTAAAGGGTTTAGGTGATTTTTTAGGGGCTGGTATAGGTTTTCTTTTTGAATCGTCCTTAATTATCATGTGAGTTTGTGGTTGTAAAACTGAAAAGGCCTGAAGTAAAAGAAGCAGACGGTTATCGACCGTGAGGTGGACAGAGAGTAGTTGACACAGCCTGCAACATAATGTGGCCTCAGGGTTGCCCACCGGAGGTGAATGCAGGGACACCTATCCATGCGCGACATGGCACTACAGACATCCGGTATTATGCAGCTGTTGATCAGAGCGGCTGCTCAAGACGCTACGCAAGAGTTAGGGCTCTTAACTACCAGTCGGAAACAGCAACCAAAAAACTGTCAACCATTTACCCTCAGAATGAAGAGGTAATGCCACAAGCTAGACACATCACGGAAGAAACACGGCAGCAGTAGTACAGAGGCCAGAGAGAATGAGAGGATGAGTTCCGGGAACCCCTTCCTAAACAAGAAACAAGGTGTGACCCTCTATTCATGTCCAAGAGAAGGGGGAGGATTTATTGAGCGGACAGTAGGAAAGCCTACCTACTCCTATTACATATAACACAAACGACAAAAAAAAGTCTACAACTGACAAGGAGTCCAAGCTGACACGAGAAAACGTATTTACCGAGGCGTAGGACTGCGATGATATTTGTATTTTCCCTTCCATTAAATTAAGTTTCAACTTGCATAAGTCCTATTGTCCTAACCTAAAATTAAATTTGGGTTATACAGCATTGTGGATATGCCTGGCATTCTCTTCTTTTCCCTGGCACTGGAAGCTAGTAGTTTGCATATGTAACTGTCCTCATGCGTTTTAAGAGACGAAAGGTCTGTGAATTATAGATGCTTTTTCAGAATATGCACCTTCAATCTACGTCGTTGCTTGTCTTGTGATGAAAAGAAAACAGCTGTCCTGGTAAGCAACGCATCAAAATGAATGAATCGTCGCTAGCGTGTAGGCATGCAAATGAAATCTACTTAATATGATCGACATCTTGTTCATCTTCCGTTAGTTGGTTAGTTACTAAGAGGAATTAGTCAAACAGCTTAGTATAAATCTTACGGAACTCTCCTATCATTGGGTTCAATATATATATATATATATATATTATTCGGGGTCAGTACTGTTTCGCGACTAGACAACCGAATGCCTTAAGCCCGGATTGAAATCCAACAGATTATGGTGTCAGTCAAAGTCTCTACAATTGAGCTATCTTCTCTCGACAGGCTGAGTTAGCCAAATCTATCGTATTGTTTTATAAATGTAAGCAAACGTATTTGGATTTCATTTCACTCCTTCTTGAGCTTCCGGTCCTCGGCTAAAATTAATTAGCGATGAACATGTCATTTTCGTTTATGACCGATTCCATCACGATTCTTCCGTTAAGCTTAGGGAGTGATTATAAACTTTTATTACTCAAAGTAGAGTGTTATAAAATCATTCCATTAAGATATCTTTAACCTTTTTATAGGATACAACAGTGCAAAGCTTAATCTAACAAATGGACAATTTCGCTTTTAAACGATTTAGACAATTTTGCTGTTACGCCCGGTATAATTGCTCGGAGTTCTTCTTAAATGATTTCCTTGATTATCTTCTTTTTTCAGTCTTCAAAGAACGCTTTTGTTTACTTCATAATAAAAGTACCCATTTCAACAATCAAGAGCAAGCCAAACTCATTGTCTGAGGTTTAAACAAAACCCGCTTCTCCAAAATCCTCTCTAACAACGTTTTAGCAATTTGCATTTGAAATTCGTGATGACAATTTAAGGTATTTTAAATCGCAACACATATGCGTGTATTCTAACTTTTTCTAACAAAACAAATTTCATTTCAATTTACGAGATTTTTCAGGTAATTAAAAATTATTTTTCACTTTTATTTACTTAGTTATGTTACATTCAGCTTTAAATAACACTAGCAGCATGACCCGGCGTTGCCCGTGCTTGATTCAAAAATCGTACGACTCATACAGCAATCGCTATCACTTGACTTAAAATATTTTGCCCTTCCTTACCTTTAAAGGAGTGCCCTTTGCCGTGCTGATGTTGCTACATGCCTTACTTCTTGCCTATCTCACACTGCGATTTTTTTCTAAGCTCTATACTAAACGTTAAATCTATTACGAAAAAAAGAACTAAACAAAATGAACACAAAACGATCAGCTTTAAAAAAGGACTCGTAACTGGAAAAACCGAATGAAAAAAGAATGTTAACAACAAATACTTTTCACACCCAATCCAGTTCTGCAGCATCAGAATCAACGTTGAGTTTAAGCAAGCGAATGAGACAATTGGAGTAAAGTTCCATGATGATTTAAATTTTTCCATCTTGTGACGAATGCAGCTATCGATATTTTTTTGCATGCTAGTTAACATTCGTGTCAGTCAGCTGTTGGCTCTTACGCTGGCCAATAGAATCTTCCTGCCTATTCGTGGCAGCCAGCTCTCCGCATAGACCCTCACTCTGGCCAGTAGAAAATGGTCGCAGCCTACATGAAAACTGCCGTAGAAGCATGACAAAATCGATTATTTCCACTATCGATGGGAGTTGGGAAATGCAAAGTTGATCGTGGCCTTCCCACTAACTTGGAGCATGTGCATGTAAATTTTGGTGCAAATCCGTCGAAAATTGCGGCCTTGCATTTGTTACACACACACACACACACACACACACACACACACACACACACACACACATCCTGCCTTTTATAGATAGAGATTAAAATATAGATGAAAGGAACATATGTCGAAATATGCTGAAAGGGGAAAAAAACTTTCTGTGGGG
>OZ010574.1:28742242-28904742 GCA_963932145.1 Acanthosepion lycidas | reverse complement strand
TTCTTTCTTTCTTTCTTTCTCTCTCTCTCTCTATCTATCTATCTCAGTCTGTTTATTTCTATCTCAGTCTGTATCTCTATCTATCTATCTATCTATCTATCTATCTATCTATCTATCTATCTATCTATCTATCTGGTATACAAATAAAGTTTAGAAACTTATATTACCGATATCTGTTAACAAGGTGAATGAACTATTTAATTAAATCGTATCTGTCATATGATATTAATTATATGTTATCTAGAGTGAGATGAAATGTCTGCGAAACTTGAAGACAGGAAGATAAGTTTTTTGAAATTTATTTTATTTGTTTACTCTTAATTTTCGATTTCTTAATATTAATCTCTTTAATTTATTTTTTTCCTTCTCCAACTTTGGGATAATTGATTTTTTATCATTTCGCCCCAATCAAGGCGATAGCAACCCTAAGACGCAAGGAGTTACTGGGTGTGAATGTATATGAGAAAAATTATTAAAGAGAGTGACGTATGAAAGAACTGACATGTAGGAGACAAAAATAGCGACTGGAATTGAGTATAACATTTTTTGAAGATCAAAGAAGCGAGGAATGCAAGAGAAGAAACTTTTATTAAAGACCTTACGTTTATATTCAGCCAATTCAACTGTAAAATGATGAAACCTAGCTGCCAATCTAGTACTGCGCATAAATTCGTAAAGTCTAGGTACCAAAGAGGAAATTTCATCATAACAGTTACCATGAAAATGCTTATAGTAAAGACACAAAGAGGCTACGTTACGATGGTGCCAAAGTGACTGAAAGCGAGGTGCCAGATCAGATCCGATAATATTGCACATTCTTCTTGTCAAGAATCTCTGAATACATAACAGAAGTGTTAGACTAATTGTGGCAGCATTATTCAATGCATGGACGAATAGTAGACTTGTAAATGTGTAAGATAGATTCTGATGAGAATGATTGTCTAGCACGACACAGTGAACCAATTTTCCTAGCATCAGATCAAGCAATAGATTCAATATAATTGTTCCAATTGATATATGTCGAAAGCGTTAATGAGAAGGCGAACCAGTTAAACTACTGGAGGTTAGCATCAGCCATGCTGATGGAAGGAAAATGTTTCCTAATACGATTAAAACTGAGAGTTTTTGTTTTGGTGGCGTTAAAATTAACAAGACATTTTCGCCCCTGTTAGCAACAGAATTAGGATCATTTTTGAGATCAGCTGTTGTTTTAACCTTATCGAACCAATCTAAAAGTGGTGTCACCAGCCGAGAACTGATGACGTCGGGAAGGTCTTTGATGATAATTAAGAATAAAGTAGATGCAAAGACAGAGCCATGATGTACTTCCGCATTAATGGGAAAACCATCTAAAGGAGTGGCTTTTTAAGACAACTTTCATTTTACAATTAGGAAAAAAAATGATTGAATCGTATCAGAAATTCGTCTAGAAATACCATAACATCTCAACTTGTGAAGAAGACTATCATGCCAATTGATTACAGCCAGTTTGGGAAAGATCGTCTGCTTCACTTCTTTAAAGCTTCGAACCATACTTTACTTCCGTCGCATGCTCTCGCCATTTTTTAGCAGACGATATTCTTAATGTGATTTCCGTTACCATGAAACTTAATTTTGCTGGAAAGACAAAGTGTTTAAATTTCATTCGAAAATCAATTGAGATAAGAGCTATTTTTGTAATCTTTTGTCGAAAAATGAACAGAAATTGTCTCCTGATTTTTATCTTACCAAATTTTAAGTACATCAGCTCCAAAAAGAAGAGTAATTCTGATCTTATTATAACTGATAAGAAGTATCCAATGTCTGTCTGAAAAATTCCCACAATGCACACATTGAGCGTAGGAACACATTAATGGCGATCCTAAGACAGACCTTTACCTGTGTATATACACACATTCATGTATATATTCTTTTATGTGCGGTGGTCACTCAGGATGTGGATAACCATGGTTCTCCTTTGTAGCTCTTAAAAATGTTTGTTTGTTTCTATCTCTTCCAGTTGTTTTCTATCTCTATTATCCATTTATACAAGCTCGTTCATTAGGTTAATTGATGTTTTCCTCTGTCCCTCTTGATTCAATGTCCTGTGTCTCTCAAGTTCTCCATGCCCTCTTTCCTCGTTATGTTTATCCAAAGTTTCAACTGACTCTTTCTGATTTTAATCACAAGGGTTCTGTTGGTTTCCATTTACCATAAAACTTGCCTTACGACCATATCACGTCGAGACACAGGTTCCCCTTCAATCACTGAAGTTAATCCACATCGAGCCTGGTCAGTACCTTGATAGATGACAGCTTGGGTATACCAGGTGCTGTAAGCTGAGATGTGCGTGTGGTGTAATGGACAACGACTCGCAATTGGAAAACGGAGACCAGAGTTCTAATTCCAGTTGGGCTCGTTATATTCACGTATGCACACATGCCGTTGGTAAAAGTATGAATCCACCTATTCTCCCGACAGTAAATCATTATTATCTCCAAAAGATTTATTATTATCTCCAAAAGATTTATTATTTATTATTATCCCCAAAGGATTTATATATATTATTATCTCCAAAAGATTTTTTCAATATACAAACTTTCTAGAGGTCTAAGTAACATGCAAAAAAGTTTGTAAGTCGTAAAAAGAAAATCAATCAAACAATTACCTTACAACTTTCTCGTTGCTCTTATATTCTGTTCATGATATTCTCAGCATCCTTCTGCAGAATACCATCTTTGTTGTCTCCTATGTGAGGGAATTGTTCAGAATTCATTTTTTATAGAGTAGTATTGATATTGCATAGTTTTGTATGTTTCTAAAGATATTTTCCTGTTTCTCATTACTTTATTTAAAATAGGAGTACATATATTCCTCTATCGCCTGGTTCACACTCCTTACAAGTTTTTGAACAAGAGTAGAGGTTTATATCTTGTTTCATTTTTAGGATAGAGTTTCCGGTTCCTTCTAAAGTCTATTTCAACTCTATACTTCTCCGTCTGAATTCTGAAATTTCAATTACTACCTATTTTTCTCTCCTCAATAGGAATAGGTAGGTTTACCTATCACCCAGTTCACAGCCCTCAGCAATCTTTTGATCATGTCGGGCTACCTCCTCCTAATTTTCCAAAATGCTTCTAGGGGACGCTCTAAGGACTATAATACTCTAATATTTTTCTCATTTGCTTTTTATCCGGTTATTTGTCAACATGTAACTTCTCGCGGAGAAGGCTCTGATCTTTGGGAAGCGCACGAAGAAGACATACACAAACTATGTACGTACATATTCATTAACTACACATACTTTTAACCAAAACGGTTTTCACATTCTTTTGTTACACACGTTATTGTCTTTGTCGCTTTTATACCTCTGTTGTTAATACATTATCATTTGTTTGTTTCCTATATATCGGTTCTTGTTTTTTTTCCATTTCTTTACGTGGACTCACTTTCCGAGTCCTCCATTTTGTTGCAGGTATTTTCAGGAGATGTTTTATTTTCAAACACCGATGTTTACTAACGTCCGATACACGGTGGGAAGCGCGTTAACCTGCCCGAAACAAACAGCAGTAGAGGTTTATCTCTTGTTCCCTGTTTAGGATTGGGTTTCCGTTTCTTTTAAAAACCTTTTCATTGTATTTCACTTCCAGTAACCTCCTTGCGACTTAGTGGACTTATCGCCTAAACTTGGGGTGAATTGGCTTAAAAATTTATGGTTGAAGCTGTTTGTTTTTTTTTTTAATATTCGGGTAGATTGGCACAAGGATACGATTTGACGTACTAATGAGAATTAACTTTACATGAAACTTGAATGAAAATGAATTTTGCATTATTGTTCATACACTACAAAAATGTTAGAGCGACTAGATGTAGTAATGGCTTCATACATTAACTCATTAAGCATTACATTTTAGCGGTAATCTTTATGTATGTCACGACTATTCTGCTCGACACTAATTCACATAAACTCGGGCATCTCGTCATGAGTAGGAGTCTGGTCATAGGAAGTTGCCGTAAAGTGGTCGTAAAATGGGTCGCAAGCATTGTCGCACGAAGTACGGTATTTGCTATTATTTTATTATTAATCCATGGGATTAAACAGTTTCTTCACTAATCTTTTGTGGCAATGTTTTCCTTGGAATATTATTAACAGAACTACAAGCTTACACGAGCATTATAACAATGTACAAATAGATAAATACTTACTAAGATTAGTTTAGTCTGGAATAGGTATTAAAAAGGGAAATGCAATTGGGTGCGAAGATTTTGTTGCGCCAATATTTCCAGCGAAGGGAGTCATTCTATTTGTTTTTATTTTAATGATTTCAAATCTTGGTTATTATTGACTGTTCACAAAAAAAGATAAAGTCTTGGGAAAGTGAATGATGATTTTCAAGATTGTAAGCACATTTCTGATTAGAATATTTCAGCGACAAAATTATTCTACTGGAATTGTCTGCGGTTCATATGTAATTTTAATAGCGAAAGCCTAAAGTCAAAATCAATAAGAACTTATAATTTATGCCATAGTAGCACAAAAAAGCAACCCCCCCCGACCGAAAAACAAGTTTCTGTAGAAAAATAAGAAAAGAAAGAAAAATAAAGAACGCAAATATATTCCGAATTTTTGCCAAATGTCAAGGTATGTCTTCTCTCCTAATGTTGGCAAAGGGTCCGAACGAGGAACCAAGATCCATCGCTCTAGCAAAAACAGAACTTGTAATTTTCAGTGTTTCTGTCCGCAGGGAAATGTTAGCCCGGAGGAAATATGTTATCGATTGGTTTGCTTACATGCAATCAAGCAAGAAGTTTATATCAAATATACCTTCACCCAGGCATGTTATCTTTTTCGCATGCAAAGGAACATGTCGGCGTAACCAGTTTCCTACACACATACGCGCACACGTACATGAATACAAATATACATACGTACATTTACGCACACAACATAGCTCAATCGCACATTCATGTTCATTAACATACATTTCTCAATAAATAACAACGTGAATTCAATTAACGTTAAATTAATTGAGAATATACGTTGTAACAAACAGAAGGTGCTTTTATTTCACCTGATCTTGGATTTTATAAAATTTCGATGCCGGTATCTTGTCAGACAAAGGAAACGAAATAAATTCTAATGAAACGGATGTGGAAATTCGTATAGATAAAGCCTGGGCCGCCTTGAATAAAATGGATGTAATCTGGGAATTTTTACCTCCCAGACAGCCTCAAGCGGAGATTGTTTCGAGCCACTGTAGAGGTGGTTTTAACGTCTGATGTCACTGCTTGGACGTTAACTAAAACCCTTGAGCCTAAGCTTGATGGGACCTACACTCGGATGCTGAGAGCTATACTTAACATCTCTTGGAGACAACATTCCACTAAGCCACAGCTCTATGGACCCTGATATTTCTACAATTTTAAGCGAACGCAGAATGCGCTTTGCAGGAAACTGCCGGCGAGTAAAACAAGAAATCGCTAGTGATCTACTGCACTGAACGCCTAACCATGGCGCAAGACGGGCTGGTAGCCCAGCAACCATTGACTAACTATGTTATGACACAGAAAGCCACCATAATGGCCTCTCAAATTTGATGCAGGAACCAGATGGTTGGCGTGATAGACTCGTGAATATCCGAGCTAGCCCGACCGAATAATAATAAAGAGCCGTCACCCCATGAATTATTCAGATTCGTTTATTCGTCTTTATTAATTTACAGTGTAGAGCTGGACTGGGCAAACTACGGCCCGCGAGTCACATGTGGCTCAGCAAAAGAATTCATGCGGCCCGCGAGCCACATGTGGCTCAGCAAAAGAATTCATGTGGCCCGCGAGCCACATGTGACTCAGCAAAAGAATTCATGCGGCCCGCGAGCCACATGTGGCTCAGAAAAAGTATTCATGCTGTCCGCGAGCCACATGTGGCTCAGCAAAAGAATCCATGCGGCCCGCGAACCACATGCGGCTCGCCAAAAGAATTCACGCGGCCCACCAAATGTTAGTAAATATGAAAGAGAACTTTATCAATTAACACCAAATAATTGTTAGAATTAATTTGGCGCCTAATTTTAAGAAACTGGTAAATGTCTGCAGTCAGATGCATCATTCTCAATGAGTCATTGAGATCTTTCTGTTGTTGAGTTACTTTGTTTTTCAAATAAATCTTTTTCATGTGAAGTTACTACTTCAAAATATCAATCATTTTTCTCTTTAAACTGAATGACGTTGTTTTCAAACAAACTTGTTTCATGTGAAGTTTCTACTTTAAAATCAAAATTAATTTTCTTTAAATTTAGCCACTTTATGCCTTTCTACTTGAAAATATTAGTAAGAATTGTTTTTTAATTCTTTACTGTGAGTTAATTTGTTTCTCAAATAAATATGTTTTCTACTTTATAATATTAATAAAAATAGTTTTTTTCTTAAAACAAGGTTATTTTGTCTTTCAAATGTGCTTCATGCAAATCTTCAACTTAAAACACTTATAATTAAGTGATTCATCGAATCTAGAAGAAACCTCAACAGAATGCAGAAAGCACTCGGCGGCCGTTTCGTCCTATATTTGGGACTCATCAGCAGTGCGCTTACAACACCGAGAATTGAAACCTGGACAATTACGTTATTAGGCAAACGTCATGTCAACTGTTCCAACGGGCCACTGTGACGGAGACATAGCGAATTAAACTGAATATAGCGCCACTCGATCACATATTCCGTGGTGGAAGTTTCTCTTTTACCGATAGGACTGTGCCCCCACGAGCCACTACTGCTATCACCAAGCCGCTCCATCCAGAGCATTAGAAGGCGGTTCAAGGAAGGATATACACGTGATAGAAATTAGGAGGATTTCAGATAATTATAATTAAGTAATTCATCGTGTCTAGTTAAAATACTTAATACTTTTTCTTTACAGTACTTTAAACTGAGTTACTTTGTCTTTCAAATAAATGCATTTCATCTGAATTTTCTACTTACCTTAAAATATTAATTAATAAAAATTGCATTTTTTTCTTAAAAAGTCTTTTTTTTGTATATTTTAAATATTAATTATTTTGTTATATTTTAATATACTATGTGCCCCAATAAAATGTGAGTTTTTGAACATGGCCCTTGCACTGAAAAGTTTGCCCACCCTTGGGGTAGGGTAACCGAATTATAATTCTAATCTTTGGTGTGCGATTAGTGAAACGCTTAGGGTCTGTCAGAAGAGAAATCGGCAAGAGAGGTTCGAGTTACGGCTGGTTACGTTACATTTACTTTTTCACACTTAACTCCCTTGCCTGGTTTAGGACAACTGTGAATTCAAAACCATCCCGATGACGTATTAGGCTCCCTTCAGGCAATTTTTCCGTAGGCGCTTAGTACGTTATTCCCACCAGTTCAGACCTTCATAGCTATGACCCATCATGCCAGGGGTGCAGGGTAGAATGCCTCATTCCCTTCGTTGGTTGGATGATTTTTTGTTTCTCTATGGGTTATTTAAGGCCGAAATCTAAATATGTTGTACATAATTTTACGCTTTCAACTACAAATATTTTATACAAAGTTTTATACTTTCAGAGTATTTTTCAGATATAGAGTTTGTAAATCATAAAAATGTATTGTTGGTAATTTTATTATAAAATGTATTTTTATATTTTTTAAAGTTGCATTGATTGTCATTTTGATATTAAAAATATATTTTCATTCTATTATAAAAATATACTTGGTTTTGTTTTGGGCATTTACTATTTGCTCATAGCTGGGACCCTAACCCCGGGGTAAAGTGAAACTAGGAACAACAGCAAATAAGAGGTGGTACTACGTTCCTTAAAACCTCCAATCTCTCAAGGAGAGGCCTTGATGCCGGATGTAGTTTATCGTCATACCCATTTCCTTCGTATTCCACTCGGAAGAATTTCGTTCAACTCAGACAGCGACTTCCTGCGAACCGCTATTTCGTGCAGCATGCTCCTGAGAGGATACTCCTCTCGACCATTGCACTCCTCCGACCATTGCAATCTTCATTTCTTGAGTCAACCTTTATCTATCCTGCATATCCTCATAATCTGCATTTATTTCCCCCTCTAATGTTTACACAACAACCTCATATAGTAAGAATCTACCTTAAGTGGCTCTTGGGCCTTGTATTGGGTGGAATTTTACTAAACAAAAAGAAAACATTACTATTGTTATGGCTGATGTACATGTGAAACCGCTATGACCCTTGTGAGTTACGGTACTAATCCTTGATTTTGGTTACTACGCTTCGGCCGATATGCTCTTCGACTTTCTTTTTATACCTGAAAATCTTATATAAAATATTGTTATTCTTCTATGAAATATCTGGACAAGTATCCTCACGTTTGTTGCCATAGGGATTATATTTGCACCGATGTGTACTTCGGACTTCTTAATGTTTACTGGAGTTGAAATACCGGCAATATATTTATATTCTGCTTGAAAAGTCTTCCCCTATTTTTTGATTGCACAAAGTTTCAGCTGTTGGTTGTTTAAAATACTGCCTTTATAAATGTCCGAATGTTTAGGAATAATCGAACACTACGGACAATTTTAACACTCTTTTACCTCCACCAAACGGAATGATTTTTATGATATTTAAAAAAAAATCACTGAAAATATTCATAAAATTTTCCTTGTCTTCCGTATTCAACGAAACATATTTGAAAGCCTGTAAATAACACTTTAACCAGTTCATCGCCCAAGTTCTGGGAGGATGGAAATATGAAGCCATCTCAAAGATGGCGAAGTGTGGTTGAACAAATGATACATAAATTGTTGACTATTGACATTATTCGGACTATTGTCCTCATCTTTGTCGCCATATTTATAAAAACGTTTCGACGGTTGTACGCTCCGGCCTTCTTCAGGTGGTTGGAATGTTGAACTGAACCCTTTATTTCGCTCACTGGGGTAGACTGTTCTAGTTCCACGTGTCATGTTTAATGGATGTAACTTATCAGTTATCTCCCGTTAATTCCCCTATGAAAGTTCTCCACTGCCTTAACTGGGTATTGAACTCACACTCTTTGGATCTAACTAACACCTTTATTCACTGTGCCATGTGTCCTTGAGAACATCTGTGTATGAATTTCTAGGTATTATAAGCCTAATGTCTTCAGCAACCGTTTTTTACCAGTTCTCATATTGCAATTTTTGCTGTTATCATTACATGTTTTTACCAGAGCGCATTTTGCAATTTTTTGTTGATTGGGGGGGTGGGAAGTGTAAGGATAATAAAATAAAGTCCCAATAAAGAGGGGAAGTGAAAGGAGAGAGAGAAAAAAAAGTGATTTTCGGTCCTCTCTCTTCAAGCCTACAACAATCAATCTCAAAACTTGTAAACTCTGATTGGAGTAAAAAATAGTCATAATTACCTCCCAGACCAAAACAAACTACTGAATAAACGATCAGAACTCATCTCAAAATGCAGAGACGAAAGCAAATTATTACTACATGACTTGAAAATCGAATACTGAAAACGAACAGGAATAAACGAAAATAAATAAATAAAATAAAGTGAATAAACAAAAACAAAACTAAATAATACAAACAAATAAATAAGCAAATAAACTAAGTACATAATAATTAAATTAACAAACAACACCCACTAAAATAACCGTTAGACTAATATAATAGACTACTCACAATTTAATAGCCTTCGCACAATGCATCACTGACCTGTATATATAAAAAGTCGACCATAAACGCAACGCACATAGACTGAGGATTGCGTTTAGCACGAAACAGACTGTTGGCTCTGCGTTTCGACTTCAATGTACACTCTTCCAGTCGAATCTATTACATTCACTTACGTGCTAATACCCTTGGGAAAGGTGTGAATCCTCTTCTTCTCCCTCCAGCTATGGGTAAATAGCAGGATAGACTGGGTTCTATAGCCTTGTATGGCAACTGGTCTAGAAGGAGAACAACTCTGAATTCAAAAGCTGCAGAGGGTCATTTGGGGACCTTGTGACACGTAGTACAGCAAGTCTTTGTATTCGGCCCTTCATAAAGTGTGGTTGGTTCTGTACAAAGACTCCACCACTATAATCAAAGGATATATGTAGGTGTCTGGGCTGTCGGTTCCTAGGAATTGATCCGCTTGACCCTCATACGTTGAATACGACGGGAGAGTCCACCATTTATGTATTCAAGCATGTTTGGTGGCATCATCTGGACATATGTCTATTTTTATTTGAATCCTCTCAAATTCACGGATCAATTTCTTAATGTTGTTATTAAACTCATTAAAGAAGCTGCTTTAGTTTTTTCATTTCTTTTATTTTCCCAAGTACTTTCAATCTCATCCAAGACCATCTTCCAGGGTGAATTGCTAAGGTCAAAAAATAATATAACTGATTGTTGTGTTTTTTTTTTGTAAATGCATATGGAACGCGCTCTGTTAATTTAAAAAGTAAGGTAACTTAATTTATATTTGTAATTAAAAAAAAAATACAATTTAAGTATTTAAAAACGTTGCTATTATAATTGTAATTGATTCGTGAATTTGAGAGGATTAAAATAAACATATATCTGGATTATTCAACCAAACATGCTTGAACGAAGATATGCTGCTTATAAATATATATATATATATATATATATATATATATATATGTGTGTGTGTGTGTGTGTGTGTGTGTGTGTGTGTGTGTGTATGAGTGAGAGACAGAGAGACAGAGAGACATGGTGTATATTATGTGGAGGAAGGACACCCTGACAAATAACTTCCAACGCAGGTTAGGACGAAAATAACAATCAGCAAACCGTATAACCGAGGCCGCACGATGCCATTGGCCCAGGTTGTAAGCATTGTCAAAGACCCACAAGGAAAAACACCCCATTAAGGCCCATCATATCAAGGCATAAAATGGCTTCTCGGCTAGTCAATTTATTACAGTTGGTTATTTATTATGTTGATTGCATTAAAGATTCCCTAACTTTTGCTGCTTTTATGCAGAATTATCCCTTTGACTCCGATATCAAATTTATGTGCTCATTTGATATCAGTAACTGTTTACGTGTGTCTCGCTAAGGGATACAATTGACATCTGATATCTTCTGTAGGAGTCACTTATCCGCCATTCCTATTTTGGAGGATGTTTTAATTGAGTTTATGAGGTTTACAGCAGTGTCTGTAGAATTTAGCTTTAACGGCACGAGCTATAAAGAAATCAACGGGATTGCCATGGGTAATCCTTTCGGTCCGGCTTTGGCAAACATATATGTTGGATTTTATGAACAGGATCTAATGGGTCGTACAATCAACGCATTGTGCTATCACAGATCTGTGGATGACATGCTTTGTGTTTTTGACAGTGAGGAACAGTCGGAAGCGTTTTCTGGGTTACATAATGATTTAAATCAATCTCTTAGATTCTTATGTAAAATACAGGGAAATTTCTTAATGTATTAGTGGACAGAGAAGATAATTGTTTTTCCATTCCTGTGTACTGCAAGCTCACTTTCTCAGGTTCATATACAAGTTGGGACTCTTTTTTGTCCGTAACCGTAGAAACTGAATCTTATTAAGACGCATCGGTGCATCGTGCTGTTAAAATGTGTTTTCGATCAGTCACAATTGGTGATTGAATTTGTCAGTAACGTATTAGAGAATAATGGTTACCCATCGGATGTTGTGCGGTCAGTCATTTGTGCCGAGATGACGCAATTTAAGAAACTCAAATTGGCTGGCCCAGAGAAATCTCATGTGTATTTGCGACTCCCGTTGATTCGTGTGAGGTTGGCACTGACTGCTAAACCTTGATATTTTTCTGCAAATTTATTTTCCTTCCAACCTATGTCGCAAAGAGTTTGTAGGGATGTTCTTCCACTACATCATCAGTAATTTATCTATATAAATGTCAGTGCAAAGCTGATGACATAAGCAGAGCCTTTAAACGGTTGGAGCCTCGAATTGGTTAGCATGTGGAAGCTAAGATTCATCAGGCCAGGTGCGATAATTTGCCTAAGCCGGTTAACACGTCTGATTCAGCGATCAGTGCACATCTAATTAAGAGTTCGGGTTCTGTAACGTCATTTCACAGGGATTCCCTTAATATAATCAGTAAAGCGCATTCTAATTATCATTTAAAATTTTTAGAGGCAGGTTGAATTTTCACGTTTTTTAGAAAATACCGTTTACTAATTTTTGAGCATTTAGTTTTAAAGATCGTCTGAAAAAATGTATAGAAATATATAATTTCCCCAGGTTTTTGCTTAAAAACTGACTTTATGTTATGGTGTAGAACCATAGAAAGATAAGACGGACTCGGATATAAGGTTAAATAGTAGATTCTCCGAATCGTAGTACAAATGTTAAATGTGGACTGAAGAGTACTTTCTCTCACTGGTATCCTGATTCACTCATTCGCTCACTCGGTGTCTCTACAGTTGGTAGCCATATTATATAGGTGTGGAAGAGTCCATTTGTAGGTAGGTCCCCACGACAGTTTATTATTTCAAGAATGAATCCAAATAAAGTTGATATATTTTGAATTAGATGCATTTAATTTAAAATATATTAAAACCGGATTTATAATTAATCACCACAAGAAAAAAAAAGATTTTTTTACTGTATCTGATAAGCAAAAACTGTGTAAAAATTGTAAAAGATTACGAAAAAGGGCTACTCAAGGAATAAGATTTGTTAGACTATTTGTTAGATCATAACTAATAAAAGCAAAAAATAGATATATAACACCATAATACTGCTGGGCAAAAATTATAAGACAAAATAATTTAAGTTTGCATTGTTTATTGACAATAGCATCAAACCTACTGCACTGTGTAGCATATTACATCATAAATTTTTAGCTAAATTTTTCGGAATAATTTCCCTTTGAAGCAAATGAAGGTCTTATTTGATGGTACAATGATTTAGTAGTAATGTGCTTGTACCATGCATCCGTGTCCAAATACAATTTGTAAAGCTTCAGTAAATTATAAATTTTATAAGGCTGTACTATAAGGCGTTCACTGATCACCCGAATTAAATTACAACGCTACGATTTTGAACCTAAACTTAATCTTTGCTCTTTTCTTCTCCTGTAATCCTTCTCTTTGTAGCACTAACGAAGAATTAATTAGTAATGTTAATGTAATTAAGGACGAAATCTCAGAATTAATAAGGGAGTAACTTATTAACAACTCATTGAATGACGTGATCTTCAGGTTTAAAATTGTTGTCAGATAGATTTGGTTTTGCAGGGCGAGTACTTAAGTACTTATTTTTACATTTACAATTAATTCTTTGCCTGATTACCTCCTTATAATATATATATATATATATATATATATATATATATATATATATATATATATATATATGCCTGACGATTGCGTCTAGAATGAAACAGCCTGTCGCCTCTGAGTGTTGACTTCAATGTCCACTTTTATATTTACATACGCTCTATCTCTGATATCTCTGATCTCTTAAAACTATATTTCTTCATATACATACATACATACATACATACATACATACATACATATATATATATATATATATATATATATATATATATATATATATATATATAATTCTCGTCTACTGTGTTTTTTTTAAATTGCATATTTATAAATGTTTGTTATCGATAGGCACTGAAGAGTCATTTTCAACGTATGACGATCAAGGAGATGAGTTCTTAGAACCAACAGCCAGTCTAGGCGCACATATTTGCTTATAGAGATGAACACTTGTGCAGGACTCACCACACTTTTTATAAGAGCCGAATTCAGAGAACTGATGCACAGTATGTCATAAAATCCTCAAACGACGCTCCAATGTTTTGAATTCAGAGCTGTCCTCCTTCTAGCCTTGAATATAGAACTCAGCCTGTCTTGCCATTTACCCATAGTCATGAGAAGAGATGGATTCATATCTTTGCCAAGGGTATTAGCACATAAGTAAATGTAATGAACTTGGCTCTCCGATTCTTAAGTAGAGCCGCAATACTTGACTCTACCCTACCTACCTCTTTCTTTCTTTCTTTCTTTCTTTCTTTCTTTCATTCATTCATTCTCTCTCTCTCTCTCTCTCTTTCTATATATATATATATATATATATATATATATATATATTATAAAGAGATAATCATACATTGAATCAATTAGTAATATTAATGCATTAATATTACCAATTGATTCAATGTATGATTATCTCTTTATAATATAAAATATATGCTGCCTAATATAATACCTTTATATTAGGTTGGTGCAAAAATAATATCGTTTATGATGTTAAAAAATACGTCAAAAAACGATATATATATATATATATATATATATATATATATATATATATTAGGTTGGTGCAAAAATAGTTTCGTTTTCTAACATATGTTACTATGTGAGAAAACGAAATTATTTTTGCACCAACCTAATATACATATATATATATATATATATATAGAGAGAGAGAGAGACCAGTATTCAAGGTCTTGCTGTACGACTGGCGCCAGATAATGATTAGTGTTTGGAAGGAGAACCAATTTATGCTGTTTCTTCTCGTCTGAATTTGAATGTTGCACCAATCAGCGTAGTTACGTGAAAATATTGTAGCGCCAAGAAACCCTTTCATTACTCATTCTAGAATACCATAGGCAACGACGGTCCTTTTTAGGGAATCACTTTTTCTTTCGTGGTGCCGCCCTGTTGGTATATCCGTAGGACAGTAGAGTCTTCGATCATTGATATTCTTCTATTCACGATACATATCTTCCATTTCGCAAACTTTCGTAAACTTTCTCATTTCATATATATATATATATATATATATATATATATATATATATATATATATATATATATATATATATATGGATATAGATAGTATTAATTGGAAAGACTACTTTTGTAGCCAAAATTGCTGGTTTTTCAGTGGTTTGTTGATAAGGAGGAATTTGAGGCCAGTATTCTTTGTGGTAGGGTGCTCAATATCGAAAACAGCATAAAAAAAACTTTTCATATTAATGCTCTTCCTCTCTCTTCCCTCTTTCGCTCTCTCCCTCTCTCACCCTCTCTCGCTCTCTTCCTTGATCTCTCTCGATCTCTCACTCTCTTCCTCTCTCTCTCACACTAACCCTCTCGCGCTCTTCTTTTCCTCTCTCACTTTCTTCTTGTCTCACCCTTTCTCTCTCTCAATTATCTTTCTCCCTCTCTACCTCTCTCTTTCCCCCTCTCTCCCTCTGACTCCCTCTTTCTCTCTATATGTATATATATGTATTAAAACTATTCTTGTGGTGAAGAGTTAGTTTGCAACCTCGTCTAGTTACTATTGCTTGTGTTGTAGAATAGATATTAGTTCTTATTCTGCAACTTACAATTTTGGCTTTGTGTCAGACAAAACGAAGCTTCATCGCGTCTTGTACAGACCCAAACATCCTCTTGGATACGCGTACAAAAATGCAAATGATGAAATATATAAATATAATATTATGCAGTTAATAACAGTGTTGCCAGAGACAAAAATAATTCCGACGGAGTAACTATTTCGCAAAATTCTCCATTTTCCTCCACATGGAAAATTGCTCGCCATTCTTCTTTATAATGCATTGGAGTTGAAACTGTTTGGTTATGGAACCGAATATTCAGTTTTCTCAGAGCGTGACAAAACGCACCATTTAACATTCCAGTGGAGACGTAGAAAACACTGAAGAACATTTCTTGATCAATACAACCAATGAGAATGTTGCAAGAGTATTAAATAAATTAAACTAGGAAATAATAATAATAATAATAATAATAATAATAATAATAATAATAATAATAATAATAATAATAATAAAAACAACAACAAAAAACAATGTACTGTTCATCCAAGTTTAGCTTTCAGAAAAATTGCCAACAGATGGTCGAAATCAGCGTACTGGAATATCAAACTGGATAGAATATTTTTTTTATCTTTATTCTGAATTACACAAGGGAGCTAACTGCACATAAACATGGAAAAGATGAATAACTGCTGAGTTTAACAATGTATGATACAAAGACAAATATCTATAAAGAAAGAAAAACAAAGCTTTATTAAATTGTGTAACGAGAACCATGTATGTAAGACAGAGCCTGCCTTTCACAAACACAAACTTTTGTAACTGGGTTTAAACACTGCACTGATAAAAAAACAACAACATTACGAGGGACAGCACAAATAACTTAATCCATATGAAAGATTGATCATGGCTCTCCCCAATTTCCAGTCCTATGTATCTGTTAGAAAATTTTGTCTTTTAGCTATTTCTCCTACTCCCTGTTCTGCCAAGCTTTTTAGGAAGGTTATTCGCTGCTTTCCTCTTGCCTTCAGTATATCCTGTGAGTGTCAAGTTTTCTATGTCCCTTTTCCTCATTCTGTTCACCAGAAATATAAACTGTCTCTTTCTAATGCTAAGCATAAGAGTCCTTTTTGGGTTTTTTTTTCTCTAAAACTTCCTCGTTGTTCACATGTTTAGTCCATGGTATTCTCAACATCCTTCTGTAGAACCAAATTTATATTACCTCAAGTCTCTTCTTCATCTGTGAAGGCCTATAACATTAACAGTTAAATACTCTTTGTTCCTAAGGAAATTTTCCTGTTTCTTATTACTTTGCTTAGCTTTTAGAAAGCACCTTTCAATATGCAAATGCACCGTCGAATTTCGGTGTCGCATTTTCCTTCCTCTTTTCAAACACTCCCTAGATATTTAAATTTTTGTACTTGATTTTGTCTTCTCCAATTTGTGATTCGCGTGTTGAGATCTTCTTTTTGCTGACAGCCATATATTCTTTCTTTTTGCAATTGGTGTTTACTCTTTTCTTCTCGCTTTTCTTTACTACCTTCTTCAGGAGCTACTGTAATTTTCTTTTTGTGCCTGCTCTTAACACTATCTCATCTGCATATCACATGATAAGAATTCTACTTATCTCAGAATTACCAAACAGTATGTCCGGCGAGATGACACAACCTTGTCTTACACCCCTTTTCATATTTTTATATTTACTGAATTCATTTTCTATCCGTCTACTTCGACAGTAAGAATTCTTTCAAGCATATTTGCTTGAATAATGTCGACAAGATCTGTCCATCCAATTTCTTCTTAATTTTTTCAAATTTCCCAACTAGTAGTTTTATATAATCGGTAAATTTACCAAAGTTCATATTTATTTATATTTTATTTTTTTCCCCGAGTACTTTCGAATGTTGCTACATTCGTTGTCAAGGACTGTGTTTTGGATTTGTTTCTTTAACTGTTTTTTTTTTGTGAATTCTGGCATTCTAACATTTGCATGATTTAAACGGTCAAACTGAATTTTTTTATGTCTATTTTAAATTATTTTTTTGTTTGTGCACACTTTAATATAGGTCCGAAAATCCCGGGCTGGTGGTGCACCTGCAATAAATGGAATATCCTACAAGCTGTATAAGAATTATCCAAATGTCAGCCACCAGTACACACACACACACACATATATATATATATATATATATATATATATATATATATATATATATATATATATATATATATATATACTGATCTAAAGTGTTTTGCTCTAGTAAACTTTTCCCTGTTTTAGAATGTCATTCACAAATGTGCTTCTACCGACAATTCTGTGAATGACATGGAAAGTGAGTATGAGCAACGTGGCAGTTATAAGGAAAATCGGAAGCACGATAAAACTTATCTTTTAAAAAAGAAATAGTCAAGGACATATGGCACAGTGGATAAAGGCGTTAGTTAGATCCAGTGACAGGATTCAAAGAGTGTGAGTTCGATACCTAGTTAAGGCAGTGGAGAACTTGGAGAGGGGAATGAACAAGATAAGTGACATCCATTAGACATGGCACGTGGAACTGGAACAGTCTACCCCAGTGAGCGAAATAAAGGGTTCAGTTCAACATTTCAACCACATGAAGCAGGCCGGAGCATACAACGGCCGAAGCATTGTAATAAATATTGCGAGAAAGATGAGTACAATAGTCCGAATAATGTAAATAGTGTACATAATACCTCATCTCAGAAATATAGACAGATATTAATGAATTAAAAGAATTCTGGTATTAAATGAATAAGGAACAGTGCTTAATATGGGAGAGAATATTCAGTCACCCCCCACGAGGGTGTCATGTGGCACAAGGCCTTTTTAACGTGGGCATTCCGAGCCCGTGGGCTCGGCCAAAACTATGCCCATTGAACCCGTAAAAACGGGTTCAGGGCCGGTCTACCTCCCCGAAGGAGACTCCGCCCTTCGGTGTAGTCTCCTTCGGGTTCCTCCCGTCCGTAGGAAGAGAGTATAACCGAACAGTCGGTCAAAACTAGAGCGACTGAGTCAATATGCTTAATATAGAAGAGAGAGTGCGTTTATGGATATAGACAGTGTGGACATAGGAATCAACACTGAATTAGATAAATAAATAGAAAAATTGATAGATACTGAAGAAATAGTCAGTTGACATTTCTGTTGCGCATAATGAAGAAAGACTGTCCGGAGAATTTAACACTCACAGGGCATACTGAAGGTAAGAAAAACGGCGGGAAACAGTGAGTTTACGAAATTAAGTGAATGAATTCAAAAGTAAGGACGGAGAGGGGTGGTGAAGGTTCAAAATTTACTGAGAAAATGAAAATTCCGGTAATTATCGATAGTCATGATCACCGTGCCCTGAAAAGACTTGAGACTTATAAGAACAAATAAATAAAAAAAATGTCAGCGATAAACTATTTTCCATTGTCATTGTTATTTGTAATTCGTATTTTCTTTTTACCGATGTTCACCTCTTAGAAGGCTTAAGAGCCACTCCAGGTAGATGGTTACTGAATAGGGTGCGTGACATAAATTTAAGCGTAGTATGGAAAGAATATGATGACATGAAGGATCGTTAACGTTGATGCTTGACGTGAAGTGGTTAAGATTCTAGAGTTCGGTAGTGATTGAACTGGTGAAACTAAATCGAGCTTGTCTGAACATTTGCCATGGAAATAGCGATAGGTATGCAAAGTTGCGTCTGCGGGAAAGGTGCTGCAGGATGGAAAGTCTGTCATTCACCTCAAGGCCAGGTAAACGATCTTGAACTATAAGCTGGAAAGTGAAGACTGAGTAGCTCTAGTCCAGATATGGCAGCAATATTTCCATTTTTGGTCTAATCTAACTATTCTAAAGATAAAGTATAGCTGAAGGAATCGAGTACTTTCCGGAGCGATGGAATGAGCCGGCCGTTTTCCCAGTATTGTTAACAATGGTTCTACCTGAGATCTGGATTGAACTTGAATCCCGTTCTCTGATAAAGGTCAATATTGGATTCTTCCAATTTTATTTAACGGAATCAGCAAACCGTCAATTATATCATGATTATAGTTCCACCTCACTTTGTTTCTTAAATGGCCATTTCTTTCAGATGTTCCATTTTGGCCGGGTCTCGGCACTGTTCAAAAATTTGTTGATACGATTTTTCCCGTCTAGCAGATTAATTATTTCCAGACGATTTACCCCGCATCGACATTATATTAAAATTCAAAGAAGGTCAAATAGCACATTTCTCGATATCCACTGGCAGGGCCGAGTATTTTGGCAAATAGTTTATATGTTTAAGGTAATAATCCCTTTTAAGCTAACGATCAGGAGTTCGAAACACAGCAAGTATATTTTCGCAAACACATATTGATTAATATTCGATGACCTGAATATTTATGGTGTAGGTCTTGCTATATGGAATTTGGATTATCAAAATAAATGCTGGTAGGGATTACAACGTTAAGAGTAAATATCGGCACACACAGACACGATAAAAACCAGACAACGAAAAATAAAGACACACAAAAACACGTTAATCTGTTTTTAATCCAGGCTAAATCTTTTTCTTTTCTTTTTTTAAAAAATAATTCGTTTCTATTATTTCTTACATCAATCATTCTTTATCACTTGTTTCGTCTCTTCTTTAATTTTCTTTTTTTCTTTCTTTCTCTTTTCGTCTGTTCATTAACCTTTATTTCTCTCTTTTTTCTCTCCTCTTTCGTCTCTTCGCTTCTTTCTTTTTTCTTGTTTGTTTGTTTCTTTCTTTTTTCTTGTTTCTTCTATTCTTTAACTTTCTCTCTTGTTTTGTCTATTCTTTAACTATCTTTCTTTTTTTTCTCTCCTGTTTTGTCTTTTTAACTTTCTTTCTTTCTTTCTTTCTTTCTTTCTTTCTTTCTTTCTTTCTTTCTTTCTCCCGTTTCGTCTTTTCTTTAACTTTCTTTCTTTCTTTCTCCCGTTTCGTCTTTTCTTTAACTTTCTTTCTTTCTTTCTCCCGTTTCGTCTTTTCTTTATCTTTCTTTCTTTCTTTCTCCCGTTTCGTCTTTTCTTTAACTTTCTTTCTTTCTTTCTTTCTTTCTTTCTTTCTTTCTTTCTTTCTTTCTTTCTTTCTTTCTTTCTTTTCTCGTCTATTCTTTAACTTTTAATTCTTGTTTTCTTTATTTGTTTGTTTATTTGTTTCTTTCTTTGTATATATTCGCTTTTTTATTTTCTGGTCACCTAATTTCGAATAAGCTTTTGTTTTCAAGTCGTTTACCTTTCTGTTCATTGTTTTTTTTACCTCTTCTTCCGCGTCTGGAATGCATCTAAGTCAGGTGACTAACGACATGATATATATCCAATAACCTGACCAGTAATATTCAGGGAATTCATTTGCATCAAATAGCCATCACCCTTGTTATAGAGGGCGATAATACGGAGACTAAGAGGCAAAGCAGAAAATGATTTGTGAGGCCCACATGACTTAGACAGTTAACGTTATATCTTTTCTAATCGGGCACAAAAGATAACCTTTTGACAGTATTTCACTCATAATCAAATTGGTGCTGTTAAATACAATACAGAAACAGAAAACCGTGGAAATAAGTTCATCGTGTCTAGTTTTAATAATATTAATGATTATGAGTTTAGCTTCTTTTCTTACTAATTTAGCATGTACATTACGCCCTGCCTATACCTCACAAATATTCTGTTTTGGTCGCGAGGAAAAGACATATCAGAGACACTGCTTAGTTTAAGTGGGAAAACAATAGACAGAGAACTTAGGGGAGGCAGCAACGATCTCATGTGGTTAACAAGCTTGTTAACCATTACATCACGTCGAGGTGCCCTGCATTCATATCTATGATTGTTATTGCAATATTTCATTAAAGTTGTTAAGCACAAATATATAGGGGAATTTCCTGGGGTATTTTTTACTCATGAGATTCACAATGAGTTTCTTTACTCATTAAATTTGATAAAAAAGAAAAATTCAAGTAGGAGAAGACTTTAATTTTTAGGGTACTGTGTTTTTTCTTTTCTTAAATCCAGCTCCTTTCTTAAGTGTTGAAAAATATTGGCAAACTTACGTAAATCATTCTCATTATTATTATTATTATTATTATTATTATTATTATTATTATTATTTCCTTTGGTTTCTGGTATATATTCATTTTTTCCGGGTCCCGACCAGAGACCTAAGGTCAAAAATGGTATCATGACATTTTCCGCTGAGCAATTAAAAAACACACACACACATAATTTACATGGATAAAGCTGTTTGTCTGTATGTATTTTGAAGTTATTATTATTATTATTATTATTATTATTATTATTATTATTATTATTATTTCCTTTGATTTCTGGTGCATAATCATTTCTTTCCGGGTCCCGACCAGAGACCTAAGGTCAAAAATGGCATCATGACATTTTCCACTGAACAGTTTTGAGAAAGAAAATCACACATATTTTACCTAGATAAATCCCTTTGTAAGGTGTGAGATGTACTTGTGAGTACAACTTTTTGTATTTCTTTAAGGGATAGGCTACCAGAAATCCCTTTAATGAGTCTATTGGAATCTTTTTCAATCAACTCGAGGGCTCCAACTACAACTGGAATTGTTAATGCCCTCATGCGCCACAGTTTTGAGATTTCGATAAAGTCCTTCATAAGGTGTTGGCTGTATTCGTGCGAACAATTCATTGTATTTCTTTAAGGCATAGGCTACCAGAAATCAATTCAATAAGTTTATGGGAATATTTTCCAGTCATTCCGGGAACTACAACTGGAATTGTTGATGTGCTCATGTGCCACATTTTTGAGATTTCTAATTCATAATACATGTATTTTGATAGCTTTTTGAAGATCTTCAAAGATATATTACAGTCTGCAGGAACTGCCATGCCAATATAAAGCACATTCTGTTTTTGTGGTCTATGATCACTGTTTGGGCGATTAGCTTTGATTGTTCTATCTGTGTGTATTGTAAAGTTCCATAAACTTGTGACAGATCCTATGTCTGTAACCAGATCTACTAGTATTCATACTAATTTTATGCAGTTCCCTTCCCGTAAAAGGTGCAGATTTTCCACTGCATATATTGGCCCATATTATCATGCCGAGTTTTATGTTCGGTGGGTGCTAATGCCGTGTAACTTGATACAAGATGGTCAATTGTTTTTGGATATTCATCACACAATTTGCATTTCGGAATAATACAATTTTTCAGTATGTTTGATTGGAAATTTCTTGTTAGCAAACAGTGGTTCTGTGCAGCAAGAATAAAATCTTCTGTTTCAGATTTTTATCCTGCACTATGGAACCACTGATGGGTACGGAGTTTGTCTACATAAACTTGATTGTTACTGGAAGTGTATTAGCCATGAAGGGGCTTATCTTGTCATCGTTTCTGCATTTGGTATACTGCATTCTTTTTCAGGTTAATTGCCGTTGCAGTAGGTGTATGATGGGTTATTTGCTCTTCTTCATCCACTTGGAATTCTTTTTTGAATTTGTTGGCTTCCTTCATTACTGAATAAAGTTTCCGATTTCTTTAATGTTCTTTGACGCAGATCATCATCCAGTCTTCTCTAGTTTCCAATTATCTTTGAAAACAGACTGTTGTAGTTTTGTAAGACAGTTCTAGTTGAACTGATCCCTATTATTATTATTATTATTATTATTATTATTATTATTATTTATTTATCTCTACTCGAAATTAGGCAGATTGTGAAAAACTGCCATCAGTAGACAAAAGTATTTTCATATATCCCATACTTCTTAAACCCGTTAAGTTATGACGTAAAAACATTTAAACTTGTGTTTCTTAAAATACGTTAGTTTGTGAACCAAATTTATTTATAGAGACCTTTTTCTGCCTTCCATCAGCATGGCTGATGCTAACCTCCAGAAGAGTGACTTATTGCGCCTCCACAGACAAACGCTTTCCGCTGACATGAAGTGAAAAGCTAATATTGAATCAACTGCTAAGTCTGCGGCTCGGAAAGTTGATTCACTATGTCGTCCTAGACAATTTTTTAGTCAGAATCTGTCTTACATATTTATAAGTCTTCCATTCGTCCTTGCTTTGAAAATTTTGGCCAGAACTGGTCTGTTGCTCCTGCTGTATATTTAGAGAGTCTTGATAAAATCTGAAGAAGAATCTGCAATGCTATTGATCCTGACTTGCCATTTCGGCCTTAGTCAATTTCACAGAGCTGTTCTGAAGAACTTTTCTCTATTTGTAGACGAACTGTCCATATAGCGACTAGTTACGACTTCATAGAGACTCAGAGGTATTATGGTGACTGTAGCAAGGATGGTAAGAAAGAATGTGTTGTTTTGGTATAAAGAATATTGTAGCATGTTTGGGTCAGTGATTGTGGCTAGTTAAGTTTAAATATAAAAAAAAGATGAAGACTAGCTTTCCTCAGCCCCTTTAGCATTTGTCCCACATTGTCATTTTATAAATACATATCACTTAACTGTATGTTACCTAGACCATATGAATTTAACGCTGCCACCCCCCGGCCTAGGCTCATTCTGTCGTTGTGATAAAAAATGAAGATGAGGACAATAGTCAGCATGTAAATAATAGTAGCTCCTCAACTCAGAAATTAAACAAAATAAGAATAAAATAAGTATATATATATATATATATATATATATATATATATATATATATATATATATATATATATATATATATATATATATGTATGTATGTATGTTTATATATATGTATGTATATATATGTATATATATGTATGTCTCTAAATATATGTATATATTTGTATGTATATATATGTATATATGTATGTATATATACATATGTATATATATGTATATGTATATATATATATTATGTATATATGTATGTATATGTATATACATATATATATATATATATATATATAGACAAGTGATATAATTTATTATTTAAGTTATTGTAATGTACTTGTAATCTCTGATGATGGCTTATTTAAGCCGAAAGCTTAGACAGGATTAACAATAAATACGTGTATCAACATGGATTTTCTTTCATGTTTCCGTGATAATGCTAAAAAGCTTTTTCGACAATATGAAAAGAATTTGCGTAAGAATTTGCAAAAATTGTCTATATTATTTAATGAAATATGCATTAATGAAAAAAATTGCTGGCTAAATACACACACACACGCACACACACAATATATATATATATATATATATATATATATATATATATATATATATATATATATATATATATATATGAATAAACCAGGTGTAACAGAAAAATTCTCAAAATCGTGTAACAGTATAGTTGTCCATCCCACTAAATTTTTAATATCTAAAAACCACTGATTGAGTTTCTTTTTACCAGGTTTTCAGAGAAGACATTTATCCATCTTGACTCCATTTACCGTAAAAATGGTTTGAATTATTCAGTTAAAATGAGAGCAGATTAAAATTGTTTAGTGTCTTTCACTGTCTTCCCAAATGGGCAGTGGAGAGAAGAGAAGATCATTCAAGGATTCAGTAATGGTACCAACATTCATACTCTGGCTTCTATCTTCAAAATCCATTCGAGAAACATCAACAGAACGGTGAATATGCTTTAAGAAGAGGGAACAGTACAGTGGAGAATTGGTCAAGAGGTCACAACAGGAAGAGGAATCATAATTTCAACTCAGAGCTAAAGAGATCAATTAGAAATGACATAACACGACTCATAACAGTTTTAGCACGTGCGAGAAGTGTTTCAGCTATGACAGTCCAAAAAGCAGTGTAAAAAAAAGACTTGAAAATGAAATTGTACATGAAACCTGTGAGGTGCCTTGTTACCAGGACAAAAAGTTAGAAGGGTAGAGATCGAAGATCATCTTGAATGTCGGAAAATGATCCTTGTATAATATAATAATATATATATATAGATATATATTTGAACTTTATTTCAATCTTTCATGAGCTTCCAAAACTTAGATATTATTAATTCATGATGAACATGTCATTTTCGTTTATGATCAATTTCATCTCGACTCTTTCCTTAAGCGTGGAGAGTAATTATAAATTCATGTTGCTCAAAGTAGAGTTCAATAGTGCTGTCAAACCTGGAAGAATTCTAGTAAGATATCTTTAATAATTTCAAAGTTAAAACGGTTCAAATTTTAATCCAACAAATAGAAAATTTTGCTTTTATATGATTTAGACAATTTTGCTGTTACACCCGATATATATATATATATATATATATATATATATATATATATATATATATATATATAATTATTTATTTTTAAAGAAAAAAAAAATTTATAACATAAATATGTTATAAAATCACTACAAAAATAGCCATTTTGTTTCAACAACCTCGGTGTCTTATCAAGTGATGACGTTGAATGTAAAATGAATGTAAAATAAATGGTTTTAAAAGTTTCAAATTAATTAATATTCTACGCATGGGGAAAACGTTGTTACAAAGGCTAGATGGACCAATCAGAACACAAGTACAGGAAAATTCAAAAAGCTCGATAACGAAGTCATGTTATAATATCTATTCAGATGTTTAGTATTAAAAAAATAATTTATTCCAACGAATAATTACTAAATTATATGATAAAATTTAATATTAAAATTTAAAACTGCTAATTAGAAAATCAAAATTTAACATTTATTCGCTATCAAGTTTACAACTATAAAATTACTGAGGAGAAAAGAAGAAATATATATGTTATTCAATTTATTTTTTCATTGAAGTTACTTTAGCTATATTTAATATCCGGTCTTTTTACAATGTATACATTTTAATCCTCATGGTGTGTAAATGGGGTCCTAAACTCACGCGTAAAACAAACGCAGTCAGATTCTAATACATAAGCATCAAGACATATACACACACAAAAAAGGGACAAGACAGAGAACATCTCCACGGTCTGTCATGAAAAAAAAAGGGGGGGAAATGGGAGAAGGGAAACCAACACACACGTACATACATACATAATTAAAAGTGGATGCACTTTCCATAAACATAGATACATATAAATACATGCACACACATCCACAGACATTGACCCAGACAGTTGGATACCCCAACCGATAAATATTTAAGACAGAAAATGTCATTGCATGAATGTTAACAACCTATTGAAATCTAACTTAAGCGAGTAAATATACAAAGATAAAAATGATTAAAATTAATATTATTTAATATATTAAAATAGTATATGTAAAAAAAAAACAAAAAAAAAAAAAACAGGACATTAAAGTCAACACCCATCGGTAACTACGATGTCCACCTCATATACATATAAGTATATACACACACACACACACATATATACGCATATAAACATATATATATATATACACACATATACATACATATACACACATATATACATATATATACATATACACATACATATACATATATACATACACATACACACATACTCACACATATACATAAATATACATACATACATACACACCGAAATATCTACACATACATACATAAACATATACATACGTATACATTTCCATGGTATCAAGTACACATACACACACATACACATATACATATATGTACCCACAAATATACACACAAATATGTGTACACATACTTACAAATAAATACATATATACACAGCAATACACAAAAATAAACATATATACACACATATATACTAACTCATGTGGCCGTAATGACATACCCAAGTTTCGCTACCTACACGTACACATAAACAATTTCATATATAGTAGGTGTCAACATACATATATACAACTGCAAACCTACATAAGTAAACACACACACACACATATATACATATATATACATACACATACATACAAACATATACACACACACATATATATACATATATATATATATATATACATATATATACACATACATACATGCATATACACATACAGAAATATACATACACACGAATATCTACATAAAAATACTTATCTATAGTAATAAATACACATATATACGTACATACACATAAATGCAATGACATTTGACCAAAAACATATATAAATATACAGACATACATACACATACATAGGCATAGACATACTTCGATATACATGCAAACACAAAAATATACGTATCCTAACATATATATATAAAAAAAAAAAAAATCATCCATACCAACATAAATATACGTAAATAAAATTAGGTACACAATATAACAATACACATACAAACATATACACATATATAAATATATATATACATACACACATCTACATATATTCACATATATATATATATACACATATACGCACATATACATACATATACATATATATACCCACACATACATGCACACATACACATACATGTACACATACATACACACATATATATATATACATATACACACATACACATACATACATACAGATATATACACAACTACATAAATATGCAGAGACTTACATATATACATATATCTGCTCTACTTTGTATTGAGCACTCTTTTAAGAATAGTAATTGTTGGTTATTGGAATTCATTCCATATACACCAATCATATACTTGGATATATATATATATATATATATATATATATATATATATATATTATAAATTGATAAATATTAAAGAACTTCGTATCATCAATCTAACAGTTCTTTCCTATTATATCAATTTTTTTTGAAACCTGGTTAGAACTGTGTAGCGAAAAAAAACATATTTTAAATAAATCAATTTATAATATTAATGCTCTGTAAATTTACATTGAGCATTATTTTGTAAAAATAAAATATCTATAAGAACACCGGATTATATATCTTACTGTTCGTTCTTTTTATTTATATATACATATATATATATATATATATATATATATATATATATATATATATATATATATGTGTGTGTGTATGTGTGTGTGCGTGCGTGCGTGTGTATTGATATAATAGGAAAGAACTGTTAGATTGATGATACGAAGTTCTTTAATATTTTGTTTTTATTTTTAAAAACAGTGCTCGATATAGAAGTAGAGCCTAGTTTATAATTATTTAAAAAAAATATGATTCCATCGCTACACAGAAATTACTATGTTTTGTAACTGGTCAGCAGTATTCAGGTTTAATTTCATTATTAAACCCTATCTACCGGGTGGCAGTCTCATCCTCAGGGTATGTTTGGAATAACTATGCTAAGGAATGTTTTACTCATTTAGAGTTTTGAAATTGTTCTAGGGTTTGTTTTTCATTATCAAGCGGTCACTGCTTTGATTGAAGTAGGGGTGCTTGTTATATGCAAAGTCTTTGGAGTTGTGTAGGGTTGTGCTGGGTTTTTTTGTAGGGTTGGGATTAAGGTTTAATATTGAAATTAAATCTAAATACTACTGACCAGTTTCGCAACATAGTAACTTCTGTGCCGCGAGTTAAAAAATAATTATAATATATATATATATATATATATATATATATATATATATATATATATATATATATATATATATAACGCTAACTTCTATCAAAGGCCGGTATAAGTCGTTACTCGAGCGATCTTCAGAGGTCTAGAACGATTCGCTCTGTCCTTTGATAAGAATTAAGTTTGTGAAGCGTTTGCTCTCTCTAGGTAATCTAGACGTTGAGAACTTATTGAGCAGATAGTTGTTTGCCGCTTACCTTTAGATCTTATTCTTTGCTTGTTCGAGTTTTTCTGTTGATTAATTGTTAGGTGTTTTGGAAAGTTGCTCTTTTGCTTACACCAACGAAGCTAGTTTTTCTTTAACACACACACACACACACGCACGTGTGTGTGTGTGTATGATGGACTCTACCATCCTCTTCGAGGGTCAAGCAGCTCAGTTCCTAGGAATCGACATGATTAGATTATAGTGGCGAAGGCTTTATGCAGAACCAACCACACTTTTTGAAGGGCCGAATACAGTATGTGCCACAAGGTCACCAAACGAACCACCGCAGTTTTTGAATTCAGAATTGTCCTTCTCTTAGACCAGTTGCCATCCAAGGCTATAGAACCCAGTCTGTCCTGCTATTTGCTCATAGCTGTAGTGAGAAGAGGAGGATTCATACCTTTCCAAGTGTATTAGCACGTAATGTGAATCAGATTCCTCAATCTGAGCTGCTATCCACAATTTCACTGTGCCCTCTCTCTCTCTCTATATATATATATATATATTGTGAAGCAGTAATACATTCCACATATAAAAGGTAACTGCTATTAAAACATATATTTCACTCTTGTTTAAATAAAGGTTACTGTTTTTAAATTTATTTAGTTTTAAAAATGATATCCTCGAAACGGTGGCCTCTACTCCCCATACACTATTTTTAGTTTTCCATCATACGGAAGTTTGAGCGCTTTGAAGTCTTCCAGGTGGCTTTCTTGTAAGTGCTAAACTTGTCGCCTTGAAATTTTCAAACCATAGCAGTATCAATTTTTTTTTTTATCTAGAACAGCATCATTCCGACAGAACACGTAAAGCTCTCTGTGTTGCAATTACAGATTCACCAGTCTTAAATGGTATTTTAGAACTAAATAGTAAGACATTAGCTAGACACTATTTGCCACCTGGCTAAGTTCACTAGCACTATAGAAGAAACAATTTAAAATGTCAGAGGTATATATATATATATATATATATATATATATATATATATATATGTATATTATTTTTATACATACAAATATTTAAAGAAATGCTCTGTTTTAACAGTATTAACAACATTTACCGGTCTGAATATCCGAAAAATTTCATAGGAATCGAACCTGTATTCTACACGGAACAGTCATATAGCCTGACGTGCTATACCATTTAGCAACAAAGGAAGCGTCTGGTTAGCAATGTCAAATTACTGCTTTTAAACTAAATGGTATAGCACGTCAGGCTATATGAGGGTTTTGTGTAAGATACAACTACGATTACTGTCGGAGGAAACCTATTTTTTATGCGATTTCTCGGACATTCAGGCCAGTGAATCTTGTTAATACTGTTTATTATAAACAGAACATTTACTTAAATATTTGTATGTTTTAAATAACTTATAAACAATAAATATATTAAAATAATTGTCAGACTTAGTATATTTCATAATAATATATATATATATATATATATATATATATATATATATATATATATATATATATATATATGAGGAAAAGGTTATAATAGTTCCAACAAGAGAAAAGTGTCTATATTAAAAAGAAAGAGAAACCGCAAACGTTTTTGGTTGTAATCTGGATTTAAAAAAAAATATTATGCTTTATTTTCCATAATTTTGCTACACACGTTTCCGGTCTCGCGACCGTCATCAGATTTCCACATAATATTAATTTTTTCTTGTTTTTCGATGTTAAATATGCTCAATATGAGATCTCTTTTTTGTGTATTAGTGACCCAAATGTCTTTCTTGAACTGGCAGTGAAATGTTCTGTGTGAAGGGTTATGAAACGATTAAGATTGGTCTGAGAATGGTGAAGGAGTTATCGGCATTCTAGTCTTTTAATGACCCCTGTGTCTTCTTAGATCTATTTACATTTTTGTGTGTTCAAGAAAGACATTTGGGTCACTAACACCCAAAAAAGAGAATGTCTCATGTCGAGAATATTTAACATCGAAAAACCATAAGAAAAAAATAATTATTTTTAATTATATGTGGAAATCTCCACGCTTTTCCTGATGAAGGCCACGAGACTGGAAACCCGTGTCGCAAAATTATGTAAAATAAAGCATGATATTTAAAAAAAAAAATCCACATTACAGCCAAAAACATTTGCGGTATATATATATATATATATATATATATATATATATATATATATATATATTTGTACAGCAGCCGTTCTTTTAAACATGTTTCGTTGAATATGACATACAAAGAAAATTTAATTAATTTTTATTTAGATTATTCAACATTTTTACATTTTCTGTTTGGTGGGAGTAAGTAAGTGCAAAAATTGCCCGTATTGCCCATTGTTCTAACTGCTTTCGGTCACTACTTTAGCTGGTAAACTGGTGTAGGTATTTGGGATATTATGGATCGGAGAGGAGAGCCTGGTTTATGAGTTTCTACGTTACCGTACAGATATTATGATTGGCATATATGGACATGTACATGGAATATATGGATATTTTAAGACATTTTTTATCTTTATAAGTACTTTTTATAGATACAAATATTTAAGTAAATGTTATGTTTATAATAAACAGTATTAACGATCTTTATCGGCCTGAATGTCTGAGAAATTTTCATCGAAAATATGCGTCCTCCGACAGGAATCCTATACGGAAACGTCATATAGCCTGACGTGCTTTTACTGATTGAGCCAAAGAGGAGCGTTTCGGTTAGCAAGGTCAATTTTTAAACTACAATTCTCCATGATTTTTTCTTGTACATTCATATCTACACCCCGCGTACCCAAATGTAAACAAATGACGTCTCACATTATGAAATGGACAAAGTCCAACAATTATTGTAAGACATTTTCTGTTTATACGTTCTTTTTATAGATACAAATATTTAAGTAAATGCTCTGTTTATAATAAACAGTATTAACGAGATAATAATTGTCGGACTTTAGCCTCTGTGGCTAAATCGGTAAAAACACGTCAGGCTATATTACGGTTCCGTATAGGATACAGGTTCGATTCCTGTCGAAGGAGGCGTATTTTTTATGAAAATTTTTCGGACTTTCAGGCCTGTAAATGTGGTTAATACTGTTTATTATAAACAGAGCATTTACTTAAAAAGTTTTATATTTTTAAAATAATTGTCAGACTTTGTCCATTTCATAATATATGTATATGTATTGCTTTTTTATTTGTTAATCCAAAAACAGAATCTACGTCCAGGTTTTTTCCCTATTTCACCTTTCTTAACAAAATTAATGCTCTTACAAACAAATATACACAACAGATTCATAAAATCAAAAGAAAATGGTTGAATACTTCAACACAGATATAATGACAATATTCTCCACACGTGACAATTACTGACGTTATTTTCAGTTAAAAATATGAAAATAGCGTTTCTCTACATTCCATTGGTTGGTACATTCTGTTTTTATTAGTTACTTTGTTCAATTAATTTCCTTTTCGTATTTTGCTTTGATAAAGTCCACATTGGATGAAACGCGTCAGCAATAACTAGTTTTCCTATTGTCATTTTTATTCATCAATATACAAAATACAAAACTGGAGACTGTGCCAGCGTTTAAAAATAAAAGAAAAAGGATACCCATAATTGGAATGACTTAAAGAAGTAATAACGATTAAGTCATGGTTTTTCGTTTACGATGGATTTTCTATAGAAACGCGTAGCTTTTTTGTCACTTAACACTTGTCTTTTCCGTCTTTTTCGATTGTTATCTCAGCAGGTGTCAAATGACGAAGCACTTAGAAAGAATATTGATTGCGATTCGATTATCCCATTCACTTAACACTTAGGCAATATTTTGAGCGTCCTTCTTTTCAGAGGGATGAAGGAACACAAAAAGACCTTAAAACTTTGGCAACTACGGACATTTTTTTAAAAAAAACACACTACCTTTAGGAGAATTTCATGATTGTTTTATATTGAAAAATAAATCATTTTATAAATAAATTGTTATAGGATCTTACCCAGAATAATATAATGGGCTATTCCATTCGTAATAAATACTGCGCCTCAAGAGGAAGCAGGGAGTTCAGTCCAAAGTCGGGCGACCGGTTGATCGGCTGATCGGTTGAAGTCTCTGCCTTCGGGTGGGGCGTAACCCGAACGAGGCTACGCCGAATTGCGGAGTCTCTTTCGAGGAGGTAAACCGACCCTGAACCCGTTTATACGGGTTCAAAGCGCATATTTTTGTCCGAGCCCACGGGCTCGGAGATCCCACGTTAATAGTTTACACACCCCAATACAAAAGAAATATTTCTAGTGTTACAATTATGCAAAATATTGTCGTACTACTGTAAAAACACCAAAACAGGCAATCACTGTTACAATAGACATAACTGGAACTGAAGATATAATTATTCATTGATATGAAAATTATAATAAATTGGTTGCATATATTGTAAATTGTAGGTGAAACACACCAATACAATAATAGGGAAAACTTTTATTCAACGAAAGTAACGACATTATATTTCCATAAATAGAAAGATATTGCATTAGCTAAACTCCCAATTACAACACTTAAAGTATAATAACGATAATAATAATAATAATAATGTATATATATATATATATATATATATATACATACATATATATGTATATATATATATATATATATATATATATATATATATATATATATATATGATAAAATATGGTAAAATATATTTCTAAGGTATGTTATATATATGAGTAAATGTGCTCCATATCAGGAATAGAGCATATCTAAATATAAAAGTGGACAATTGTGTTGACTTCAATGTTCACATATATATATATATATATATATATATATATATATATATATATATATTAACCATCCACAGACAGACTGTTTCACTGTATCACAGCTCCTCAGTGTGGATAGACGTCCGATTGCTTCAAACCGGGTATATATATATATATATATATATATATATATATATATATATATATATACATGTAAAAATATTAGGTTGGTGCAAAAATAATGACGTAATAATGTCGTTTTTCGACGTATTTTTTAACGTCAAAAAACGACATTATTACGTCATTATTTTTGCACCAACCTAATATAATTAATGAAAACTGACCTTTGTTATTCTGGTGTGGGTGACAGGACGCCGGAATAAGACAAAGCGACGTCTGCCTTCCACAACAATTGAGCTACAAATGTGGCACACCACGTGCTACACGCCCTCACTGAATAAGGAGAGTAGTGCGAGGGAGCAAAAGAAAAAAAAGTTGCCAACTGGGAACTACGAGTACTTTTGGAGTAAAACCCATGGGATTAATTCAAGTATTGTCCTTTTACCACTTTCTTCGCGATCAATACGGAATAGTCCATCCTTTATCGGCTATTGCCATAACATACCCGAAAACCTCAAAATCCTCAAAACCTCCACTCACTCTTGCTGCCAGATATAGTTTATCGTCATACCCTGGTCTGCCATATTAATAGCGATATATTAGTGTAAGTCTGACCGTGTTTCGTCTTTGCGATAACGGTTACAGATTGGAGAATATTTCATCACCCACAAGGCTGCGTTAGTGCTTTTTGACCTCTGTTGAGGCTGAACAGTGAGGAGTAGACAACGTCAGCCCAGATAGGGTAGCAATACTGCAATTTTGGTCTGATGTGACTAAATGCATTACTAAATTTGTCCGTTGCAAATAGATATCGAAAAAAATTTAAAGGGAACAATTGTGACCGCAGTTTGGATACGACTTTCTGTTGGTTAAACTGAATCACAGATTAGAGCCGAATGATATTTATGTGAAATACAAATAAAAACCACCCGACTGCGTGAATTGTTCATTTGAATCGTTGTCGGATCATTATTTGATCTTTTCCTATTAGTTTTTGGCGGCTTAGTCGATCGTGTTACTTATAAATTCATTGAATGAAGGTCTCTAATTTAATTTCAGCCTTTGCCAATTCAAAGCAACTTGATTGATTTTCTCTGATATCCGGTATCCTACTTGCAAACCCAGGAGCATTAAAAGTGCCCAAAATGACGCTTATTTAAACATACCTTTAAACTTTCCGACATCCTATTAAAATTGTGCTTTTCTCTTCCTTCGTTACGCTCTGCCAATGCATAATAAATAATAGACTAGTCCGTTTGAATCCCGTGAAAAGAGGGAAAAAGACGCTACTTGGTTTCAGTGAGAAAATGAAAGAAAGAAAGAAGGGAAGATGTATATTGAAAATATATAGTCCAAAGAGGATAAAATCTCCACGTGGAGATCTATGTACAAAACAGCTAGAATGAATGAATATATATATATATATATATATATATATATATATATATATATATATATATATATATATATATATATATATATATATATACATATATATATATATATATATATATATATATCCTGTTTATGAATTATTTTTATAGATATAATTTATTTAAGTAAATGGTCTTTTTCTTAATTAAACAGTGTTAATTACATTTAAGCTATAAATGTTCGAGAAAATTTTCTAGAAAATATGTGCTTCTCCGATAGGAATCGAACCTGCAAACATTAATGGGGACAATCATTTGATCTAATGTGCTGTTAAACATTCAGCTACAAAGAAACATCTGATTAGCAAAGTCTAAATTTCTGTTTATACGTTCCTTGAACATTCAGGCAGGTAAATGTAATTAACACTGTTTAATTAAAATACAGAGCATTTACTGAAATTAATTATATCTATAAAAAATAACGTATAAATAGAAAATATATTAAAATATTTGTCGAAATTAATCCATCTCATAATATGTTGTCATTGTTCATGTTAAAATATACTTCCTGAGCAGATATGATCGATAGAAAAAATCTTCGGAGGTGTGTGTTTATAAACAGTAGTTCGTACTTTGCTAACCAGATGCTTCTTTTGATGTTGAACTGTTAATATATCCAATAATTTATTAGCTAATTTCCTTTACTTACATTATTAGGACTATTGTCCTCAACTTTGTCGCCATATTTATTACAACGTTTCGACCGTTGTACGCTCCGGCCTTCTTCAGTTGGTTAGAATGTGGAACTGAACCCTTTATTTCGCTCACTGGGGTAGACTGTTCTAGTTCCCCGTGCCATGTTTAATCACCTGAAGAAGGCTGGAGCGTACTACGGTCGAAACGTTGTAATAAATATGGCGACAAAGATGAGGACAATAGTCCGAATAATGTAAATAATGTACATAATGCCTCATCTCAGAAATATAGACAGATACTCATTTCCTTTACATATAATAATATTTTAGAATGACTAGTACAGAATAAGATTACCTCACACTATTACCCGAGGGAAAGGCTTTAATCCATTTCTATTAGCCGAGCTATGGATTATAGTAGGGTAAGACAGGTCTCTGTAAACTCGTAATGCAACCAATTTAGAAGAAGAACAACACTGAACTCAAAACTGTGTGGAAGATAATTGGAGGTCACTTCATTAATTTTCCCAAGACGTTATGATAAGAAAGAAGGTTTTGTATTAGTCATCAAGAGAGAACGAAAACAATGAATGAATCAAAGATACCCACTATCGGAGGACGCGCCTCTCTGGTGAACTGTCATCGTGGTAGCAAAGATGACGCGTAACGGATTGTATTTCAATTTTCTGGAAGCACTAGTTTCAGAGATCTTGGAAACGACACTTTCCGATGGAGTTGTCACTTTTATATGGTTTATTGCTGGCCACAACCAATATCCTACAAACATTTCATTTTTTTTTATATTACTAGTCGACGATAATTGCAGGAAGTGACAATAGCATCGATTTCTTCCCACATAGCTAAATAAGACATGACATCCATCTTTATGGCGCGTAGATTAAGAAGGATGATTGAATTTTCATGCAAATGTTGTACAAGAACATTTACTGGAAAGAGGTAAATCTTGGAATATTACTATAGAATAACACACCGTACCTATCGTTGACTGCAATATACTAGCGCGCATTATTCAGCTTCTATTAAGTGTTGGTATTAAGTTAAAGGCTGTAGAAAAATCCCCTATTAATAATCTAAAAAAAATCAATTAAATTCCAGTATTAATTATAAAAATAAAAATGCCCTATTAATAATAAAAATTAATATTAAATTCCAGTATTAATTATACAAATGAAAATCGCCTATTAATAATAAAAAATAAAATAAAATTCCAGTATTAATTGTAAAAATAAAAATTTCACTATTAATTATGAAAATAACAATAAAAATAAGAAAAACACAATTAATTCTAAAAAGGAAAATCTCCTATTAATTGTGAAAATGAAAATAAGAACATGTATTAATTATGCAAACTGAAATAAAAATACATTATTAATTATAAAAAAGGAAAAACATCCAGTATTAATAATGAAAATAAAAGTAAAAATTCAATATTAATTGTTAAAAATAAAATAAAACTCCAGTATTAATTATAAAAATACAAATCAAGTATTGATTAAAATAATTGTCCTTTTATAAATAAAGACAATTATTTTTCCCTAAATAAATAGGATCATACCTATTTTCGTAGAAATAAACTGGACCAAATCTTTCTCTTATAAATTAATAGGGCCACATCTTTTTACTTAGAAATAAACTGGTCCACATCATTTTTCTTAGAAATAAATAGGAACACATCTTTTTTCTTATAAATAAATAGGGTACATTTTTTTTTCTCAGAAAAAAGAGATAGCCTTATTTATTTAATAGAAAAAAAAAACATTGAGGCTGTATTAATTTCTAAGAAAAAATGATGTGACCATATATATTTCCCCTCAAAAAGATGTAACCCCAATATATTTATGGGGATAACGATGAGTCCTCATTTGTTTCTAAGTAAAAAGAGGTATCCCTGTTATTTACTAGAAAAAATAGGTGGGTCTATTTTTTTTCAAATATAAAAAGGTGTGGCCCGACTGATTTCTAAATAGATGATGTATCGCTATTGATTTCTGAGAAAAAAGGGGGCTCTCCTTATTTCTAAAATGTGGCCCTATTTATTTCTAAAATGTGGCCTGATTTATTTCTAAAATATGGCCCTATTCATTTATAAGAAAATAGATGCCCTTACAATAAAAACATTCTGTTGTTTATTTCTAAGAAAACAAAAACTGTCCCTATTTATTTCTGTGAAAAAAGGTGTGGACTATTTATTTATAAGAAACAAGTAGTGGCCTTGTTTATTTCTAATAAAAATATGTGGTACCTATTAATTTATGAGAAAAAATTGGCTGGATTTATTTCTAAGTAAAATGATACGGTTATATTAATTATTTTGAAGAAAAAGATGTGTCTTTATTTCTAAGAAAATCATGTAGCCCAATTTATATACTATAAAAAAAATGTGGCCAAATTTATTTTAAATAAAAAAGAGGTGATTTATTTATTTATAAAAAAAGATGGGATCCTATTTATATTTGTGGAAAGATATATGTCCTTAAAAAGAGGTAGTCATATTTATTTATAGAAAAAAGATGTGGCCTGACTCGTTTGAATCAAAAATGATTTAGATCTATTTATTTCTAATAAACAAGATCTGGTCCAATTTATTTATAAGAAAGGCATATGTGTTCTTATATATTTCTAAAAACAAAAGATGTGTCCTTACTTATTTCGAAGTAAAATGACGTGTCCTTATATATTTCTAAGAAAAATGATGTCACGCGTGAGAGGAGTTTATCTTATGACAGTTCAAAGAACAATGAAAAGAGGCTTGAAAAGGAAATCGTACGTGATACGCATGAGGCATGTTGTTACTCCAGGACAGAAAGTTAGGAGGTTAGGGAGGGCGAAGAACATTTTGAATAAGTTTGAAGATGATCCTGGAATAATATATATATATATATATATATATATATATATATATATATAGAGAGAGAGAGAGAATATGAAAGTAAACATTGAAGTCAACACTAAGAGGAGACAAGCTGTTTTATGCTAGACGCAATCGTCGGCAGCCCGACGATTGCGTCTAGCATGAAACAGTGTTGACCTCAATGTTCACTTTTATATTTATATTTACATATGATCTATCTCTGATATTGAGCACTTTATTCCATAAATATAGCACACCTAATATATATATATATATATTTGTTCATCATATATATATTTGTACTCCTTCATGAGCTTCCAATCCTTAGTTATAATTAATGATGATCATGTCATTTTCGTTTACGATCGATTTCATCACGATTCTTCTGTTAAGCTTGGAGAGTAAATTTACATTCTTATTACTGAAAGTAAGAGTCCAATAGTGTTATGAAAACCTCGAAGAATTCAGTAAGATTTCTTTAATCATTTCTAAGATACAACGTTTCAAAACCTAATCTAACAACATACCCGATTTGAACAATTTTGCTGTTACATTCGGTATATATATATATATATATATATATATATATATATATATATATATATATATATATATATAAGGCTCAATAAGTAATATTCCATGGTTATAATTTATTACATTGGATTCGTAATCCAATTCATCAGACCTACAAATTCAATATATATATATATATATATATATATATATATATATATATATATACACACACATTTATATATATATATACATCTGTCTGTCTATCTATCTATCTATCTATCTATATATGTGTGTGTATATATATATATATATATATATATATATATATATATATATATATATATATTGATCCGTTTAGCACTAATGAAACTCTAATTGGAATTTAGTGTTTTTTTTTTATCTGTAGATGTCAAACATCTGCAGATGTCAAGCATCGAAAAAAGTCAGTAGGTTTTGTTTTCATATTATTTCAGTACTTCAATATGATTATTTGCGAAATTCTACAGAGATGGTAATGACAGAATTCGGCCAATATAGTTGAGGTGGACGGGTTTAGAAGAAATTCTACCAAGTACTGTAACTATTTTTCAAGTGATCCAAAGTTATGGACAGTAATTTTCTATTGATAATACTAAGCAGTATTACTGTTTAAGATGTATTTTTTCTTGTTGTTTTGAATACTAATAGGAGCGTTTATTCCATACTTAGCTTTTTGAACGCGACTGGAATTTGAGTGAGCTTCTTTTTAAATTTTATATATATATATATATATATATATATATATATATATATATATATATATGTGTGTGTGTGTGTGTGTGTGTGTGTATGCTGAGTTCGAATTCCAGTCGAATCCATTACGTTCACTTAAGTGCTAATACCCTTGGGAAAGGCATGGATCCATTTCTTCCCTCCTGCAGATATGGGTACATAGCAGGACAGAACGGGTTCTATAGCCTTGGATGGCAACTGGTCTACCGCAGAAAGAAATGGCAACCTACTTCGGGAAAAAATCTGCCTGGTCAGTCATGTATCGAAAGATACATGATCGCCTAAGCATGACACATAACTGACTGATATATATATATATATATATATATATATATATGTATCACTGCATGTGTGTGTACGTACAATATTTCATATTCTCTGTTTTCATTTTATCTATCTAATCTGCCGATCACTATTTACTACGCCCCAATACATTTACCTTTCTTGCCTATTAGGACACAGGGGAAGATGAATTGTACCTTCAGTCTTGACATCATGGCATATTACTCCATTGAAACTAATCCTCACTTGAATCTCTTTGCCTGACTTAACAACAAATGCGGCAAACGGATACGGTATTATATTTCATCCGACCTGTGAATCCCTGAAGCCCGTAACAACGGAATTAATAGCTATTATAATACTCGCTTGTCTAAACAATTTCGCATTCACTCATTCATTTAAACACACACTCACTGATTCATTTATGTTATATTTATTGAAAGTGTTTTCTTCAGTTGGTTATTGCGTTTGATTTTGGCATTCGGGTTATATTTTAACTCGCCTGATCTTACTGTAAGGACACTACAGAATTGCGTACAGAAAAGAGTGAAAGAAAGCGAGAAGAAAGGACTAAACATCAATTGGGAGAAGAGAATGCATGGCTCTAAGCGAAAGAAACATCCCCAATATGCAAATTACAAATTGGATAGATAGACCAAAATGAAACAATTATAACAATTTAATTATCTGGGAAGGGCCTTAATAGAGGACGGAAAGTGCGACACTGAAATCATAACGAGAATTGCGATAGAGAAAGGTGCTTTCCAAAACCTAAGCAAAGTATTAAGAAAACAGAAATATTTCGCTAGGAACAAAAAAGTAATGAATACTGGGCTGTTACGTAATATCATTCCTCCTATATGACAGTGAATGCTGGATAATCTTCTCATAAAGCAAGAAGAGATTTGAGGCAACAGAAATAGACCGAATATGTGATCAACGACGAAATTTTAGAGAAAATGGAAACAAAAAGGACATTTATATTTATCACCAAGAAGAAGTAGTTGGAATTTCTGGGGAACATAATGAGGAAAGAAGACTTGGAAGATTTGATATTCAGAAGACAGATCGAAGGCTGGAGGGACGGAGGAAAACAACGCATAACCTATCTAGTAGGCTTGAGTAAATGAATGGCGGAGCAGGCTTTAGGAGGTATAACAAAAAAAAACAAAAACAAAACATCATTAACAGTTACGAAGGACAGACAAGAAATTGTGATCGCCAACATCCTGAATGGTCAGGGCACATAGAAGAAGAAGAAGAAGAAAAAGATTTTACTCTCTTCAGGCAAAGATTTATTCGATAGGGTGCAGAGAAATGAAGTCTCCTATATTGCGTCTCCTCAAAATATGATCGCGTAATAATTGCATAAAAGTTTCATAACTCTGCCTGTAAGAAACATATTCTATGAGTGAAACCTGACAAGTTATAATCACAAGCAATTTTAATGTATAAAATACCGATTACATTTGTGTTGCAACCGGGAACTTAGGAAACGGAAGCACAGTTTCAGCCATTGATAAGACGCAGAAGTACTATGTCGGCCATCTGGTTGCGTGTGAATAAAATGCAGGAGTATCATTTCTGCCGACAGAGAAGTAACTAGATTAGCGGTTCTCCACCAGATTCTTTCAGAGGGATTGGCAGAGGAGGAGAAGTGTTTTTTCCCCGTCGGAGTAGATGCTGCGGTTGTGGTATCTGTTCCGTGTCCGAGGCTTGCTCTCCTACATTGCGTTGTTATCGCCATCGCCGTTGGGTGACATCTGTTCCGTAGCGATGGTATGACCGGCTATGACTAACTTGAACAAGCTAAGACCAGCTTAGACAAGCTAAGACCAGCTTAGGCCAGTGGCTAAAAACCGACCTTCTGTCACAACCTGATTCAATGTGTGTATGTGTATGTATGGGGGGGGGGTAAATCTCGAGAAGTAACCAGTGTTGTCGTTATTATTATGGACAAATTGTTACAATGGGGAAATTAATTCAAATGAATATTAAATAAACCATTTTACACTAATTATAAAATTTCTAGTTCACCACCAGAAGATCCAATTACCTAGTGATGTGACGGAAATATGGTTCTGCAGAAGGGTGCTAAGAATATCATGGACTGAACATGTGGATAATAAGGAAGTGTTAAGAAAAATTGAAACAAAGGTATGTTTATACTTAGAATCAGAAAGAGAGTTGAACTTTATTATAATTATTCTTTGTTCGCTGTATTTTCACAACTTCTTATATACTATTAGTAACGAATATTTATCACCTAAATATTCCTCCCAGACTATGGTCAACCATCCATTGCAAAAAGTTGCTTGGGTTTTTAATCGATGCCCCCTCCAGTTCTTATCCGTTCATTTCTTCTATCCTCACTATGTACCCCATAAATTCCAACTTTTTCGCGTTTTAAATACAAGGGTACTTTTCGTTTCAAATTTCGTTCAAAAGTTCCGCCTTATTCACATGCTCCATCCATGTTATTCTCAGGTCATTCGCAGCTTGCTTCTGTGCCTCTTGTCTTCAACACGTCACGTGAGTGTCAATTTTTCCAAGCTCTCTTTCTTCATAATGTCTCCTAGAAATATCAAGTGTCCCTTTCTGATTCTAAGTTTAAGTGTCCTTTTTGGTTTCCATTTTCTTTAAAACTTCGTTGTTGCTCAGATGCTTGGCTCATGTCATCCTCATTATCTTTCTGTAGAACCCCATTTGTGTTGCTTCAAGTCTCTTCTTCGTTTGTGAGGAGATTGTCCGCATTCACTGCCATATAGGAAGATTTATCATGCATAGCAATTCAGCACACATTTCTTTGTTTTCAGGGAATTTTTACACGCTCTTTATACTTTGCTTAGCTTTTGGAAGGTAACTTTCTTTATTTAAACACCGCTGTCCGTGTTACTTTTATGTCGTCTCTCATAAAATTTCCCAGATAGTTAAATTTATCATTTTGCCTCCAGTTATCACCCGTATTTGCAGTGTGACACGATATGCAGTCAGTACGCGTATTGGCTGTCTACATTAATCAGATTATATGAGAGCGGGGTGTGTGGAGAGATAGATGAATATCGGTGCTATAGCTATGCCCTCTGAGAAAAGTGCTAAACATATAAAGTGCTAAGCACACAAATAAGTCTTAACATACATTATATTTTTTTAATGTATGTCGAATATTTGCTATGAATATTTCGAAGAGATTCTTCAGAAATAGTGAGGCCAACATTATTAAGGATATGGCAACAGGAAATATACTATTTTGGCTTTTAAAAAAATCGATAAGTACTTTTTTTTTCAATAAAGATTGCTTCGTTGGATCGAGTTTCACCTTCAATCCAACCTTTCACTACTATCTACAAAGAGCAGTCATCATGGAAGACATTTTCGTGTGAGGAGAGATTACCTCCGGTGCAACCTTTTCCTGAATCAAAAATTCAGTTACAGCATATATATATATATATTATATCGAATCATTTCCTAAGTCTGCTGCTAAGAACATTGGTTCACTGTGTCGCGCTAAACAAATTTTCTCTCCAAAATCTATGTTACACCTTTATAAGTCTGCTATCTGTTCGTTACTTGAGTATTGTTGCCCCAACCGCTTTTGGTATATATCTAGAGATTCTTGAAAATTTTTTTAAAGAATCTGCAATGTTATCGGTCCTTATATGGCATCTCGGCTTCACTCACTTTTCTCAACACTATAGCGTACCTCTTTAGTGCCTCGTTTTCATGAATTTAAGCGTAATACTAGATTGGTAACTAGGCATCATTTTACTGCTAAAATTTTAGTCATGGGTAAGACGATAAACTACATCTGGCAGCAAGACCTCAGTAGGTTGAAGGTTTTGAGGAACGTATAACCACCTCTTAATTGCTGTTGTTTCCAGGTTCACCCTGATTATTAGGGTCCTAGTTATGGGCAAAATAGTAAACTCACAAACACAAAAGACTATGAAAGTACAAAAATATATTTTTATAGTAAAAATACCAGCAAGACATTTTAATATAAAAAATTACCAACAATACCTATTTATAGTAAAATTACTAACCATGCCTATTAATAGCAGAATTACCAAACATGCGCACGTGACCGAGTGGTTAGAACGTTCGCTTTCTGCCATGAGACACGTGTTCGAATCTCACCATGGTCGATTTGTCACGAAGGTGACCTTTTGATGTTATCGGTCTGGTGGAGGTGAGCCCAGCGCGCGGAAAGTGCCTGAAAATCTTATCACAGGTTGACCTAAGCCTTGTGAGTGAAGATGGGTAGACGGAATCCTTGCGAGCACGAAGTCACAAGTGACCGTGACAGAGGGCGTGAGCATGCTCGCCTTGTTCAGATTGTTGATCACGTTAGATAACACGGTTCTCTACCAAAAACTATAAGTAAGGTCTGCTCAGCCTGTTTGCAGTATAAACCACAAGTTAGCGTTGAACAAACGCAAAATATACCTGAGCAGGCGTCTTCAATGGCGATTAGCTAGCTAACCTAGTAGACTGTTATCCGCGTATTCGAGGGGCTGTGCCATTTACCTTTTACCAAAAGTACGTTTTATAGCAACATGACCAAAATACATTTTATCTGTAGTTGAAGCTATGAGATTGTATTCAAAATATTTAGATTTCGGCATTAAATAACCCATAGAGATGTTGATATGCCGCCAAACAAGATCAACCAACTGTTAAAATTTCTTTCTGTGACCTTATGTTCTATTTTAGTAAATTCATTTTAGTTTCTGTCACCTGTGGAAGTCTTTTCCGATTTGTTATTTCCCTGTCAACTACAATCTTCAAAAATTTAAAGGAAATGTCAATCAATGAACTGACTATTGTTTTAAATCAATGAACTGAGTAATGGTTTAAATCAATGAAGTGACTATTTGTTTAAACTTGATGACAAAAAATGTTTAAACCAATACTAAATTCATCGCATAAACCAGAGGCACGTCCCTCAAAATAGATTCTACCATATTTTCCTTACCATAAGCGACATATAAAGCCAGTTACACACCTTGATTTTTTTTCATTTGTCCGAAACATAAGCGTCAACACGTGGGAGTATAAACAGTTACGAACTTTTTGAAAAGCTAAAAGCGAAATCGGTTAAAGTAAGAAAAAGTAAAACAATTTTTTCCTGAAAACCGACTTGTAAGTAACACAATTTTAATTTTATTATTTATCTGTAAAAATACATGTATTATAAATACTGCATATAAATAAATATGTATTGGGTGTTTTTTCAAAATCTTATTTTCTCTATGAAACAAAAGTTTTTATACAAAATTTTCTAGCAATTTCACACACACACACACAGACACACACACACATATATATATATATATGAAATTGCTAGAAAAAAAAAATGAAATTGCTACATATATATATAACAGAATAAAACAAATAAAATTATAATAATTAGGAGTCACTTACCAGTATCAGAGTGCGGGTGGTCTAATGGATAGCGTTTCGGAATGAGAATTAGGGGAGTCGAGTTCGAATTCCAATGGGGTTCTTTACATTCCCTTACACGCAAATACCCTCGGGAAAGGTAAGAATACATCTGCTTCCCAAAGCTATGGGCTTAATAGTAATAGTCGGCCTTATATTTAAAGAAAAAAAAAAAGAAAATTCTTAATGTAATATTCACTCACAAAAATGAATTATTCTTACAATCAAAAATGTGTTTAGCCTTTAAATAATACATAAAAGTTGATAAGCCGTAAAATAAAAATCACACAACCTCGTTACCTACTCAGGCATTTTATGGTTAATACTTAAACTATGCTAAGCGGATCATAGGCATAATCTGGAGTGGCCAGTGATTGAGCCAGTACCCTCAAACCCTCGGTCCCGACGACTTGTCTAAAAAAATCCAACGACAGCTTCCAAATAGTTTCTTCTACTGTATTTTACTTAAAATGCTTGAGTCAAACCGAGGTATAGCTTTCCCGTGTTATTTTCTTCCCAAGCTCAAATTATCACTAATAATCTACTTCACAAATTAACTACGGTAAAGTTCGCAACTGGGTGGAACACTAAAGCCCTAACTCGGCCATGTGCGCATCACATAATAAGACAATAAAAAGAAATAGAAAAATAAGGTATATTAATAATGGGAAATCAAATGAAAAAAATGCGGCGATTTGTTAATAAAATAATAGCACGTTCATCTAAAATGCTATAATCAAACAAAACAATATAGAAAAAGAAACATATTGTAATGATATGTCGACTTCAGTCACTTTCTCATCAATGTAACGTGGCTTCCCTCTACCCTTTCTACAAATATTTTCATGGCAACTTCTCTGACGAGCTTTTTCGCGCGGTGTCCCGGCTACATAAATTTAAGTGCGCTACTATATTTTCATTTACGTTCTACCCTTTTAGTGTTGAAATAGCTAAATGAAACCGTCATTTCTACTTCAACAGATTCTTTTCAACGGACTTGCTTGCTTCCCTAGTAACTACAATCTTCAGAAAATTAAGTGCAACGCCAATCGCCTTCTGTATTCTTGAACCTTGTATAATGAAAAAAGTACGCAGGCGTAGGCTTTAAGAAAGCTTTATTCACCTGAGAATACAAGGTTCGCGTATAGTGTCCTTTTATAGTTCCAGTAAACAGAAATAGCTCTCTAAAAGAGGAGAGTAACGAAACAAGGGGAGACCACTCTTGATTATTCATAACACCATGTTCATTTTTTTGTCCTTTCTTCAAGCCTCCATATTCTCAGTCTTCTCTTACACTTACACTCCCTGCCCACCCCCCGCGTGCACTAGTGACATTCCCGCATTGCTTGGGTTGAAATTATTAACAAAAATATTCAAAACTTCAGAACACTGTTTATTAAAGTTATGTCTTGTTTTATGTGGACAGCGTTTATAAGACATTTTTTAGACAAATTTTATACCGATGTTCGCGGAAAACTTGCCAAGTAAAAAACTAAGCATCAGACAGCCCGCTGCAACCAGGTTTGCCAGATCTCGCATGTCTCAATCTCCCCCAGGGAGGCGCTTCTCGCCAAGTATATGGGCTTCCCCGTCGCGCAGTGTTGTCCACCAAAATCAAATTCACGCGAATGGCGTCGTCAAACTCTCTTTGATGCACAACCATCTCCGCTGCCGCCACCAGGGTGGAGAAAGGGAATACGGAGAGAGGACGACGCCGAGGCATAATTCCAAAATTCTCGATCAACTTTAACAGTTTTTTTTTTTACTTTTCGTTTCCAACATGTAAAGAAAGGGAACGCTTTTCAGACATCAACACTGAAACCCTTGCGAAAGAATTCGTCAGGGTTTTGAAAGTTTACAATTTATAACAGTAATGGTAATATTAGCCGTTTCCTTATAAGGAAACATTTAGCATAGACTAACCGAGCAGCCAGCATTACTGTCCGTTGAAATTTATAAAATATTTCTTTTTAAACAATTTTTTTTTTTTTTTTTTTTTTTAGAAAAATAGGTTTCTCAGGCCCAGTAGCTGTTATCGCTCTTTCCAGTATAGATAGCGGTTTCTTTTCTAAGCATTTTTTGAAGCATTGTGGAATGTCATTATCTTGATTAAGTCATTATTTTCTTTTTGAGTAACATGTGATATCCATTTTAGTTGTTTCTGCTGTTGAAAGTCATGTGATTTGGTGCCTGTTATTTAATAAATTTCTTTGATTCTGTTGTGACAGTCCACGAAGATGGATGGTCTGCTACCAGCGCCTGCTCAGGCATATATGTTTTTTCTTCAACATCCACAGAACCAAACTGTGGTTTATATTGTAATTGAGCGAAAAAAACAACAACATAGAAACGGAAATAGAAGTAGGAAAAAAATCCCAATTATTATGGTCTTGAGGCAGACTAAGCCAATGTTAGCAATTATTCAAGGTTTCAATAGATTGATAGCTATAAAGTTACTAATAGGCGTGTACTAAGTTTGATCTGTAAGGGGTGCTCAAGTCCAGTGGCCCAGTGCCAGAAAATAGTTGTTACCATTCGAAACATTTTGCGTTTTGCATTCATTTTGAAAACTGGAACGACAGGTTGTTCTTACCTTGTTTCAATTATCTCTGATTCGAATCAATATGAGGTTTATTAAAAATTCATAATAATAATAATAATAATAATAATAATATCACCACCACCAGAGATTGCGAGATATGAATATCAGCGTTATTTAAGTAAGTACCTGTGCTAATGGAAAATATAGTTTTTTTTTCTGTAGGGCAGGTGCATCATTTACACCGAAGATGCAGCTGTAAATCGTTATTGACTTTATTTCTTGATCATCTCAGCCAATGAAACGCTAAAGGAAAAGTAAAGAAAACTTGATTTTTTTTCTGTTCGCTCTCCAGATTTACTCGCCTAAATTTTGGTCCATTCCAAAGAAAAGATTATTATGGCAATGAAGTATTCGGGCTCTCAGAATGGCCAATATATCTAATGCAACGCCGAAATCTAATTAGAAGAGGACAATGAAAGAGAACCTGATAAAAAGAAGAGGACAATGAAAGAGAACCTGATAAAAAGAAGAGGACAATGAAAGAGAACGTAATAAAAAAAGAAGAGGACAATGAAAGAGAACGTAATAAAAAAAGAAGAGGACAATGAAAGAGAACGTAATAAACACACACATACAAAACCGAAAGATAAAATGGCGACGGAATTGAAAGGGTCAAATCGAAAAGAATGCAACGAAAAAGATATGAAGAAAGAAGATAAAGAAGAAATAAAGAACCAAACGATGGATGTGTAAAAGGCAAAAAGAGAAGAGTTTACAAAGAGGAGCAAGGGACTGTTAAATTATAATGGGAAAGTAAAAATAGAAGCCCCTACCACAAACACCACCACCACCACCAAAAAACAAAAACAAAAGAATATCTATGAAGTTAAAGAAAGAATAATAGCGAAAATATATGAAGGAGAAGAAAAAGAGAAAAGGTGAGATATAAAAGAGCAGATAAGAGAAACGAAGAAAAAGATGTAGAAGAAAAAAAGCAGCAAAGAAAAAAGTGAAGAAAGAAGAAAAAGGCAGTAAAGACGGAGAAAAAAAAAAGAGAAGAAAAAGAAAAAAGAGTCACTACGAAAAAAAAAAAAAAACAAGAAATAAAGGAACGAAGAAAAAAAAAAAAATAACAGAAAAATAGATGTGAAGACGAAAAAATGAAATAAAAGAAGCCGAGGGAGGAAAAGAAGAAAAAGAGTAAATGACCCAAAGACGAAAAAAAAGAAAAAAGAAAAAAAGAAAGCAACAAAGAAAAAGAAAAAAAAAAAAGGGTGAAGAAATAGAAGGAAGAAAAAGAAAAAAAGAGCAAAGAGAGAAGAGAGAGGATGAGGAGGAAGAAGGAGAAGAATAAAGAGGAGAAGGGAGGTAAAAAAGAGGAAAGAAGCAACATAATAAGAAGGAGGAGGGGAAGAAGAAGGAGAGGCAGCTGAAGAATGAGAGGAAGAAGAATGAGAAAAAGAAGAACGAGAACAAGATGAAGAAAAGGTGTTAATGATGGGGGAAAGTGACAATGAACCAATGAATATTGAGAAAGATAATCACTCAATGAATAATAAGTAACTAGTTCACACACACACACACACACACATACACACACATACACGCACGCACGGACACACACCGACGTAGACACACACGCATACACATACATAGATACACACAAGCTTCTCTCTCGAGATCAATTACGACTGAGTCGTGTGTTCGATCCTCACTGGGTGCCCCATACTTTCTGCCTCGTAACAAACACGCACAGACACACACACACACACACACACGGATATAGATACACACATGCAGTGGGGATGGCTCTTCGACGTGGCGTAATGTTTAGCAAGCTATTCTCGCTAGAGCAATTACGGCGGAATAGATTTTCATTGGGTGCTCCATAATTTTGGCCTTGTGCCACTTCTAAATTGCGTTTAGAAAATCATCATAGATACACTCACACACAGGGTGTTCCGAAAGTCTTGTCACACCTACATATAATTTTCTATTTCAGATGGCAGACACGAACACTTACAGTTTGGAAGTGAGGTAGGGGTGACAAAACTTTTGGACCACACAGTATAGTATTTCTCAGTGTTCAGGTGATTTACTTCATTATAGTTGTCTTAAAACGACCTCCATTTCAGATGTCGTCAGTCAGTTATGTGCCAAACGCTTAGGCGATCATGTATCTTTCGATACATGACTGACGAGGCATTTTTTCCGGCAGTAGGTTGCCATTTCTTTCTGCGGTAGACCAGTTGTCATCTGAGGCTATAGCTAATTAAAGCTGGGGGTGGAGGAGAAGAGGATTCATACCTTTCCCAAGGGTATTAACACGTAAGTGAATGTAGTGGATTCGAACTTTGCTCTCCGATTCCTCAATCCGAACCGCTATCCATTGCTCCACCGTACTAACTTGAATAACTACCATGAAAACAATTTAGCAAGATGTTGTGCTACCAACTACAAACCAAGAAAATCATTTACTTATGAAAAATGTATCGTCTTCTGTCGGATTCTGAAATGTTGTTGCTACCAATTTACTTGTAGCCAACATTTTAACAATATTTACATTTTTGCAACATTGCTTGTAACAACATTTTATGGTCAATCAACATAGGTATTCTCCAGAATCATTCAAATCACTTGGATATTTTCGATGTGAGCGATAATAATTAACCATGTTTTATGTTTATTTTGGTAAAAGGACACAAGTATGGGGCACCCAGTAACAATTGAACTCAATACTAACATTTTCAGTTGACATGAAGTAGAAAGAGTATATTGAATCAATGTCTAAGTTTACAGTTAAGGAAGTCGGTTCACATTGTGACAATGTTTCTAGGCAGAATCTATCTTACATATTTATAAGTCTACTACACGCCATTGCTTTGAATATTCCTGCCACATCTGGTGTGGGGATCCTGCTATATGCTAAGAGATTCTTGATAAAATCCAAAGAATCTTCAATGTCATTGGTCCTAACCTGGAATCATGGCTTCAGTCCATTTCACATCGCCATGACAGCTTCTCTGTGTCTTTTCTGTAAATACTTTCATGGTAATTGTTCTAATGTACGTTTCTCTATGGCACCTAGACTGGATGAATTTAAGCGCAGTACTAGATTGGCGGTAAGGTCTCATCAGTTTACAGTTGAAATGGCTAGCTTTAACCCTAAGTTCTATGCTAACGGTCTGTCGAATTCTTGCTCCGCAGTCAACTTTACTCTTCAAGAATTTAAATGCAATTCTAATCATTATCTTCTGTCTTCTTAATTGTTGTTCTTTTATTGCCATCTCTCATTTTTTTGTCGTTTTTCTCATATTCTCTTACCACTCATTAATCCATTGCATCCTAGTGACTTTATTACTTTTGATCGTCAAAAATTTAAATGCAATATCAACTGTTATCTTCTGTCTTCTTAATTTTTCTTGTTTTATTGTCCTCTCTCCTTAATAGTAGTTTTTCTCATATTCTCTAACAGTCATTAACCCCTTGCATCTTCTTGGCTTTGTTGTCTTGCTTGGGGTAAAATGATCTAAAACAAAATATCATTTTTAATGGACAAGAAGACACATTCGGTAAACAATTCCCGACACTGAGACTCGCGTATTGTTGCTGCTGTTATTTGCTAAGATTAGCTTCGTGTGGTACAAGGCGGCAAATAATGGTCACTCAGTGAATATCTAACTCCCTGTTATTATCCATTCTTTTATTTGATTTTTTCTTTTTCTATTAAGCACTTTAATGTTTCATTCCTTTTCCTTTATTTCTTTTCTTCTTTCTTTCTTTTGTGTATTCTGTTCTTAAGATATTTGCCGCTATTTTCTTTTTCTTCTTTCTTTTATTTTTGATGGACAGATGGGGGTAACTATTTGCCCATAGTTGTGACCCTAACAGGTGCTACCGCTTCAGGTCGTGGTGAACCTGGGAGAAACAACATTTAAGGGCGGGATCTACGCTCCCCAAAGCATCTCGAGCAAAGGCCTTGCTACCGGATGTACTTTATCTTTTTTTTTTTTTTTTTTTTTTTTAACTTCCTTAAATTATTTTTTGTCCTTTTCATATTTTCTTTAAATTTTCTATCCCTTTTTTTTTCTTTTAAAGCATTGCGCCGCGAGCAAGGTGTGAAGCCACTAGGATGCAGGGGGTTGCAGAAGATTTGGAGCAAGAGCAGATAGGAGTGATAGAAGAAAGGATGAGGAGAGGGATAGCGGATAGATCAAGGTAACTGGAGATGTCGATTGACATTACATTTGAATAGTTGGAGATTGTAGCTATCAGGGAAACAGTAATTGGGAAGAGTGTTCCACAGGCGAGAGGTGCGAGGTATGAAGCTATTGGAGTAGAAGAGACGGCTACATTTAAAAGTTTCTACAGTGTAAGGGTGAGAGCGGGATGCCAGCCTCGTAGGGCGCTTGAATTCGGGGAGTCTGGGAACTAGTGAAAGCAGCCCAGCAGAGCAATTACCATGAAAGAAAAGACAGAGAGAGGCGACGGCGCGTCTGTGAGAGAGTGACTGTAGACAAGATGCCAGATCATGGCCAATTATATTACATATCCGTCTCTCGATCTTGTCAAGAACTCCGAGGTAAACAGAAGTTGCCCCAGACCATATATGGCAGCAATACTCCATGCAAGGGCGAATGGTTGATTTGTATGCAGTGTAACCCGGATATAAGACAGTTGTTGGGGACCGGAGAAGTCTCTTATATCCGGGTTTCTCTTATATCCGGGTTTGGTCTAATTGATATACATTAACACAGGCTCTACTTTGGAACCAGAGAAAATCTCTCTTATATCCGATTTTCTCTTATATCCGGGTCTCTTATATCCGGGTTACACTGTATTTGAAGTATCAATTCCGGGAAGAAAAATTTCCTGGCGCGGCACAGAGAGCCAACTTTCCTCGCCTTCTTTCATTTCTTTACTCCTCCTTCTACCTCTTTTTTTTCATATACTAACTCTCATTAACTCTATTTTTTTTTACCTCCACAGATTAAACAGTTTCGTTGAAAGAAGAAAGAATTGACTACTTTTTTTTTTTTTTGGCGGATGCTAATGAAGAGAGTGTACTAAATGAAAATCATAGATGCAACTGCCTTGATTGCATAAAGAGTGAGTATGCTAAAACTGGCAGCAATGTGGAGTCACAGCATCAAGATCACGTGATTCATGCAAAGCTCATCAACCATCGCACCACAAATCAAATTGAAAATGTTATTTGTTACTATTCCAATTCAATAAAATTTTGAAAATTTAATTTCTTGAAAATATGCTTTTCAGAAATTAAGCAAAGCATTAAGAGATGGGAACATGTACCTAAAACAAAAGAAAAAAATTCTGAAGCTCAAAGTGAATGCCGTAAAATCTCCATACGGATGAAGAAGGGTCAAAATGGCAAAGTATTGAAACTTTGTCTTGTATGATCGACGTGGTGTAATGGTTAGCATGCTTGTCTCGCTAGATCAATTGCGACTGAATAATGAGTTTGATCCTCACTAAGTGCTCCATATTTTCGGCCTTGTGCTACATCTAACCTACTCTTAGTAAATCATCTGGCTACTTCGACGTAATGGTTAGCATGCTTGTCTCGCTAGATCAATTGCGACTGAATAGTGAGTTTGATCCTCACTAAGTGCTCCATATTTTCGGCCTTGTGCTACATCTAACCAACTCTTAGTAAATAACCTGGCTACTTCGACGTAATGGTTAGCATGCTTGTCTCGCTAGATCAATTGCGACTGAATAGTGAGTTTGATCCTCACTAAGTGCTCCATATTTTCGGCCTTGTGCTACATCTAACCAACTCTTAGTAAATAACCTGGCTACTTCGACGTAATGGTTAGCATGCTTGTCTCGCTAGATCAATTGCGGTTGAATAGTGAGTTTTATCCTCACTAAGTGCTCCATACTTTCGGCCTTGTGCCACATCTAACCTACTCTTAGTAAATCAACTGGCCACTTCGACGTGGTGTAATGGTTAGCAAGCTTGTCTCACGAAAACAATTACGACGGAGTAGTGAGTTCGATTCTCACTGGGTGCCCCATACTTTCGGCCTTGTGCCACATCTAAGCTGCGCAAGCTTGTCTCGCTAAATCAGTTACGACTGACTAGCGATTTTGATTGTCACGGAGTGCTCCTTACTTTCAGCCTTGTCCCACATCTAAGCTACGCTTAATAAATCGCTACAACATCTGAGTAAATAATACTGTCTTGGTCAGCCACCTCTCCCTCTCTTACTATCTCGTCTATATTCTAACATATGATTTGACTGGGGACGCTAGATTTATTGCAAGTAGAATAAATCATAGAATATAGAGATGCGTTGAACGAGTCTACATAAAGTGAAAAAAATGTTACTTGCTTGTAAAGAGAAATTTTCTAAAATATTATTTATCGTCTGCTACACTTCATATTCAGAGGAAGTGAACAGAACAATTGCAAACGCTGAAAAAAGCAAAAAACGATGATTGCATCTCTGAGAGACGAGAAACATACTTTTATAAGACCGACAATAAGCAACAAAGATGTGACTGATTCAGGAAGAAAGATTTTGAGGCAAAGGAAATATGATAATTTTTGTATAGAATTAGTAGTCATTTTTTTTAAGTTTGGAAATATGCGTAAAATCCGTGTGTTTTTAATATGGCTTACTTTATACACTAGTGGATATATTTCACATCATCTTAACTTCAATCTATCTGGCTGCCACTTGGAGATTAGTCGACGAATTTAGGTGTCGGATCCATCAATTCTTTGTCTAAGAACGAAAGGTATTCACCAGAGATGAATTAGTATCGCTGGAAAACAAAAACGAGGCAAGACGCTATGTGAAAGACACAAGGTAGAAAAGGCGCGAAATTCCAAAAGGGTGAAAAGCTGTTTTATTAATGTCGTCTGGTATTTTTTTTAGTTTAGGTAGCGAAAACATTCATTTAGGTTCTATGATACTGAACGTGTTAATATGAAAGGAAGACAATTACCGGCAACTTCGATGATTTACGTAATTGGATACAGTTATTAATGTAATTAAGCATTAATATTTCTTTGTGTATATACATATATATATATATATATATATATAGAGAGAGAGAGAGATTTCCATAGACACGATGGTACAAAACTTACAGCTTTTCCTTCACGAACATTTTATAAGTTAATGACACTGGAATCAGTCTGGCCGTTCTCAAAAGATGGAATGAGTTTTTAACATTATTTTTGTTGGGCAGCAGGAAGATGTTCAAATCTACCTATCTATATAACTAGACACCACGGATACCACTTTTAGCAACAACATAAAATTCCTAACCCCACCCTCTAACAGTCTTTCTGAAAAATATGTAAATAAATTAGTTATGGCTAATATTAGGATATTTGCCACCAGTTCCAAGATAATCGGAGATATAATAAAGAATAAACACATCATCAATTCAGATGCCTGTACTTGTCAAATAAATTGAGTACAATGTAAAAGGATTTGTATCGGAGAGACATCACGAAATCTAAAAGCCCATATCTGCGAACTTAAAAGAGATTTACGTTTAGACTACCTTTTAAACTCACTTTTAATATAGAGGAACAAGACTGGTCATAAATTTGGTTTCACATATGTCACCTTAATTAAAAAAAAGAACATAATTGTTTACGTTGGAAATACTTCGAGGAATTACTAATAACAATATTACCAACTTTAAAGACATGTCAAAAACATTATATCACCAACCTTTGTTGAATTCATTCTTAAAGAATCTAACGTATGCTTATCTAAAACAAGTTTTATGAACGTAAAAACGTTCCCAAATTAACATGCAAAAACAGCCAAAAGTAATGTCTACTAGTACTACTACTACTACACGCACATACACACTTACAAATATACATCATCATCTGAATCCCACATAGTCAAACTAGTATTACTTGTTTTAATCTGGGAAAATTTCACGGTTTTCCTATTTGAATTTTCTGATGAATCTTATGATGAAGTGAATGGCGAGTTCTATGATAATAAAATATTCGTAGAAATTCCCCTATCGCGTCGTTGAATATTTGAGCTTAACAACTTTAACAAAATATTGCAATACCAATCATAAATATGAATGCTTGTCGTCATTTTAAGAAGTGGGTACAAATGAAAAGATTTAAAAAAAGAGGTCTATGTTTGTTTGTTTCTTTTTTTCTTTCATTTCTCATATGAAAGCAAGCAGTGTCTTTTTCCTTCTTTCCACGCAATCTAAACAGAATAATCGATTATTTCTACGGTACTGGCAAAACATAACGGTCGTGCGAACTCATGAAGGGAGAGAAAGTAGAATTATAAACTTACATACATAAAGTCATATTTGCGGTTTTTCAGTTAGGCTTGAAATCCGTTAATTTCTTGGAACTTCGAATGGACGTGTCGTCTCTCCTTGAATTCTGAACGCAAGAAATTATACTAACGTTTGCTTAACAAGTCGAATGAATGGTAAACATGATTAACCAATGAAAATCAGCACAAAAGTAAAAACAGAATTTTTTTCATTATATCTCATTCTCTGACGAGGTTTTAATAAAAATTAAACATGTTAGACGGATAAACTATTTCTTCTTCATCTAGCTACCCAGATAGAAAAAAGAACAAACTCGGATAGATAGCTAAGTTTTTGAGTCCATTTTCTATCAATCTATCTACGAGGGAAGACAGAAAGTTCTTTGGCTGACAAAGATAATCTCATAAAATGTGATCAAATGAATTTTATTTTTTCAACATAATTCCCCCCACCCTTGTGCTTCACACACTTCCTTCTTCGATGTTGAAGTGTTTGGATTAGATTGGTGAAAAAACTTATATTCTGTTGGTCAAAAAAGTCAACAGCAGCAGATATGACATCATCATCACAGCGATATTGGTTTCTATCGAAGTTTTTCTCATGTTGAGGAACAGGTGATAGTAATATGGGTCAAAAATAAGAGCACAGGGAAGATGATCAACCAGTTAAAAGCCATAGTCACGCACAGCATTGAAACGAAGATGAAACAAATTCCTCTTCGTTAGCTTTCCTTGTCGTTTGGTCTTGATGGACTTTCGTAAGTGTCTCAGCAAATTGGCATAGTACTCGCAAGTGTGGCCTTTTTGAAGATAGTCAATGAACGCAATACTTTTTGCATTCCAAAACACTCAGGCCATCAGCTTTCTTTCAGATGAAACAATCTTTGTCTTCTTTGGAGTAGGTGAGAAGCGGTATTTCCAATCCATGGATTATCTCTTTGTCTATGGGGCAAAGGGTTAAACTGTTATATATTAATAACATGTCATTGCCAACACTTGGGTTTGAACGTAGATCGCCAGTGAGTAAATACAGGCGATCCCATTATTGAATTAAGTAGACCGCGTAACCTTAGAGGAAACGCATATTGGGGAGTTAGCGTGTGTCTAATTGATCGGCATTCTAGACTATCTTCTATACTATTCGGATCGCTATTGCTAGTCTATCCTCTATTACTATTCGGACTATTATTCTCTACTCTATTCACTATACTATTTCTCTTTTCAGATTACTACTCGGTAGCTATTATTCGAGCGAGTATTGTCAAGCAAGTACTATTAGGGCGACTGATATTCGAAGGCGTCTGAATCCAGTATTGTTCAACGGCGTTACTATAGTTATATCTGCGATTAAAAAGTCTTTACTACAATGAGCATTACGAAAGTGACAAATAATGTTCGTTGACATCACAAAATAAACCCAACACTCGTTCTGGGTTAGGAAACGTTTAAGGAAACCGGCTAGCTCCGCCCCCAAATATCAGATTTTCCCGTGATTTGATCATCCTGTTGTGCTTTTGATTAGGTATCAGAAGACGTGGCACCCACCGAGCAGAATCCTTTTTCATACCAAACATATTGTGCAGAATATTCACAACACGTGAGATAAGCTCGGTGGCAGCAGTTGTAAGATACCCACATCATTTCTAAATTCAGCTGCACACATTTGCTGGATTGTCACCCCCTAATTTAGCAACTATATTAGCATATTGGAGGCTGAACTCTTTTTCTGCGGGGACACAGGAACCTCGGTTCTCGAACGTCTCACATGTCGAACAAAACGGTTTTCGAACAGAAAATTCTAGATGAAAATGCCTCGGTTGTCGAACAAAATTTCGGTTCTCGAACAACATTGCCGAACGGAGCCGAACGAGCTGAAACGAGCCGAACAGAGTTAACCCAAACGGAATCATTTCTGAGTCGAACGCCGTGTTGTATAAATTCGTGTGTTGGGCCGTGCTTCTCTTTTCCAAATTGAATGTACTGTGACATTTTTTTCTCTACATTGATCCCTATTAGAAAAATAGTTTCGGCTTACGAACATTTCGGGTTACGAACGGCCTTCAGTAACGAATTAAATTTGTGAACAGAGGTTCATTGTATTTGATAATACCATGATGCCAAATTTTGTCCATTTTCAAGAAAGGTTGCTCTTATTTACTTTTGAAATCTTCTTTGAACAGTGAGATGTTAATTTCTTCTATTGTGTTCCGTGTCTCTTCAGGAGGTAAGCGATCATAGCACCCCCAACTTTTTGTCCCTTGTAGCCCTTAATAAGTTATGTCTTTTTGTTGTTTTTCCTAAAGCCACTTTTGCAAACCATTTGCTTAAGTCATCAAGTATCTCATGAGATGCTTTCCTCTGCCCCTCTTACCCTCTATCTGTCCTGTGTGTATCAGATTTTCCAAGCACCCCTTCCTCATCACGACCACCAGAAATTTCAACTGTCTCCTCTTGATGCTAAATATGTTTCCTTTTCGTGTCCATTTTCTCTAAAAACTTCGGTCCATGGTATCCTCAACGTCCTTCTGGAGAACGACATTTCTCTTGCTTCAAGTCCCTTCTTTATCTTTGAGGAGATTGTCCAGCATTCGCCGCCATACAGGAGGACAGATATCACGTAACAGGTTCAGTACTATTTTCTTTGTTTCTAGCGGAAGTTTTCGATGTCTGTTCACCTGGAAAGAAACAATGTAGTTATTAAGAAGAAGTGTTGAAATGAATGCATTCATAATTTCGCATCTCTAGCATGAATCATTCATAGTCTGACTATGAACGTTTCAGATCATCCTCGTATCTATCTATCTATCTATCTATCTATCTATCTATCTATCTATCTATCTATCTATCTATCGTTTTGTATGATACAGGAACAGAGTTAAGTGAGGGAATCTATTTTTTATTGCTTGCCACCCATTCGATTTCCTTTATGATTGTGTAATGTCATGATTTGTTCAATGGGCGGTATTTATGTTTTAGTTTCAAATTTGAGTTAAGTTTAAAACTTTGTATTGATAGACCTGGTTTGCGCAAAGTGTCAATTTTTTCAAGATAGATCTCTTTTTCATAAGCCCCCACGTCGCCTCAGGAAAGTTCGCTCCTTCGACATTCCTAGGGGGTAATGAACTATACAATGCAGGTATATTCAACTCTTCGGAGTATTTAATATACCAGCATACCTGCTTAAAAAAGGTGAAAAAAAATCTACATTGCAATATGTTAATCTCCCAAGGGTAGAAGTGAATGTTTATTTTGAAACACTGCATTCAATTTCCTGCTTTTTTTTTTTTTTAAATTGGAATCAGTGAGGAATACACATCTGTTTCAACCACTAAATCGACCTAAGTTTAAAATTATTTCGTGTGAAATAGAAATATGAACACTTTCCGTTATTTCACGAAAAACATTTCTAAAATAACCAAGTATCACCTATTTTTATTTCACCTGCAATATGTTAAGGAAGAAACCTGGAATAAATATTCAGGAATAAATAGAGGAAAAAGAAAAAGAAAGAAAAACAATGTGTAACGTAAGAAATCGATGAAGCGATGCATTTACAATGAGAGGAATGGAAAGTTATCTACGGTGGAATTAGCAGCAGAAACGGCTGGAAGCGAAAGCAGCAGACAAATGGAATTATTGTAGAAAAAGGTTGAAGAAAATCCGAAGTCAACGGAATATGCGAGAATAAAAGATTAAAGACATTGAAGAACATATCAAAGTTACGTTCGAAGAATAAGCTGAAGCATCCCCGCCCGACAAAAAAGCAAAAACAAAAAAAAAATAAAAAAAAAACAAACAAAAACATCAGATTTGCAAAGAGAAGAACGTAATTGAAGAAGTTTGAAAATAATGGAAGTAAAAGGTTTTGAAAAGAAACAAAAAAAAAAAAAAAAAAAAAAAAAAGACAAAAAAAAAATACAATTCTGTTTTAGTTAATCACCACGGAATCGAAATTCTTCTGCAAGACGAGACGAAAAAGATGCTGCTTATTTTCACCATTTTCTTGTTTCACTATAGTTTTTATTCAATTTTACCCGAGTTTATTATAAACAGGTTAAATCACACACACACACACACACACACAATGATTCTCGACATAGACCTAACACAATAAGTGTGTCTAAGAAATCTTCGTAACGTTCATTTATATATATATATATATATATATATATATATATATATATATATATATATAATAAATGCGAATGTCAGAGTGTCAGACTTTTTCAATTTTACTCCTATAGGCTGAAGCCCAACATATCAAACCATTTTAGAATTAAGCCAACTCCGTGAGCAAATTAAAAACATTCCGGGTTGGATCCGGACCCGCAATCCTGAAGATTTCATTACGGCCATTGTTTTCGTCGAATTTTCTACGTGATTCTTTTTTTTTTTTTTTTTTTTTTTTTTGTGAAGAAATTATTTTATACAATAACAATTTTTATAACTTGGAAATAAATTTGGGAATAATTGAAATTAATTGCAAAATCCAGAGAAGGTCACCCATGAAATAAAAAAATAATTGTCTGTACGGAAAGTGAGGACCTAAATGTTAGCTTGGTGCAAAAATAATGACGTAATAATGTCGTTTTGTGACGTTAAAAAACACGTCAAAAACGACATTATTACGTCATTATTTTTGCACCAACCTAATACATCTTTAAATTGAGAATTATCGTTGAACTTATAAAAACATCTACTTCTACTCAATCAAGAGAATTTAAGAGAAGCTAGCATATATATATATATATATATATATATATACATATATATATATATATATAACGTTCTTTTTATAGATACAAGTATTTCAAGTAAATGGTCTGTTTATAATAAACACATGAGCAGTTATGAATGTACGAAATTCATGGAAGATTGAAGTTTATAAACAGTAAATTCGACCTTGCTTACAGAACGATCCTTGGTGGCCGAGAGGTCAAGGAACGTCAGCGTAAATGACGGTTCCGTATAGGATGCAGGTTCGAATCCTGTCCAAGGACGAATATTTTTTATGAAAATTTCTCGGACATTCAAGCCAGTAAATGTTATTTAGTACTGTTTATTATAAACAGAGCATTTACTTAAATACTTGTATCTATAAAAAGAACGTTAAACATAAAAATTTCGTAATATATATATAATATGTCTGTGTTTCTGGGATGCGGTATTGTAATTATTTACATTGTCAGGACTAGTGTCCTCGTCTTTGTTTTCATATTCACATTTTTGCAATGATGGCATGCTTCAGTTGATTGTTCTACTTCCATGCCATGCCTCTTCCTGATATCTCACTGAGAGTTATCTCCCTTTAACTCAACTCTCCAAGTTATTTTTTTTCGCCACTTCCGTAACCAGATATTGAACTCGATACAACCAACGCTGGGCCATGTGTTCTTGAGGGTATTAATTTTGGGGACTTATAAACTTAATGTATCAGTAATCGTTTTCTACCAGAGCTCTTATTGTAATTTTATTGTTATGATTGTTTTTCTGTAGCACTCTGTATTACTGGTTCCCATATTGTATTCATTTCTATGCTTACTCGGCTTAGGAGATTTTTGTGGCCTACCATATATTCTGATTCGTATTTCCCGAGGATTTTCTCTGTCGATTATTTCAAACCACAGAAATATAGACAGATATTAAAGGATCGGTACCGACCCGATATCCCGAAATTATGGAGACATTTAGAAAAGTCCTATCAGAAGCTGACACAAATATCGAACCATCTAACATTCCTACGCCGGTGTAGAGACTTACGACTCGCCCTTTCAGGCTTGACAATTCCGTCAATTCAAGGAGAGACCATCTGGCGACAGAAAAAGCAGTACACGCTCTTATTCAAGCCCTCTCACCTTATGTACCCTAGAAATCTCAATTGTCTCTTCCCGATGTTAAGTATAAGCTTCCATTTTGTTTCCATTTTCTCTGAAACTTCGTCGTTGCTCACATGTTCGGTCCATGGTATCCCTTCTGTAGAACATTTTCTTTGACCGGTTGCCACTTAAGGCTATACGATTTAGCTGGGCGAGAAAAGATGGATTCATATCTTTCGCAAAGATTGTCTTAAGTATTAACTTCCCTAAATTTGAACTCTTCTGGAATTTTTTCCATTTTGCTGTACTATATATATATACTCAGACTCAGACTATCTAAAATAATTTTGCAAGCTTTGGAGACGGGTTCCTGACATCAAAACTAAGTAAAATGTCCATATAAACATATGTCCAAAAGATCATGTAGAATGTGTTCTTCGTGGTCAGCCGTACGAGCGGATCTCGGTCTTCCTCGATTCATAGTTTGTGGTGCCACGAATCTTGTCTCAGCAACGATAAACAGCAGTAAAGTTTGGATGACTCGGCTGCCTTCAGTCGAGAAACGCAATCAGATACAGCCGTGCAGCCTCGCATCCATTACCATCCACGCGGCTGTATACAAAAATCATTCTTCCCGCTCACATATGCATATCTTGCCATTGTTAAACGGAATCCTACTCAGGTATCTCACTACCACGCACATTAAAATTTGAAGACGGACTAGCCACAAATGTACACAAATGACAAATGTAAACTTGTCTACATGGCAATACATCCCCATCTACCGTAAACTTTATTGAATCTTAATTACTCAAAAAAGAAGGATTTACGGATATATGTTTATATGGACTTTTACACTTGTTTTGGTGTGAGGAACCCGATCGCAAAGTTTGTCAAATTATTTTTGATACAACATATATATATATATATATATATATATATATATATGGTATAAATAAAATGACAATTGGAAAAAAGATCTTAGATTTTGCCGACGCGTTTCGTCTTCCGACTTTTTCAAGGCAAAAATGAAATCGAAATGTTCATGTTGTTATAGTTACATTAAAAAAATCCAAATTTAAAAAGATAGACGCTACTGTCTAAGGCTTTTTTTCTGGTTAATGTAAATTACCTTTATAGTAAGAGATTTTTTTTTTTTTTTTTTTTTTACTATCTTTTTTTTCCAATTGTCATTTTATTTATACCAATCTGTCTTGCCCACAGAATTGATCTGGGAATTTAACTATATATTAATTTATTTATTTAATTTATTTATTAAAGGCATTTTTATGTTTAACGTTATAGATACAAGTATTTAAGTAAATGCTCTGTTTATAATAAACAGTATTAAATAACATTTACCGGCCTGAATGTCCGAGAAATTTTCATAGAAAATATTCGTTCTTTGACAGGATTCGAACCTGCATCCAAAATAAATAAATAAATTGTCGGACTTTGTCCATTTCGTAATATATGACGTCATTTGTTTACATTTGATACACCATGAGCAGTTATGAATATTCGAGATTCATGGAAGATTGAGTTTATAAGCAGTAAATTCGACCTTGTCTACCGAACGCTTCTTTGTAGCCTAACGGTAAGGCACGTCAGCGTAAATGACGCTTCCGTATAGGATGCAGGTTCGAATCCTGTCAAAGAACGAATATTTTCTATGAAAATTTCTCGGACATTCAGGCCGGTAAATGTTATTTAATACTGTTTATTATAAACAGAGCATTTACTTAAATACTTGTATCTATAACGTTAAACATAAAAATGCCTTTAATAAATATATATATATGTTTAAATGTCCATATAACCACTCTAATGATAAAAAAGATAAAAGCTGAGATCTAGGAACAGTATAATAAATAAATATCCAAATGTTGGACAGTTTTCGTTTTTATTTTCTCCTGAAATTAAAATTGCTATACGAAGCTTAGAACGGCTCATGATCAAATATTCATTGTCTGTTATATTTAACAATATATATTTGAATGAATATATATATATATATATATATATATATATATATTGATACACTCTGTATACATATTCTCTTTTACTTGTATTCTTATTGCCCTTAGCTCTTAGCCTCATCGTGAGCAACTTTGTTTATTTAAGCCTTCAAACGTGGTACTCCTTTAGTTCTTTTTGTGATGTCAACGAACACTCGATGCCATTTTTGTAATGTTAATGAATATTCGTTGTCACTTTCGTAATGCTCGCTGTAGTAGACTTTGTAATCGTAGATACAACTATAGTTGAACAATACTGATGTCAGACGCCTTCGAATATCACTCGCTCTAATAGTACTTGCTCGATAATACACACTCGACTAGTAAACACCGAATAGTGATCTCATAGTAATCCTTATAGTAATCAGTATCGAGAAATAGTGTAGATATAGTGAATAGTATAGAGAATAGCGAACCATATAGTAATAGAGGATAGAGTAGAAATAGTGACCAATTAGATGCCACGCTAATTCCCATACATACATTTCCTTTACGATCACGTGGTCTATTTATTAGAAATGGAATCACCTGTGTTTGCTCACTGGGGATCTCTGTTCAAACTCCAGTGTCGGCAGCAACACTTTATTCTTATATAACATTTCTGTTCCTTATTACAAGGTATTAGGACGTAAGTGAATGTAATGAACTCGTCTGGAATTCGAAACCTGCTCTCCGATTTCTAAAACTGAGGCGCTATCCATTACTCTGGATTTAAAGAGTTTTTTTTTCAATGGTTTACGTACTGCTTAGCGTTTTATTAATTTTTGTTTCGTTTTCAAAATGAACGAATAACAGAGAATACGAATAAATTGAAAATCTCTTTATGACGCAGTTCTTTTAATTATAAGAATATTACCATTTATTATATCTGTCGTCGTTTAGAATGAAAAGGTTAATTCGCTTTCGAAGTTCACCGAATGCATGTTCCGTTTGGTTTTTCAGTTCTAAGCGTGATCACGTGAAATTTCGAGCATGTCTTTGGAAAGGCAACGCTTTGTTGATTTTAACATATCTCGGTTTAGAATTTGTTTCCCATAACAATAAATTGCATACATCGTATGGAGAGTAAAAATATTTCAAATTTAAAATGCACCTAAAATTGCTAGGCAACCTATAAAAAATAAGTAAACTGATTAAATCAACTATCCTTGAGAAAACAATAGCAGTGTCCCTTGAAATATCACATCAAACGCAGTTTCATGCAGTTTCATAATGATGGCGTTGTACTGTCTTTCTATTTCAGGTTCGTTTCATTTGATCCTGTGATACAGTAAATTTTACTTAGAAAAAAGAATTCTATCTACCTATCTATCTACACACATACACGCGCACGCAAACACACACATACACACACACACACACACACACACACACACACATATATATATATATATATATATATATATATATATTAATTCAATTGAAATAGAAAACAGACAACCTTAAGGGTCCATTTAAGCTTATCTGCTGTTTTCTATTAAAATTGAATTAAAAATTGTTCACATTTGACATTGAGCTCTCTGGATTACATCCTCCTTGGGATTATCCATACGGATTACCAGACGTTTCATTACTTATATATATATATATATATATATATATATATATATATATATATATATATATATATATATATATATATATTCAAGCATATATTGTTAAATATAATAGACAACGAATGTCTATTATGCTTGATCATGAGCCGTTCTAAACTTCGTATAGTTTCTTTAGTTTCGGGAGAAAATAAAGACATAAACAGTCCAACATTTGTATATTTTTTATTATGCTGTTCCCCGATCAAAGCTTTCGGCTCACAAGAGCCATCATCAGAGTGGTTATATGGACATTACAACAGAGATGATCACCATCAAAGATGACATCCTGTTTTGTTTAAATAAAAGTTTGCTATGTGACGATAACGGCCCCGTAATAGAAGACACGGTACACAATCGTCTTGCCATTTGTCTTGTGTTTTTTCTCGACTATTTATACATACGGGTCAGTGATGTGTTATGGGTAGTTTGTCACGGTTATTTTGGCGGGAGTGGTTTGTCAATTTGTTTATTATTTATATTATTTATTTATTTGGATTAATTTATTTTACTTGTTTTTGCTTATTTATTTTTATTTTATTTATTTGTTTATTGAGAATTTTGTTTTAGTCTGGTAATTTATATTTGCATATGGTCTATCTCTAATATTGAACACTTTATCCCATAAATATACCATACGTTAAAACTATATTTCTTCATATATATATATATATATATATTGGCAGCAACCTCTCTTTCAAGCATCTTTCATTGAATATGCCCAACAAGGAAGACTGAATTAATTTTTTATGAAGTTTTAGCTGCTACCTGTTTTCCGTTTCGTAGGAGTAAAGGAATATAAAAATTATACCTAATTTTTATTGTCCCAAGCGATTTCGGCTACTCCTATAGCCATTTTCAAGGGGCCTTTGTCTCTGTTCTTGTTATTTTTTCCCCATGTTTTGACTGTTACATTGTAAATTATATTTGTGTTGTTTTTTTGAAAAAAAGCGGTCATTCCAAGTTCGTGTGATCATCTTTCTATGTTTTTTTTAAACTTTCAACACCCCATTTCCACTATTAAATAATGTAAGGTTGATGGTAGAAAAGAATTGTTATATATATATATATATATATATATATATATATATATATAAGTGAATATTGAAGTCGACACTCAGAGACGATAGACAGTTTCATATGCTAAAGGTATTTACCCAGGAGGCTGGATGTTGCACAATGCCGATTTTTATATCGGGCGATCCGAGCCCTTAGGCTCGGGAAAAAATCGTAGATTACGTATACACGGGGTCGGGTTTTCGCCAGACGAAACTCTACCCTTCGGTATAGCCTCGTCTGGGTTGTTCTCTGCCTGAAAGTAGAGAGTTCGATGTCTTGCTGCTTGCTGGAAAGTAATCGTCAGGCCACATTTATATATAGAGATCAGTGATGCACTGTTGACAGTTTATTATAACGTTTATTTTGGCGGGAGTTGTTTGTTAATTTGTTTATTATTTACTTTTATTTATTTAATTGGACTCATTTATTTTACTTGTTTTTGCTTATTTATTTTATTTTATTTATTATTATTTTTTTCAGTTTTCGGGTTTTAAGTAACGTAGTAAAAATTTGTTTTCGTGTCCGCATTTTGAGATAAGAGTTCTGATCTTTTATTTAGTAGTTTGCTCTAGTCTAGGAATTTCTATTTACAAACGGTCTATCTCTGATATTGAACACTTTAACCCATAAATATACCATACCTTAAAACTATATTTCTTCATATATATATATATATATATATATATATATATAAGTTTTTCGTGGTACAGAATTTAATAATAGATAGGAAAAGACAATAAGAAGGCATTTTTAAAAGCAAAAGCTAAAATAAAAACAACCGGTTTCGTCCCAGGACTTATCAAGTTATTTATTCTGGGAATTTAAAAAAGTGTATAAATTAATTTTAATTAACGAGTGTAATTAAATGGGGAGAAAAAAATTATGAATTTCAAGAGACTAGAGTCCAATAATATTCAGACCCAGCAAGCATTACCTCTGTTTACAAAGGGAAGGCTCACGAGATCTGATATACAAGGACTCCAGGACCTTGAGGTGAAATGTGGAGTGGGACCTAGATAAAATTATAAATCGGTCACCACTAAAATTTTCCACACATTTCCTACTATTTATTAAATGTTTAGCAATAGCAGAACCAGAACTGTTAGTCAGTTGGCTATCCCTGGAGGACGGATTCAAAATCCTCGGGGGTAAATGCTGTTTTATTCTCGAATCCAAACGCTGGGACGTCCTCCCTATGTGTCCACAACTACACTTGTATCGGTAAATTACTGAATTAACATGATGGGTAGGGTGGACGTCCTTACGAATGGAAGAGAAAGCAGGACGGGTAACAAATATTACCCTAACATTCGCCGAAAAATAACAACTATTGATTAAACGTGAAATACGTTTCGATAAACTCTCACCCTCTGTACCAATACAGGGAAGACGCAAATAAACTGGGCATTTATCAGCTAATTGCGGCTTCAAACTATGGAATTTACTGTTGACATCTTGAATAACGGAGTCTAAAACATCCAACGGATATCCGTTTTTTGATAGTGTCATTCTAACAAAGTCAATTTCCCCGCAGAGAAAACCCTCAGAACATAACTTAAGTGAATTAAGGCCTTAATCAAATTAATCTTACGTTGTCTGGGACAAAAAGAGTCCCAACGCGTGTAAAGTGCCTAAAAAGTGGCCTTCCTAAATACAGAAGTCTTAAACTTGTCAGCAGTCTTATGGACAAGAACATCCAAAAAGGAAAGACAAGAATTAGACTCCTTTTCTAGGATGAACTTAAGAGCAGGATGGACAGAGTTTAATTTGGTGAGAAATTTGTCGGTTTCACCCTCATTATTAAAGAGGTAAAAGGTATCACCCACATAACGATGATACATAAGAGGACGGCCAATACTAGTAAATAAGGAAGCCTTGTGAAAACCGACAAAAATATTCGCCAACGCTGGACCCAAAGGCGAACCCATAGCTACCCCGTCGATCTGTCGATACATAATATTATTAAAACTAAATTCGACAGACGCAGTGGCGAATATCATAAGCTCAACAAATATACCCTCAGGAAAATCCGGAGGAGACAAAGAGGTACGATACAATATATCGCAACACATCTCAATAGTCTCAGACAGAGGAACACATGTAAACAGGGAGCAGATATCAAACGAACACATGAACCCACCATAAGTAGAAAAACTACGTATAATTTCCACAAAGGAGAAAGAATCTTTAATACAATATGTACTGAAGTGCGACAAAACTGGTTGTAGCACATTCGAGAGCCAACTAGCAACTTTATGCTGGGAAGACCCAACCATGGACAGAATGGGTCGTAAAGGAACACCGTCATTATGGATTTTAGGTAACCGGGGACGAATGGACCCAGTGGGTCTTGTGACACTATTTAGGGTTGCTAGAAAGAAAGAAGAAAAAGAAAAAAAGGCAAGAATTAAAATTAGGTGATAAGAATCTATCACGAAAAGACGATGTTATTTTTTTTTCTAACTAAGAAAAGTGCTAAAGGTTTTATTCTCATTAGCGAGGAAAGTAAAGTCGCGGATGTGTCGGATTTAATTTAATTTATGATGACGCACCGAATAAGATATAGCCAATCTGTCCATGGCAATAATGACAGTTTCAGGTTGGTCTAGTGACTTACGGAACAGAAACTGAGAGATAAAAAATTAATTAGGTCATGCACTGACCGAAAAGCAAAAATGTCCGTTGGACCACTCGCAGAGTTACAAAGAAAGAAAAGATTGACCCATTAGCTATCTACGGAGATGTCGTTTGGAAAAGGCACCTGTTTTGTGTCAGGAGCTGGCTATGATAAGAAAATTATTTTATCGAAACAAATAATTGGCTGTAGCGCAATACGTCCAGTTAAACCACCCATTTGATGCTGGCGAAAATCTGATTGACGAACTCCAGGTGATTCGGTTAAGATAAGAGTCTAAGGATTTGTTGTCGAGAAGAAGAAAAAGAAAGAAAAGAAAAAGAAAAAAAAGGAAGATAATTTTTTTTCTTTGAGGAAGATTTTTTTAAACCGAGGCTAGTCTGGCCACACCCACACTGCTGGGCGCCCATTGGCTGAATGCTGGCGTGAGCGGTAGGCGAATGTAATCATGTGAAGAAGGAGGGGAGGCCTGTTGACACCCCCCTGAAGGGATCGGTATGAGATGCCACTGTGAGAGAGAGGGGAAACCTGTTGACATCCTCTGAGGGCATGGGTGAGATACCAATATGAGAAAGGAAGAATTTGAGAGTACGAAAGATTTCCAAAAAATGGAAAGTGATGGGTTTTCCTGACCAAAAACCTTTTATACGGATTTAGAATTATCAAGGAACTTCAAACCCCGACAGGCTCACCCCGGTTTTGGTCGGCGTCCATATAAGCAGAGTCGCAACGAGTAAGACGGCAGTTGGCAGTTGAATTAAGGAGTTCGCAGCTGAGTTGAATTGAGTTGGGCCCGCCTGGCAGAAAGCTGACTGACAGATTCCACGCAATTCCGAACTCAACTTCTAACAATTTATTTTTGAAGAACGACTTAGATTCACACCACCAAAAACAAGTTTTACGAATATCGCCTGAAGATACACCAAAACCAGTTTTTTAAAAGAACAATTTAAGATGTTAAGACTCGCCTAACAAACACAAAATGTCACGAATCCATAATAAGCGGTTTGGGAGGAAGACGCAGTCTTGTATTCAGCAACCAGATATAAAATATTGTTATCCTTTTTTTAAAACATTTGAACTTTTCGAGTTATTACTTTATTTTCTTTTACATATAATTGTTCGAACTCAACTTGCATTACGGCCCGGCGACTGGTTGATTTCGTCTACCTAAGATCAAATCACAACGTGGATAGGTTAGACTAGAAATCAAAACAGTTACTTCGGTAACCAGACGTTGGAGGCGAGCTGGGAACGACAAGGCTGATACCGAATCTAACCAGATTCCCATCCGAATCACCAAAAGGTTAGAACGTCACATTTGGTGCCGCGACCAATACCAAGCTAGTTGGTCGTCACAGGACAGGATAGGGCGGCGACGGCGCGGAGACAGACAGGGTGACGTCACAATTGGTCACGTGACCAGAATAGCACGACGGACGCGGCCAGGCAGACGTCACATTTGGCCCAGCGACACCGGGGGACTTCACAGTCTAATTAACTCTGAAATTTCAGAGGAGAGTAAACCACTCTTGACACACATTAATAAATGCCTTTGAAATTTAGTTTCAATTGAGGCTGTATGATCATGAATCTCAACTGGACTTAATTTTATGAACTTTGATGTGTCACCAAGTATATTGTCCATCTTAAAAACATAATCAGAATAGTCCAGTAGAACAACACCAACACCTTTATCAGGTTTAGTTATAACAAGATTATAATTATTTTTAAAATTTTTAATTACCCGGCGGTGTTGTTTTCCCCATTTTGACTCTGATGAAGAAACAGAGGAGCCAGCATAAGAATGGGAATAACTATTGAGTTTGGCCTTAAAATCACTAAGAGACTCAGCAGAGTGAGGGACAATTCTACAAACTTGTGCATATAAAACCTCAAACTCCGAGAAAATTTTCTCACGGCCAGGCATTAAAAATAGAACACAAAAATCCAAACCATGAGCCAAGATACGAGTCTCCAAATTGGAAGGCTCATAAGAAGAGTAATTAAAGATAATTCCTTCCCCACCGTTTACGAATTAAGAAATTTAATTTTGTCTGCATAGATGCAGACAATTTTTTAACTCCACAGTCTCTTGAAATTCCTAATTTTTTTTCTCCCTTTTGATTTTAAAAATGCCTCCTTATTCACTTTTCCTATATATATATATATATATATATATATATATATATATATATATATATATATATATATATATATTATTAGATAAATAGTAAAACCGTTGGTGGAACCAACCGGCTGGAAACTTTCCAAAAGGTCTAAAGACCCTTAAACACGATAAAATCTCGAACAAGGATACCAATAAAAAAGAAAACAAAGAAAATGACCTGAAGGCAAACAGCTTTCTAATCAGTAAAGTGCTCAATCCCTAGATTACATTAACGAGTTTAATTCCTATGAAAGGATGGCCCTAGTCGTAACCATATATATATATATATATATATATATATATATATATATATATATATATATATATGTGGAATACTCACCTATAACATCATAACCGAAATATCATGAAAATGTCTCGATACTTGAATGGCTCCATGTTAGTCAGCCATATTATTAATTTCAAGCTGCTGATATTTCTGTGATTGGAAAACAATGAGCTTTTCCAGAAGAATATTACCTGCCCTCATGATGCCTGTCCTGCATATTGGCGTCGATAAATGCTTTATAATATATGTCTCATTGAACATAGAAAAATTGTGGTAAGATATCTGAGTACGAAGAAATATGCACTTTTCCGGCAGTCACCTGTTGACTACTTGTTCTATTGAAATTATTTTAACTTCCGTGTCCAGTTTATCGCAGCTCTTAATTTTATCTGCAGTGTTTATCAAGGGGAATTAATCCACTAGGCTATTGTTGGGTTGGTTTGTGAAATGTCATAGTAAATAGGAGTTCAATTTCTAGGCCGGTTAGGGGGAAAAGGGGTGGGGTGAGCAATAACAGACAAGTACTAAATAAGAACACAGCAATATAGCTGTTATATAGGAATAAAATGTCGCTGCTGGCGTTTGAGTTTGAACATAGATCGTCAGTGTGCAAACACAGGCGATCCACTTATTGAATTAAAGTAGACCACGTGGCCATAGGGGAAACACACATATGTAGGAAGTAGCTGACGTCTAACAATCGCCATTTCTATTCTATCCTCTTTCAGACCGTTATTCTCTACTCTATTCACTATACTATTTCTCTATTTAGATCACTATACGGATTACTGTTCAAGCGAGTATTATCGAGCAAGTACTATTAGTGCGATTGATATACGATGGCGTCTGGCACCATTATTGCTCAACAGCATTACCGAAGTTGTATCTGTGATTACAAAGTCTCTACTACAACGAGCATTACAAAAGTGACATCACAAAAATATCCCTAGATGTGAACAATGGAAGAATAACAATTTAACTCTATAGATTAAATAAATGGTTCGACAGAAATCTGAGGAAGGCCGAAAGGCCCAATTTTCGAAACCTTTTCATAATAAAAAAAGGATGATAACGTTAGTGTGAATTTAAATAATTCCAAAAAAGTTTAGTATATATACAAAAAGCTCATTATTTAGACACTTCAACGTTTCGACATCAAAACGTTTCGACCATTGTGCCTTTCGGCTTTCCTCAGGTTTCTTTCAAACCATTTATTTAATCTATGGAGCAAGATTGCCCTCTTCCATTGTTAAAGCCTAGAGATATATTGCCGGGCTCTTATTTAACACATTAAAACGAAACACGGAATGATCAAATGTTTACATGGCAAATGTAAATGATTTATGTTAAAGAAGTGGAAAGGAGAGACTTCTAGTGAATTGCACAATTCTTCAGTCAGTATATTTTCAATTCGATTTCTGTTCATTGGAGCAAAAAAGATATGCCACGAAAATACTGTTGAACAGGTGCGCACATAGACTTTATTGTGAAAGAAAAAATATACTGAAATACACCAATTCGTATTTGCATGGTAGGTCAACCATTTCCGAAGAGAAACAGAGTACAATGTAGTTCCAAGGCTTTCATCATTTTTGCTCTCCGTAAACAATTTTTTTTTATGTTTGGCTTCCTATTTTACCAATTCTCTTACGAAAAGATATGCAATAAGTCGTGAGAGCGAATAAATATATATATATATATATATTTTTTTTAAGCAAAAAAGAACACGTATGTGAAACACAACGGGAAAGTCGAACTCTTATAAAACAATTTCAATCGCGATACGTTCACTACTTATCATAAACATATGCTCTCGTCAATATATATATATATATATATATATATATATATATATATATATATATATATACACACACACATATATATTAGGTTGGTGCAAAAATAATGACGTAATAATGTCGTTTTTTGACGTTAAAAATACGTCAAAATCGACATTATCACGTCATTATTTTTGCACCAACCTAATATATAGTTTGATAATAGATACCATCTATCTATCTATCTATCGCTCGCTCTCTCCCTCTCTCTCTCTCTCTCTCTCTCTCTCTATATATATATATATATATATATATATATATATATATGCATTCATGCACGCGCACACACACACACACATATATATATATATATATATATATATATATATATATATAGAGAGAGAGAGAGAGAGAGAGAGAGCGATAGACAGACAGACAGACAGACAGACAGATAGATAGATATTAGGTTGGTGCAAAAATAATGTTTTTGACGTATTTTTTAACGTCAAAAACGACATTATTTTGCATCAACCTAATAGATAGACGGTATGTATTATCAACCTATTACTTTGAGAAACTTTTGCAACGAATACCAAAATATTGTGCTATAGCAATCAAGGCTAAAAAAGACTATTTCGACAAGAGCAAAATATAATCATAAAATACTTTTTTCTTTGTCCGGGGAAAAAGGAAGTATGTTCTAGGTCAACCCGTGCACTGGCTGTTTAACACTTTCCTTTCCCTCTCTTGCTATCTTTTCTTTTCCCCCTTCATGTCTCTCTCTCTCTCTTTCTTTCTTTTCCACCATAAAAAAAACAACCTTATTTTGAAATCTCTGTCCTTCCCTTTTATTTTTGAAACTTTTCCCTTTCTTTTTTTTTTTCTCTATCTTCCATCGTTTTTCTTTTTTCCTTCCTTTTGTCTTTTCTTCTTGGGCTTGAGCCTGGGTAAATTTAAAATCCTTTTAATGTAAAATATTTGGTCTGAAGATATGGGTTCCTTATCCAATAAAATAAACTATTACATATGGATTTCTAAGGACTTTGATTTTATTATATATATATATATATATATATATATATATATATATATATATATATATATATATGTGTGTCTGTGCGTGCGCATAGATTTTATATACCCGTTGTCTGGCACTAAGGACGAAATAATGTGGGTAGTGAAGTAGTCCCTTCTTCATCTAGGTATTTTGGCCTATATAGTCTAAGGGCGATGAGGTAGAATCCAATGACTAGACCTTGTTTTATTCTTTGACTGAGATTTGTTAGATCGTTTTTTGTTAGTGGGTTTGGGGTAAACTTTCTTTCTCTCTCTGCATATATATATATATATATATATATATATATATATATATACATATATTTTTAGGTTGTGCTAAAGTCTGAACACATAGGAAATTTCATTAACTATATATATATATTTACCTACACAGATTAAACATGGTTTTGTGGAAAGAAGTAAGAACTGACTTCTTTTTCTGGTGTATACAATTAAAGTTTAACTTCTCCAAGAGTTCTTGTAGTTTCCTTTCTCTGGCTGCTATATCGCATGTTGCTAAAATCTAATTTGTTATTATTACGTATTAATAAGACGTCGAGGAAAGGTGGGAATTTATCTTTTTCAATATGTGAAGTTGATGGTAAGTTCTACATTATTATGTTACTTTTATGATGCTTAGCAAAGTGGGTTTAAATGGGCCGGATTCTATAAGTCCTAACAAAAGACTTTTAAGGCCAGCACTAATAGGAGTTTCCATGTATATATATATATATATATATATATATATATATATATATATATATATATATGCAACTCCTCATCAGAACAAAGTATGAAGTAAACATGAATTAAGTTAAAACCTTTTTTTTTTATTAATTCTATGAATGGTCTGTCTTTATCTTCGATATTGCACACTATACCTCAAAATCTGCTTGCCTTAAATGCTTTTATCAATAAACCACTGACAAACCACCAATGTTGGCTTCAAATTACTATATATATATATATAAGGCATAGCATTTCGCCCCAAAAAACTAATGTTACCGCTACCGTAGTTTCACCATCATCGGTATCTTCAAGCAGTTAGCTAGAATTATATATCTATATCTATCTATCTATCTCTCTCTCTCTATATATGTATAATTTCTGTATATATTATATATGCGCCGTACTTATTGGAAATCGTTCAATATCAGTGATAGAACTATCATACATAGTTGTATTGATGTGAGTTTGTGACACTGAGTTTTTCGTGAAACCCAGTGTCACAAACTCACATCAATACAAGTATACATACATATATATATATAATAATAATAATATCATAAATATAATTAATTATACTCATCTGGAAAATTCTTAGGTGTTTTGGCTTGTAAAAGAACAAACCAATACCCAAGGAAAAATAAGAGATAAAAAAAGATTGAATTTAACTCGGGAAATAAAAATCTTATGAAAATAAAATAACTGTTCTAAGAAATAGAAATCAGCCAAAATAGTTTATTTAACGAAACCTTTATTAGAATTTAACAACAAAAAAAACTTTCCTTTTTACGTTCAATTAAAGCAGCAGATTTCCTATCTGCTAACACAGTCAAAAATCGCGGAATTCATTGCTTATATATTGGACGCATTTATGATTTAAAAAATGTTTTGTTTCTTTTTTCTAGTATACAAGTATCGTCTGCTTTTTCTTGAAGTAGACTGCTAGATTAAAAATAAAACACATTCTTATTTAATTATTAATAGAAAACTTCAAATAATCAAATCCGGGAAAGGCGATGTTCGTCTGTATACTTATAAATGATCGTAAAAATGTCTGCCGTCGGGTGATTGGTTTAATCAAGCAAACCGTTGTTATTTCATCGGACTATATTCTCTCTAGTTACCTTTCTTTCTTTTTTAGCTCTTTACCAGGCTAAGTTGAATAAACGAAGTGGTCTTGACTTTCGATGTATCTCTCATAGAACTTTATGGTCGGATAATCGATCCAGTTGGGATTAAACAATGCCATGACAACTGTAAATCGTGTAGAAACCGCGTTTGAAAAACGAAGAGGCCTTATTGCATACGTTGCGCTGGGAAATGACGTGCCTAATGGAATATTTATATTGGCTGCTTTTGCCTATAAAAAGAAAAAAAAAAACGAGCAAAAAAAAAAAAAAAAAATTAAGCCCCCTTGCCTGCAAGCAGAATGACTCGTTCCTCCTATTTTGCCTTTGAATTTTAGCTTTGCTTTTATTTCTGTCGTCTCGTCTTTCTCTTTTTCGCATTCAAACAAAGACCTGGCGTGATTTGGGGAATTTAAAATAGACCTTAAAAGAAGTTGCATGTTGGTAATTAGGACCCACAAAAATAACTACTGTGGAAAATTGGCGAATGTTCAGAGACGAGGTAAGGGTAAATTGAATTAGACACAGAAATATAAGCTTCCAAAGACACACGGATATGTAAGCAGATATATCTAAGCCAAGGTGGTTGGCTCAAATGATATTCAGTACACGTGAGAGATTTAGCTTCAGGAACACAATTTCGCGTACTAGTCGATTACAGTTATGTAATATTTATTTTTAGCCGAATACTAATAGTAGCTTAAAAACTATGTGACCATTGAGCCCATAGCTAGCAATTATATCTCCACGTTCATATATATATATATATATATATGAAGAAATATAGTCTTAAGATGTGCTATATTTATGGAATAAAGTGCTCAATATCAGAGATAGAGCGTGTGTAAATATAAAAGTGAACATGGAAGTCAAGACTTAGAGGCGACAGTCTGTTTCATGCTATATGCAATCGTCAGGCCACGAGTGCTGTTATTTTTCTCGGCTATTTATATATGTACGGGTCACTGTGTGTGTATATGTGTGTGTGTACACACACACACACACATATATATATATATATAGTGGACTATACACACACACACATATATATATTCATATATATATATATATATATATATATATTCATATATATATATATATATATATATATATATATATATATATATTCATATATATATATATATATATATATATATATATATATATATATATATATATACACAGTGTGGATGGTCCTGCACGAAAACTTCACCACTATAATCAAAACTCATGTGCTGTTGTCTGGCTGTCGGCTTCCTAGGAACTGATCTGCTTGATCCTCATACGTCGAATATATATATATATATATATATATATATATATATATATATATATATATATATATATATAGTGAATTCTCCCGTCGTATTCGACGTATGAGGGTCAGCAAGTCAGTTCCTTTGAACCGTCAGCCAGATACCAGCACATATGATTTGAGTATAGTGGTGCAGAACCAACCACACTTTTTGAAGGGCCGAATACATAGACCTGTTGCACTTCGTGCCACAAGGTCGCCAAACAACTTTCCGCAGTTGCCTAGACCAGTTGCCATCCAAGCCTATAGAAGCCAGTCTGTTTTGCAAATTACCCATAGCTGGAGGGAGAAGAAGAGGATTAATACCTTTCTCAACGGTATTAGCACGACTGGAATTCGAACTCGGGTCTCAGAGTCGTCAGTCTGAGCCGCTACCCACTGTTTGAAGTTTGAACGAGGATATGCTCAATCCCCCTATACCCAGTCTTATATATATATATATATATATATATATATATATATATATATATATATATATATATAAGACTGAGTATAGGGGATTGAGCAAAATATTTAGGAAGTATATCTTCATTTATACATGTTTAATATCTTGGTGTCTACGTCAAGGACCATCTCCCTCTAGGCAGAGAGTTGTCTCTCGAATCGCCAGACCAGCCGTACATGTGTATCCGACTATCTCTTCTCAATGCGGTAAGCTATCTCTTGTTCCCTTACCGCTCTCCATCCTCTCAAGACTGTGGGATACTTGACAGCATTTCTGACAGCATAAACAAGGCTCTCTCCCTCCACCCATTTGCTCACATATTTGTGTTTGGCGACTTTAACGCCCATCATGCCATGTGGCTTAAGAATGCTACTACTGACCACGCAGGCATTCAAACGCTCAATTTTCCATTCTCTCAATCCCTCACACAGTCAGTTAACTTCCCCACTCATTTTGCCTTCAACCGGGAAGGTAAAGCCTCTCTTCTCGATCTGTGTTTTACCTCCATCCCCGAGTCTTGTAGCGCCACGCAACTCTGCCCTCTTCGTAACTCTGATCATGCGGTAGTATTTATTAACATCTCCTTCAACTCCACCCCCTGCAAAGAACCTCCTACCACTAGAACTTCGTTCTACTATCAACGAGCTGACTGGGACTCGTTCCGTGATTTCCTCCGCGATGTCCCCTGGGATGATGTCTTTACGCTCCCCGTCCAAGAATGTGCTTCTGAGGTCTCATCCAGGGTTAAAGCTGGAATCGACGCTTTCATCCCCTCAAGGAAATATAGGGTCAAGTCGCGCCCCTCACCCTGGTTCTCTGCTGCTTGCTCAGCCGCCATCGCCCATAGGAACCACTTCTTTCACCTATTTCGTAGCGACATGTCTGACTGCAATAGACGTCTCTTTGCTTCCGCCAGTAACGAGTGTAAGTGTGTCCTCAACGATGCTAAGTCACTATTTGCTGCTCGGATGAAGGAGCGTATTGCATCTCGCAAATTTGGTTCCAAAGATGTTGGCGTCTCTGCAAGAGCGTATTGAGCAATTGCAAACTCTCTATACCTCTTTTGTTCAACCAGTTCGAAGTCCTGACCTCCTCTGCCGACAAGGCTGAATGCTTGCTCGGACATTTCATTCAACTCAATGCTCGACTCTTCCGGTGTACCCATACCCGACTTCCCTCTTAGAACCCTATTGAGTGGGTTAAACATAACCCCGTCTTTGGTATTGGGCATTATCTCCAATTTAGACCCCAACAAGGCTAGTGGTGGAGATCGGATACCAGCCATTGTCTTGAAGAAATGCGCGCCTGAACTGGCGCCCGCCCTCTCTAAACTATATAACTACTGCCTCAAGGAATCTTGTTTACCTGACTGCTGGAAGTACTCTTCGATTGTTCCTGACCCTTCTAACTACCGTACTATCAGTCTCCTACCCATCTTCGGCAATGTCTTCGAAGCCTTAATCAATACCGAAGTGGCTAACCACCTAACATCCCATGATCTGCTCTCAGACAAGAAATGTGGTTTCCGCTTTGCCCGACCTATAGCTGATGTGCTTACGGCCATCACTGAAACTGACTACCAAGCTCTTCAAAATAACGAGAAAGCTCGTGCCGTGGCCCTAGACATCTCCAAAGCGTTTGATAGGGTTTGGCATGCCGGTTTTCTTCGCAAGCTCAAAGGGTTATGGCATTACGGGTCGTTTGTTTAACCTAATACAATCATCCCTGTCAAACCGTAAATTGAAGGTCGTTCTCAACGGATTCTCCTCCAGTTCCTATCCCACGAACGCAGGTGTTGCTCAAGGCTCTATCCTAGGCTCCATTCTATTCCTTATCTATATAAATGACCTTCCTGACGCCATAAACTCCCAATTTGGCATCTACGCGAATGACACCACAATTTATTCCTGCCTCAAAAACAAATCTAGTGTCACTGCCAAAACGAACCTGGCCGTTCATCTCGAAAAGGACCTCCAATCGGTTGTGAACTGGGGCCGGAATTGGCTGGTCAACTTTAATGCCTCAAAAACAAAACTGCTCTCTATTAATCACCACAGAGATCATTCCCTGCCCTCCATCAGAATGTCTGACGCTCAACTTCTCGAGAGTACCCCTCTGCGGCTGCTCGGTCTCACGTTGACTGCTGACCTGAGATGGAACAAATACATTGAGTCAATTGCTTCGTCCACCGCAAGGAAAGTTGGCTCCCTGTGCCGAGCCAGAAAATTTTTCACCCCGGAATCGATTCTCCAGATCTACAAATCAACAATTCGCCTTTGCATGGAATATTGCTGCCATATATGGTCTGGAGCTCCTTCTGTTTGCCTCAAGGTTCTTGATAGGCTCCAGAGCCGTCTCTTCTACTCCAATACCTTCATATCTCGCACCTCTCGCCTGTGGAACTCCCTTCCCTATTCCCGTTTCCCTGAGAACTATAATCTCCATCTCTTTAAATGTAATGTCAATCGACATCTCTAGTTGCCTTGATCCATCCACTACCCTTCTCCTCATCCTTTCTTTTAACCCTCCTATCTGATCTTGCTCCAAATTTTCTGTAAATCCTTGCGTCCTAGTGGCTTCTCGCCTTGCTTAGGGGTGAAACGCTTAAGAAAAAAATAATAATATAGACATATTTTATTTACTTAATCTTTTACTACTTTTTTCCAGTTGTCTAATCAGTTTCATGATATTGAGATGAAATTCATCAAGGAAGGCACCGTAATTATTTTAATTCAAGTATTTTCAACCTTTTCTAAGATCATCTTCAGGGTTGCGTTAAAAAGATGATCATACTATTGTAGTTGTGATAAAATCTGTATTCCGTTGTCATAGTGATTTTTAAACATGCGCGCGAACACACTGTTATAATTATATTATAATTGTAAATATATCCGTTGTAGTCATGAATTTTTACAGGACAAGAGTTTCAATAAAAATGAACTGACCAGAAATTGGTAAAAATATAAAATGTCATTAGTATCTGAATGTTATATGCACTTTAATATGTTGTTGCTATATTCGTAATAAATTTGCTTGAGTGTTGGTTGGTTACCTCGAGAATTTTAACTTGTTTATTATTTCCATGCTGTAGTATATTGGTGTATTTTCAACAAATAATTTCCTGTATTGTGAAGGTGGACAGGAATGTGTTTTTAAATGTTGGGCAGTAGAACTTCTCCACTTTCTTACTTGTCAGCTCCTTTAAATTGAAACGCTTGTTTTTAAAAATCACAATGACAACGGAATGCAGATTTTATCACAGTTACATTAGCATGTTTGTTATTGTAATTTACCTCTGAAGATGATATCAGAAAAGGTCGAAACTACTTGTGTTTAAAAGAAAAAAAAACTTCCTTGACGAATTTAATCTCAACACCAAGAATCTGATTAGACAACTAGAAAGGATCAGTATTAAAATAAGTAGACACAATATGTCTATATTTTTTATGAAACATATATATATATATATATATATATATATATATATATATATATATATATATATATATCATCCTCTTGACTTTTGTAATCGTAGGGCTGGGTTTACGAATGCAGAAAACATACTGAATCTCTTCAGAAAAAAGGCCTATCAACGGCAGCCATCAAGAATTCTGAAATTCAAACTGCATGGATGTGAAACGTGGACACTGTTAGCAGAAACAGAGAGAAGACTCCAAGTGTTGGAGAACAAATGCATGAGAAAACACCTTGGCATCTTCAAATGGGAACATAAAACCAATGATTTTGTACGGAAATGAGTTGAGGTTTGTGGGCCACCAGGAATATCTTCTCGCCACTGTCAAATGGAGAAAATGGCGTGCTTTAGACACGTTACAACGCACGACAGCCGGTGCAAGACCGTCATCCAAGGCACCGTAGAAGGTGGACGTAGGAGAGGAGGCCAACACAAAAACCCAGGTCTGTAGCTACCACCTCTGCTATCCAATATTCCTGGAGAGAACAAAATTCCTTGCCTCTTCAATTGAGACTACATAAACTCTTTGAATAACAAATATACTGGTCCAGAAATGCACAGCGTCAAACAATTCCATAACTGAGCCGCGTCCTTGCCACCTAGGTTTTTCACGTTAAATATGCCATCACCCACACTCTTCTCCCAATCAGACATGGTTTAGTATCACCCTATTTATTCAAAAAGCCAATTTATTGATTTTTTACTTGCATTTTACTAGATTCACTTGACCAGGTCTTCACAATGTTTTTACTACGATTAATTTCTTATAGTTACTGTTATTGCTCATCCGCCTCTGTGTGCCCAAACTCAGTTTGCACTATACCCATCTCCTCATGCCCTTGGCTGCCACCACCCACGGGGGAAAAACATGCCTGATCAGCATCTCCGAACTAATCCATTACTGGCTCTACAGTGGCTGCCCAAAGCTCCTTCATCCCTTAGTTGCTATCGCAACTTGGCATCCCACAAGTCACCTGACCAATTCCACTAGGTCATCGGGGACTCTAAGACTTGGACCCGGGAGTATCTTATATTTATTTGATATAAATACTTAATGGCGCACATTTTACTCATTGGGTCCCTAACTACATAGCAAGGTGTGACCATTTCCACCCCAGGACACAGACCCAAACATATTCGGAAATCTGAAACCATCCAAAACGAATTTAATTATTCCCACAAAAATTAGCTAAATTACTTTTCCCACAAAATAATTAATTCGCAAAATTCAACAATGAATAACTTAATTCTTCAAACAATGAAGGCAAAAAGACACACACAGCTCTTAAAATAAAAATAAAAAACAATCCACACTCTGTTACAAAAATGATAAAAAAATACAATCATTTGTCAGTTAATTAACAAAATAATTCTAAACTTAAAACATTTGGATGCACGTAAAACCATAGTCACAAAAACTTTCAGCCCATTAATAGTCCACAGAAATCACGGTGGGAATGCCCCATTACAAAATTTCCGTCACTCTCCCCCCGCCCACACAAAATAAACATGCCAATCAAAATCAAACAAAATCGGTCTCTCATTAAAATGTTTCATGAAAATTGACATTGTCACATCAGTGTGTATGCGTGAGTGTGGGTGTTTATTGTCCTTCTCCTTCTTTCTTTTCCCTACTTGTCCTTTTTTTATTGTCACTTCATCAAAAATACCGTCAGTCTTTTTTTCCGCATTTTTACTTTCTATTTTGGTTTGTTGCTTAGATCTGTGTATGTGTGTGCGCGCGCGTGCGTGCGCGTGCGTGCGTGTGCGTGGCAATAGAACAAAGTGATATCATCGTACATACAGACTGTCCAATATGTCTAAACTACTTCTTTTCTTATTTTGTGAGCTCTTCGTCGAAAATCTTCTCCGAAATTTTCCACGTTGTGTTTCAACTATGGTTCCCTTGCGAACCTTCAACGAAATGTTGTATAGCTCATTCCCGCTGGTGTAGTCTTGGGGTGATGGTCTTGATTAACCCATTTGTTACATTCTCCTGTTTGTCATCTTCCGGTCAGGTGATCGCTAGTTGGCTTGTTCGGATATAAAATGGGAACTTCAACGAAAGGAATTTTGACTTACTACTTTGTTAAACACGTCGACGTGTACATCTTCTAGCTAACCAGTGAGGTCGCTATCCCACCACACTGGGCAACAGTTTCCACGTACGAAATTAACACGTTTGCATCCTTCCACGAGTAAAACTGAACTCAACGAAATAACTTTATATCTAACATTCTCACGTTTGGATCAGCCAATCAAAATCGAGATCTCTATTTTGTCTACCAGCTTTGCCAGAGATCAGCTTCAGAAGATCTGAGCCAAATACTCTGCCATTAAAAAATAACAATCTGAAAGTATTATTTAACACATGGATACTTATAGTTGAGTAGATGCTCTTATTTTTTCATTTATTTATTATCAATATATTTATTTATTTTCATCTATCGGCCTCAACAAATATATATATATATATATATATATATATATATATATATATATATATATATATATATGGGAAGCAAACTTTTCTTTAAACATGTTTCGTTGAATATGGTAGACAAAGAATTTTATTTAGTTTTCCCATTATTCTTACATTTTTTTTAGTTTGGTGGGAATGAAGGAGTACAAAATATGTGCATATTTTTCATTGTCCCAAGCGCTATCAGTCAGTTATTTAGCCATTTTCAAGGGGGTTTGTTTTAGATATTATTTATTTCTCTTCATATTTGACTGTTTAAGATGTATTTTTGTGTTGTTTTGAATACCAATAGAAGTATTTATTCCAATCTGTGAGTGCTGAGCTCGACTGGAATTCGGACGAGCATCTTTCTATTTCATTTAAAATCTTTCTACGCATCATCCCCACTGTTGAATGAGGTTAGGTTGATAGTGGTAGCTAGATCTTTTATATATAGGGCCTCTCTCAGAGCGTGATGTTTTTGGTAGTGTGATTTATATGAAACTTTCGTGTTTTCGATATATATGTATATATATGTGTGTGTTCTGTGTTTGTGCGTGTGTGTTTGTATTGCTATCCAATCAGTATGTATATCGTCCAAAGTGAAATATTTGCTATTAATCCGTTCATCCGTTTACATTACATTCTTTGTTAATTCTTCCATTTTTCTTTCTTTCTGAAACATTCATGGACAAATATTGCTTATTTTTTTTCATTTTGAAGAGTTTAAAAGTAGGCTGACACGAGACCTGTCAGAGTAGAAATAAAAATGAATCTTTTTGAATGGACTTAAACCTAAACATTTCCAATGTATTCTAATGAAAAAAAAAGAAAAAAGATTTAACTTTCTGAGTTACCAAATATTTCCTTTTTAGCATTATGATTTTCGATTTAGCTATCGATCACTCTCAGTATTTTCATATCTATCTATCTATCTATCTATCTATCCAGAAAATATTAATAATATGCTCGACTTGAACCCAGATTCGAAAGTAATTTTTTCGTCCGAACCAAGCATTACCATTTCTACTTGACATCATTTTTTAAAAATAAAATCTGCTTAAAAGTCTTCAGTATAAACTCATAATCCGAAGAACTCGCTTTAATTCGCATCTTCATTTGAATGAAAGTCAGAAATTAAATAGCGAATAAATATATTAAATATTTTCTTAAACAACCACTATTTTATAGTATTTAATCATTTTTGTAATTTTTTCTTTGATTTTTACTCAGCTGGAAACTTTCTACTGAGTAACCGAATTTAACGCATTTTCATGATTTGTACATATAAAGGTGTCTATATATTTACATACATATGCGTGTCTATCTATCTATCTCTATCTATCTATCTATATATATATCTGACAAAATATAGTTTATAAGCTATGCTATATGTTAAATGTGTTCAATATCAGGGATAGAGTATATGTAAATATAAATGTGTAGACAGGCCAACATCGAGTGGCGACCATATGTTTCATGTTTGAATGCAATCTTCAGGCCATATAATGTGTGTGTATATATATATATATATATATATATATATATATATATATATATATATATATTATAATAATTTTATAAATATAAGTAAGTATACTCGCTCGGACAGAATCTAGGTTTTTTAGCTTGTAAATGAACAAACCAATACCCAAGGAAACATAAGGAATATGTAATTCAGACGAAAACAATCGACGAGAATGTAAAGTTATAAAGTGTATATTGTCGCCATTTTATATTTTTAATTTCACGCATGCGCGTTGCTTGTTTTTGATTGTCGACTGCACGTACAGTAAGGTCAGTTCGGCACTGTCTTTGAGAAAACGACAGAATTTTGGATAAGGCATGCTGTATTGCTTGGCACTCGGGCCGGAAGTTCCAGTGCGAACATTTTAGAGAATTTGGGTGTCACTCTGCGGACAGCGGAGAGGATTTGGAGTTGGATGAGTCCAATATTGATTACGAAGGTGGGTGGAGTGATCACGAGTGATAGCGAAGTTATGACATCATTTATCTTCCCACAGCACCCCAGACTCAACATGAAGGCCTATATCAAGTGCCTTGATGGCTACTGGAAAAAAAACAACCTATGTCTGAAAACAGGTCTCTGCATTATGTCTCACAAGCAGGAGAACCCAGTCATAGCTATCAGACAATTTCTGCGACCACATCAGGCCTTACATCTGGGCACTTAACTTCCCCGACTGCAAAACCCTTCATTAATATGTGTGGGCTGCAGTTGAGCGAGAGCACAACAAAACTCCTTCTAACACCAAAGATGAATTGAAGGTAAGGATTATGGCAGCATTCAATAACTTAAACAAAGAGACCGTCCAGAAAAGTTGCAGGAGATTCGGATTTCCCCTCGAGGCTGTGGTTGAGGCCAATGGCAATTTTATTGAATAAATTTATTTTCTAGTTTTTCAAGATATTTTTATATCATTTTGGCAAAATATCTGTTAAAATGATACGTTAATATTATTTTCATTTTTACGTAATTTTGACGACAATTTATCCATCGCACTATATATATATATATATATATATATATATATATAAAATTTATTCGAAAATGATAACATAATTATCTTATAAAATCACTGCAAAAATAGCCATTTTGTTTCAACACTAGTGTTGTCTTATCAAGTGATGGTGTTGAATATATTACCACTTCAAATATATCTAAGGTGTAACGAAGCTTTACATCTCCATTAGAATAATGTATATTCTGAGTTCTTAGCTTCTCAATTACAACAAAATAAATAATAAAATATATATTTTTTCCTCAGTTTCTTGGTAATTTTGAATTGTCAATTTTATAGTAAAATTTAACATTAATTAGTTAGAATGATTTCTATTTTAGTCTAACCCTAACATTAAGGAATTAATAATAATAATACTAATCAAGGTTCATTGTCAAGTTTTCTGATTTTTCATATACTTGTATTTTCATTGGTCTTTGCAGCTTATGTAACAGCATTTCTTTTCTGTCTGTATTTCTGAGATGAGGTATTATGTACATTATTTACATTATACGGACTATTGTCCTCATATTTGTTGCCATATTTATTACAACGTTTCGGCCGTTGTACGCTCCGGCCTTCTTCAGGTGGTTGGAATGTCGACTGAACCCTTTATTTCGCTCACTGGGGTAGACTGTTCTAGTTCCACGTGCCATGTTTAATGGATGTCAGTTATCAAGTTCAAGTTCTCCACTGCTTTAACCGGGTATTGAACTCACACTCTTTGGGTCCTGTCACGCCTAACTAATGCCTTTATTCACTTTATCCTTGAGGACATCTGGGTGTGAACTTCTGGGTATTATCAACCTGATGCGTTCAGTAACAATTTTTTTACCAGAGCTCATATTCACTTTTCTCTGGCACTGCTTATGACTAGTTCCCATATTGTATTCATTTATATGCTTGGCCGGCTCAGGAGTTATTTGTGGCCTAACATATGTGTTGATTCCTTAAGTTTACGAATTTTCCAATGGTGTTCCTTGTCTATGATCTCAACCTGATCCCACACAGGGTAGTGATCTCTCTTTTCTCTCCATATGTGGTTAGCCACGCCTGATTTTTCCACTTCTCCACGTGTTACATCTTTCTGGTGTTCTTGAAGCTTTAACTTTAACGTCCTGTCTCCCCTTTATATTTCTTTCCTCTCTATCTATCATTTATATATACACACATCTATATCTATATATCTCTACACCACTCTTTCTCTCTCTCTCTCTCTATCTATCTCTCTCTCTATATATAGGCATAGTGGAGTAGTGGATAGCGACTCGGAGTGGGGATTCGAGTTCTAATTCTAGTTGAATCCATTACATTAACTTACGTGCTAATACCCTTGCGAAAGGTATTAATCCTCTTCTCCGTCCCGCTAGAGGTAAAATGGATTCTATAGCCTTGGAATCTAGTTTAAGAGAAGGGCATCTGTGAATTGACAAACCTGCGAAGGGTCATTTGGGGAACTTCTGGCACGTAATGCATAATGTCTCTGTATTCGGCTCTTCAAAAGGTTTTGATTGTTCTGGCTTCCCTACTATAATCACATCATATGCGCTGGTGTCTGGGCTGCAAGTTCCTAGGAACTGAACTGCTTGATCCTCATACGTCGAATACGACTGTAGAGTCCACCACCACCATATATATATATATATATATATATATATATATATATATATATATACCTTGGAAAAAATCTCTCACAACCACGCTACCTGGGTTTCGATCGCCAGATCTCCTCAGGCAGGTTGAAAAATCTGTAGTAAAGTGAACTCCACAAGAAACTTATAGAACAGAATAGTTGGATGGTGGTCGTGGAAAGGGGGAGCGGACACAACACCAGGAGGTGGATGTTATAGGTAAGAGTGGTGTTCTGACCCTCTCTCTTCCAAGCCCCCCTCCCACCAGTAACATCCCCCTTCCGGTATTCTACAAGTTTGTTGCGGAGTTCACTATACTACAGCTGTTTCAATCTGCCTGAGGATATCTGGCGATCGAAACCTGGGTAGCGTGGTAGTGAGAGATTTTTTTTCAAGGCATCTTGCTCTGCATTTTACATTTTATAGCTTGCATCGAGCACTTTTTTGATGTTTACGTCTTTCGAGGCAGCCCCCTTTTCGTTTATTATCTTTTGAATTTATTTTTTGGTCTCCTATTATAATATTTTACATAATATATATATATATATATATATATATATATATATATATATATATGAAGAAATCTAGTTTTAAGGTGTGCTATATTTATGGGATAAAGTGCTCAATATCAGAGTGTATGTTAATATAAAAGGGAACATTGACGTCAACATGCCGAGGCGACAGGTTGTTTCATGCTAGACGCAATCGTCTGGCATCAAACATCACCTGATTCAATGTTAACTTCAATGTTCACTTATATATATATATATATATATATATATATATATATATATATATATATATATTATAAATTGATTTATTTAAAATATGGTTTTTTTTCGCTACACAGTTCTAACCATGTTTCAAAAATGGAAGCTAAAAGCTACGAATTTAATTTTGTAATTAAATTAAAGACATTAGTTCCAATTCATCTTCAAGTGAATTTTGGAGTAACTTTTAAAATTACTGGGTTTTAAAGACACAGCTAAAATCATAATTCACGTTTCCAAGGTTACAGATAAATCTACTTCAACTGGACAAGGGGTGTCCATTATGTCTGTATTATTGTATCCCTTATTAGTTACGTTTTGGTAAGGGGTAGGGATGTATTTTTCAATGAAATCTGACATCCGTTGAATGCATGTCGTCTGGATTTTTAAAAAAAAATTATTGTTAACGGCAAAAAATTCTTACGGCATTTTTTTCTATTTGTAAAGATTTTGGGGGGTTATTATAATAGTGGTTTAGGATTCATTTAATACTAGTGTTTAATTAATTGATTAGAATTGTTTTTAATAGTTGTATTTTCATAAATACATTTATTATCATTTTTATTTTTTAAGAAATAATATTAATAATTAATATTTTTCAGTTAAAGAGGAATGTCGAATGATCTGAGGGATTGATATATTTTTATTGGTATGTTTATTATTGATAGGTTTGTATAATTAATAAAATACATATTGGGTGCTCGTTTTGTGTTTCATTACAGTATACATACTTTTGCTTCCCCTGTATATATTACTGAGATGAGCAATGTTTTTTTTTTTAACTATTTTTACATGCGTGAGCATATGTATACGTTTTTTACTTTCATTTTTCTTTCTAACATTATCAAGGATAAAAGATATGATAAATGTAATCATAAAAATTGTATTTCCTGAAATATAAAAAAAAAAACTGTTCTACAATTAAATTGTTATTTTTAAAGAATAATGCAACCAATTCGTCCATTCTATTCGGCAGATAAAATTAACGAGACTCTCACCAAAAGAAAACGTAATTTAATCAGAAAGTGAAGGCGTTTAAATAAAAACAGATAAACGATATATTGCTTGAAAGATTTTCAAGATAGCGGAATAAAATTTGAGATTCAGTGTTTTATTTGACTTATAAACACAGGCTTTCCGATGCTTAAAAATGTTCTCAGAAAATAATTTAGTTTCTTGCCGTCAGGCGGCACTTCGGTGTGGTGTCATAGTCAATGAATCTGTTTTGGCATTTCGTAGTGAGTTCGATCCTCACTTGTTGCCGCATACAAAATTCGATATTAAATTGTCTAACAAGTGTTGGTATATTGCTAAATTAACGAGTAAATTACAATCAAACGAAACAGCGATGATAAACTGATATCGGGAAAAAACATTCAGCGTTTCTCGACTTCGTTTCTTAACTTACCTGCCACCTATCGCACCAGAGTGCTACCAGTCAACACATTAATAAGCAGCATAAGGATCATGATAACATTAATTCGCTAATTGCAAACAATATCAAAATCACTTAGTCGAAAACAAACTTATCACCCTTGAAGCAATAGTCATGCAACAAAATAAACCATCTATATATTAAAAAATTATAATTTAAGAGACCGCATCCTCAAACGTATATAAAACACACACACAAAGGCGCGAGTACACACACACGTCACACTTTGTATGTCCTACAAAACTCTTTGGCTACGTCAAAAGACTCAATAGTTCTATAAAACTGACCATTTGTCTCGACCTATCCTGATGATGACTTAAGAAATTCGAAACTTGGTGTATATTTCTCCCGAAACGGACTTTGGACAATTTCTGTGGCAATTGTCTCCTTGTGTGAGAAGTATCTTTCGGAATTTGGAAAAGTCGATCAGCAAAATGTCTTAAATAATATTTTCATGAAAAAACATTTGTTGCCTAAATACGCACACACAGATACACACACAAACACACACAATATATATATATATATATATATATATATATAAAGAAATATAGTCTTAAGGTGTGCTATATTTATGGAATAAAGTGCTCAATATCAGAGATAGAGCGTGTGTAAATATAAAAGTGAACATAGAAGTCAACACTTAGAGGCGACAGTCTGTTTCATGCTATATGCAATCGTCAGGCCACAATATATATATCTTCCTAACTCAAGAAAATACTAGAACGCTCATAAATAAAAAAAAAACAAAAAAAAAACGAGAGAATGTTTAAAAACAACCGGAATCCGAATAGCAACGACGACAACAATTGAAAGAATAGAGGAAAAAGAAAAAAATTGAGACAAAAGACTAAGGAGTGAGTGTAAAGTATTGAAAAAAATTCGACGAATAGGATAAATAATCACGACACCCTAAACTTACGGACATCCGCGCAGACGCCTCAATGGTGCCCGCGTGCTAACGCACACGCGTACACATACACTATAAAAACAAAATTGAACCAACTATAAATGCATATAAGAATAAAAATCGAGAAGTGTAAGCAGTCAATTGCTGATACCCATTGACGAGTCGACGGACGGTTTGTCTACGAAACTCTGGATTCGGGATGCTGAATGTAACATTAATCAGTTAAGTGACAAACCTTTTACTTGCACTACTTCCACACACACCCACATCCCCCACAGAAACACACAGACACTCATATATATATATATATATATATATATATATATATATATGATGTTGTCATAAGTAATTCCTTTCTGTGAAACCAATTGAAATCACGAAAGTATCATCGCAAAATCGTAAATGCTAATAGTTAAATGCTAGTAGTTAAGAATATATTTGGAGTACACTAACATTGGAGCAAGATGCGTCTGGCGGGATAATCGGGTTCCTACTCATTTAGAGTTCTTAAAAGACAAAGAAACACTAAATGCACATTTATATATCCAGCAGCTGCAACATGTTCATAGTTGTTTGGTCAAAAAGTTTCCTCCGATCCTCAATAGGAAATATGTTCTTCGTTATGACAACACAAGTCTACACAACACAAACTCGGTTGGTCGGATCTATCTAACCTTCATATTTAACTGACTTTTCACCATCGGAGTATTACCTTTCTCAATCCCTGGCAAAAACTTTCATGGGTTAAAACTTTTATCTAATGAAAACTAGATTCAAGAGATTGTCTATATTTTCTCATCAAAATATTTAGAAGGTATCGAAATAAAATTTAAGTGTGCATTTTAAGAATAAAGTTGATAAAATGGAAAATATTTTTTTCACCAGCTAATATATATTTATATATACATATATATTCATACTTCACTTATTTGAATACCAGAAAAATTTCTTTTAAAACTACACGTTTAATGTGCATTTGAGCAATATCGGCATGACCTAATTTGTTTTGTAATTGCCTTCCTAAGATCATAAAATCTTGCAAAAATAGAATCCAAGATTGAAGAATTCTCTTTCATTTCCTCTAAAGTGTTCTGTTAATCTTTTGGATGTAATTAATTCCAGTTCTCGTGAAAGTTTCAAAATCCTTGAATCTTTTATCAAAGGCAGAACATCAATTGAAATTCAGTATCTGTGAATTGAGAAATAAGATTTAAAAAAGAGATCGGCAATAAAAAATTTACATAAAATTACATTCTGAAGGCAACTAGAAACATTTATAGACTTAAAATTGCAGCATGTTATTGTATAGCATTGTCACTGTTCTGTTTATCTATATATAAAATTCTGTGATTTCTGTTAGTCCGTAGGTTTGTCAGACCCTCTAAAATACTCATACATTGACCGATCGATAACAAGTTTTGGGGAGAAGTGTAAACAGGTAAAAGGATACAAAGTACACTAGGGTGCGTGAAAACCGCGAAGTAGTGTTTTGTAAGTGTATTTTTTAAAACAAATCAGTTTATTCAAATTCCATCGATAGGTTTGCGAAATTGAACAAAGTCTGTAAATATCGACAAAGAAGGTTAGCAATAACTTCTACAATGCTAAGTACTGTGAGGTTACAAAAACATTCTAGTAATATAAAACACAATAATTGTCCCAATTGCTTTGATGAGGAGTTATCATTATTTACACTATTTACAATTTACTATTGTCCTAATCTTTGTTATCACAACGTTTCGTCTGTCGTGTTCTCCAGCCTTCCGCGGTTGTATATCGATCCAGGCAAGCTACAGGGAGTTCTGAACTGTACACTTTATTTAATCTACAGGGTTAGGCTGTTCTCGTTCCACTGTTCTAGTCTCGGGATATTTCGTTTGATTCTCTATCTTTAGTACTGCTAGGTTATTACTCTCTCTGTTTCCACTGAGGGAGAGTACACATTATGTAAACTTTACGAAGTGCTAATGAACATTTCTTGATCCTACTTATTTGTTATAGGTCCTGACCTGGCATCTCAGCTTCAGTCAATTTCACACCGCCTTACTGTACCTCCCGACCCCTGGCTTTTCTATAAATATTTTCATGGTAATTCTTCTGATGAGCTTTATTCTTTGGTACCTCGATTTGACAGCTCGCTTATATCATTTTACAGTTTAAATTGCGAGATGAATCCCTAAGTTCTATGCTAACAGTTTCTTCTCTCGCACTTCTCGCTTGTGGACTTCTCTTCCGCATACTTGCTTTCTAATCAAATTTCATCTTCAAAAATTTAAATGAAGTACCAATCGTCATCTTCACTCTCCATAAATCACATGCTTTTCTTGACCTATATCCTTAATCATTTTCTCAGTTTCTTTCGCACACAGTAATCACTTGCGTCTTAGTGACTTTGTCACCTTACTTGGTGTGAAATTATTAAAATAAAAATTTTCTCAAGATCAGACTTCTGATATTTGATAATTTGCGTAAATTTTGGGAAGAGGGCCGCGTTGATAAATTATCAGCATTCCCTCCTAGGTAATTGTTAGTTCATTGTATTCACACGGATGGAGTTAAAAAAAAAAAAAACTATTATGTAAAATATATGATTATCTTTATCATTAGGTTGGGAAAAATCGAGAACATATACTGGTAGCAAACTGCCTGCCTGAGGATAGAAAATGAATTCAGTAAATATGCAAAAATAGAAAAAGGTGTAAGACAAGGATGGGTCGTCTCACCGGACTTATTTAGTGTTTATAGCGTTGCGATCCAGAATGAACTAGAAATCTTACCAGGATTTTCTTATTGGAAGATATAGTCTTAGCAAGATAAGATATGCAGATGTTAGTGTTGATGGCAGATACAGAATGGAAACTGTAGGAACACCTGGACAATGCAGTTAAGGACAATGCAGTAAAAAGAGGAAATCCTTAAAGATTGATTGTAAGAAATCATAATGAATGATTATCAGTGAAAGAAAAAGACCAAGATGCTAGCTATAAACTGGAGATAGCAAAATGAAGTAAGGACGAAAATTTAAACATCTGGGAAGTATTCTGGCAGAGGACGGAAAGTGTGACACCGAAATCCAAAGGCGCGTTGAATTAGCGAAAGATGATTTCCAAAAGTAAAGCAAAGTATTAAGAAACAGGAAAATTTCGTTAGAAACAAAGAAAAAAGACTGAAGTAGACCTAAATAGCAATCTTCTTCTCGGGAAATGAATGCTGGATAAGATACTCATAGTTCAAGAAGAAATTTGCCGCAATAGAAATTGTAGTTCTACAGAAGGCTGCTGGCGTTTTAAGGAAAATCAAAACAGAAAAGGAAACATATTTTGAATCAGAAAAAGATGCTTCAAATTTCTAAGACGGGAAATGGATAATTTGATAAGCACAGGACTGACTGAAAGTAAGAGGCGCAGAGGAAAACTATGAAGAAGCTTGTATAAATGGATGGCAGAATAGAGAGTTAAGACATATGGGGAAATGATAACGCTTGTTGAGTTAAAAAGGGTAAGATATTGTAGAGAGCCAGGATCTCTCATGTCGTGAAGTGACAAGACATAGAGAAAAAGAAAAGAAGCATTGGTCACGGAACTATTTACAAATCTACCTACCTGTGACTAAAATCTTAGGAAAGCTGGATGAAAAATAATTGTCATCCCTCATTGGGGACTTCACAGTAATTATTTTGCAGCAGAAATTAATATTAGTAAATATCTAATCTCGCTGGCTATTTCAATTCACATTGATTTCTAGATGCTTGTATTTGATTAATGTACATTAATGAAAGAGGGGGGCACAGTGGAGTAATGGATGGCGGATAAGATTGAGGAATCGGAGAGCCGCGTTCGAATTCCATTAATTACGTGCTAATACACTTGGGAAAGGTATGAATCCTCTTCTTATCCCTCCAGCTATGGGTAAATGGCAGGAGAGACCTTGGATTGCAACTGGTCTACCGGAAAAAGAAATGGCAACCTACTGCGGGAAAAAAATTCCCCGGTCAGTCATGTCTCGAAAGATACACGATTACCTAAGCGTGTATCATGCATGGCACATAAATGACTGACAAGGGAACATCTTTGAAAATTATGATGTCGATTGTTAGCAAATGTATTACACTTTTATTGTCCTAACGTTTCGGATGTTGCGGCCTTTGGCCTTCGTCAGATGTAATATCGATCTGGGTAACCTACAAGGTATTCTGAACCCTTTATTTAATCTACGGGTGTAGGCTGTTCTCGTCCCAATGCTCATTTCCAGGGATATCGTCTTGTTCTTCGTTTTATTTAGTACTGCTCAATTATTGCTCATGCGCCGCCACAGAGCCCAACTATATATTGCCCAATGGATTGAACTCACAATCATTATGACACCAAATTCATGAACCAACATTTTAATCCACTAGGCCATTGTCCTCTAACGTTGTGATAACAACAATAATGATAAAGGAATAGTCAGAATATAGTGTAAATTATGACAACTCTTCATCCCATAAATCGAGACAGAAATTGTAAGCACTTAAAGAAAACGATATTAGGTTATTAGAAATTTAAATCTTATAAAAGAAAACATTTCGGCCTCTTAAGAATATTTCTCATAACATTAGAAGCTAAATCGACAGTATTTAACCAGTGGGTTATGGACAAAGATGCGAGTAAGTTAACATAAATATAGGATCCATTGCCTTTGGGATTTGGAGTACGACTACCAGATAGAAAAGAACCGGTTTTCTTTCTTGGTTGAATTTGTCAGGTGGGAATCTTTGAACACTGTTGGAATGATAGATCAGCCTGTTTTAGTCAACGGCATCTTATTCTTTGATCTGTGTGACGTCACTTTCTTGTGTCGATTGGGTTTCGTAGTAGAATCGTTTAATAAGTCAACCAGTTAGATATTCGTCCTGGAAAGACTTGTTCTAGTTCTCTTTGTTCTGTTTGAATTTTGTACAAACAAATCATTTCCAGAAAATAAAATCTCTTTATGAGTATTTCCTACTTTACTACTTACGAATACTTAATAAATAATGGACTATTCGGTTTTGATAGCGAGGAAAGACGAAAAAGACATATCAGAGATGCTGTTTGGTTTCAGTGAGAAAAAGAATGCGTTTAACATCTACTTCAGTGAAATAGAAAACCTTGTCAATTTTTAATCTTTTCATTTGTACCCTCTTATTTCTTTAAATAATGACCTGCATTCATACTGCCATACAGGAATAAAGTGTCGTTGACGACGCTTGAGTTTAAACACAGATCACCAGAGAGCAAGCACAGGCAATCCCATTTTGAATAAGTAGATCACGTGATGGCAAAGGAAATGCATATATAGGAATTAGTGTAGCGTCTAATTGATCACCATTTCTATTCTATCCTCTATTACTATACGGATCGTTATTCTCTATACTATTCACTATATTAATGTAAAAATAAAGTAAATAAATAATTTATTCACTTAATCTAATTTTAATTCCGTTCTTCTATTGCTACTTGCCCAATGAATGCCGAATGTTTCCTTATAAGGAAACGGTTAATATTACCCTTACCATTTATCAAATTTATCACGATCTTTGGTTCATATTGTGTTTATTTCGTTCCCCATTAATAGTGATTATTATTATTATTGTTACTAGCAGTAGAGCCCGGCGTTGCCCGGGGATGTAACAGTAAGAGATAGATCAAGTATCGACCAACATAAAAACTGAAAAATAAAATTGACAAAGATTATTGTTTAAGGTTGACGGACACGCATGTCTAAATTTTTTTTTTTTTTACGAATTGGTCAAACCCAAACTCAAACAAAAACATTGTTTTCAATCGTTATTCTACCGATTGAATAGAATTCTATTATAAACAATTGTCTTGTAAATGGAATTTTTAAAGCATGTATTAATGTAATAATATGAATGTAAAAATAAAGAAAAAGTGTGCAAGACAATAAGAAACACTACCCGCCAAAAAAGAAGTGAAGTTTTGTTGAAATCGGTTGAAAAATGTAGGAAATCCGATCTCATATATAAACGAACACACACACACACACACACACACACACACACACACACACACACACACACACACAACCTGGGTTTTATAATAAGTATAACTTGATATGAGTTGTCCCCCTTTCATTCTCGTGATGCCTCTTAATCGTGTTTTTAAATTGATTTTGTGCAAAAACAATAGTGTTTTTCCAATTTTGGGCGCTGTCAGAACCACCGCAAGGTAATTTTACGGAGTCCTGTGAAGTTTTGTTGAAATCGGTTGAAAAATGTAGGAAATCCGATCCAATATATAAACGTACACACACACACACACACACACACACACACACACACACACACACAACCTGGGTTTTATAATAATTATGATCAATATTACTATTATTATCATTATGATTATTATTATTATCTTCATTATTATTATTATTACAGTTAAGAGAAGAGCGCGATTTAAGAAAAGATAAAGAAAAGAAAAAAAAACTCAGTGTTTGACAATGTTAAACAATAATTCGACAGAATGTCTGTCTTCTTAAAAGTTATAGTTTATATAAATCTACAAAAAATTATAAGTCATTGTGAAAGCGTTGCTTGTCTTGTAATATTGGCGGCGTTGCATTCGTTTTGACGCGTTGGTTACCATTAGAGCCGTGTTTTATTAGAAGACAACGTTTGTACAAAGACATACTTTTTTTGTAGATTTAAGACAGGCATTCTTTTGAAATATTGTTTAACACTGACAAATACGGTTTCCTGTATCTTTTCTTAAATCGTGCTCTTAAACTGTTGAAAAAAAAAAGTTTCATCAATCATTTTATTATTGTTATTAATATTAATATTATTATCCATAGCGCACATTCAAAGTCACTACCAGACTTTTAAAAAATTCCTACTTTCCTGAGCACGTACGTAGCAATTTCAATGATCATTGCAGCATATTATTGGCTCAGAGGCAGAGGAGTGGGTTTAATTCTCATCAGCGTAGTAAGGAATTCACCTGCGGTGGTGAACCGTCAGCGGCTGCTGATTAAAACAAGCAGAAAATATCGAGCAAAGAGATTCGACTTTAGCAAATGAAAAATTATTCCGCTCGACCGACCGAAACTAAGGAATTCTTGACTTGTTCCTGCCTTCTTTCTAAGACAACTACAAGGCGAATCTGGAAATGAGAGGAAAACCATTGCAAGCCAGTATGGCGCTCTCAGGAAATGAGCGGCGAAGTTACGATGTGCGAATATTGCCTATCATCCATTTTAATGTACCAAGCGTATTTCACATACCGAACACCGAATTACCTCTCTTAGACTGTTTTTATCCCGACTCATATTCGGGTAGCGAATTTTTCAATAAATAATTTTTGAAATCAAATCACCCCAAGCGACGCGATAATGCAACAAGACGCAAATGGGTAATGGAAATGGAATAGAATGACACGTTTTTAAAAGGAACAGAAAACAAGAGAAGTCTCTACTGCTGTTCCAAAGATGGAGAGAGGTGTGAACCGGGCTATAGGCGTAATTATGAACTCCTATTGAGGCAAAATAAAAATAAATAGCGAATAAAATTTAGGGTTTAGGTGGAGACTTTAGAAGTATAGACTTTATAAGGAACTAATCCTAATCAGGAAACAAGGGATAAAACTCTACCCCTGTTCAAAAGACCCGGGAAGGAGAGTAAACCGGATGATATGCGAACCTTCCTACTCCTACAATTCAACTTTTTGACTATATTTTTTATTTCTTCTATTATAAAATGAATTTCCATGTATTGCTGCGTATTAAAATGGAGTGGTTTCTCGTTGCCTTTTCCATTGATTTGAATTCACAGTTGTTCTTCCAGACAGGCTTCAAATCAAAACTAATGGCTTCAACCTGCACTGCTATTTCACCCATAGCTGGGAAGTGAAGAAACAGATTCAAGCCTTTCCGAAAGTGAAAATAATGGAGTAGCTCGAGATTTGAACCCGGTTCTCCAATTCCATTTTCCTTGCAAATATCCATTACATTACTCGAACATCAGTATCTTCATATGTTAATGAGTATTACTAAGAAGCCTTGGTGGGTGGATTCATACTTTTCCCAAGGGCATTAGTACGAAAGTAAATGCAACACACTAGACCGGAGTTCGAACTCTGATCGTCACGCTACCCGCAAATCTTAATGTGTCCAATAAAAATACGTAAAACCGAAATAAATATTATGTTGGATGGAAAGTTCTCACGGATTCTAAATAAATTTAAGCTTTTACAAACTGCGAGAAATTTCTTTACAACCAGATCAGTCAGTTAAGTGCCATCGGTGATATACGCTTGGGCGATCATGTCTCTTTCGATTGATGAAGCAGAATATATTCCCCGCAGGAGGTTGCCGTTTTTACTTGTTTTAGTTTTGGTTGCCAACTAAGACTATATTGTCATTCCTGCTATTGAAGCCATACACAGGGGAGAGATAGTATTTTGCACGTAAGTGACTTTAACGAACCCGACTGTAATTCGAACTCTGCTCTCTGATTTCTCATTCGGAGACGATATCCATTACACCAGAACCCCCATTCCTTTCTATATGTGCTCCTATTTCGAAATCTCCAATACAGAGATCAAATCTTGCGTTGTCTCCTGATGGACATACTTCAGTTTTCTTACAGCTTATAACTAGTCTTAATACCAATGTCCATTAAACCCATAGCAGCAGGGAAAAGAAGCGGGCATCATACCTTTACCAAGGATATTTGCTTGTAAGTAAATGTAACGCACGAGACAAGAATTCGTACTTGGGATTGCTTCCTTTTGGTTGGATAAGGCTTGCATGAAAACTAAAACAAAAATATTCCCCAAAATGCAATATATAAGCCCGATTTTATTTTAATTATTTACTTTATTAAGACTTAGACTACAAGCCAAAAGTTTGGGGTCACCCTGCATTAAAAAAACCCTTAAAATTAGATAGTTTTTTGTATTTTTAAAGTAAAAAATAAATTTGCAGTAACTACAGTCTATTTAATTTTATCTTTCAGTCTTTCCCCAGGCTGCTCTTCCTAACAGAAAGTTCAAATTTAGATACTGCTGTCCACAATGCATTTTGATAAATTATGAATATTTTGTATGAGAAACATATTTTGTTTTCACCATTGACCCCTCAGTAGACTTTTTGAGATTACCAAAAGGGTTGGAGATTTTATTCAGGTCAAGGGAATTATGAAAAAAGAATAATATCTTTCGATTTTGTAAAAGCATTCTATACCATCTGGTTTATCAATAATTGGAAAAAAATCCCCCTTTCAATAAGACATAGATCCAAAACATTCTTCTAGATTATGTCAAAATTACCCAAATTCTAAAATAAAGAAAAAAACATTTAGAAATCATAACTTGTCTGCATCAATCTCCTGACCTGTCTCCCATTGATTTAGTATGGAATAAATTGGATAGGAGAATTGGAAGAGAATACGCAAAGAGTAAGAGTGAGCTTTTTCAGTGCTTGAATAATGCTTAGGATGGTCTGACAATTACTTTTTTTTAAAAAAACGTTTGGAAAGAATACCAGTAATTTGTAAATCAGTAATTAAGGGAGGTGGTGGTTTTTATACGATGCTGTTGTATGATAAACTTTTACTTACATTATTTGGATTGTTACCCTTTCTTCATTGCCATATTCACAACGTTTCGGCCGTTGTACGCTCCGGCCATCTTCAGATGATTGGAATTTCGAACCGATCCCTTTGTTTCATCCATCGAGGTAGATTGTTCTTGTTCCACGTGCCATGCCTCTTCCGGATGTCTCAGTTATTTCCGTTTAACTCAACACTAAGTTTTAGTTCACAACTAGTCTGGTATTGAACTCACAACTTTTTGGGTGCAGTTACTGGATCTAACCAACGCCTTTATCCACTGGGCCATGTGTACTTGACGGGCGAAACGTTGTGAATACGGCAATGAAGATGGGGATAAAAGTCCGAATAATGTAAATAATGTAATTGGGCTTATGAATATGATTTCCGTCAGGTGTATAAATAGCAGTGTCAGATTACTTACTATGGTGAACTACGAGTTGACTATTTGTTGATTACTAGTTGATTATTTAGTGACTATTAGACGTTAAGCAGAGGCGCGCTACTAAGAAGGTATTCACTGAAATGTTAAGTTTTGATTCACTCTTCTTTTGTTTGAGTTACGTATTTATTTACAGTTTTAATTAAATACTATTTTATTTAACATTGAAGTTTTGAATTGTGCTTTTTCATTAACGGCTCCATAAGAGTCACAAAATTAATCATAATACCTCATCTTAGAGATTTAGACAGATAATAAACTTTTATATTTAAGTGCCTATTTTTTGTCAAAATATAAACAAACAATACTTATTGAAATTTCATCTTTTATAAAAAAAACACAAAATATCTCATTATAAGGTGTTTTCTTTTAAAGAAATGCATATATGATCTAAACATGTAGTGTATGTCAGAGAATTTTGAATGTGAATTTGAATAACGAAATTTGCTTTTTAGAAACTCCTTAAAGAATTGAAAATGTTTGAAACAAAGAAAAAAATATTGCATTAAAGTCAAAATTTCAAGCAGGTACCCTCTGTCCATCATTAATTTGCTTGCATGGAATATCTCTTTATCATCTTTGATTGTAATAGATGTTATCATAAACATGACGTTTCGGCCAAGTACCTTCAGGTTCTCTCCAGGTATCCATTTTGGCTATATGAAATATCTCTTTTCTTCATCTTTGATTGTTATGGATGCTATTGTAAACATGATGTTTCGGCCAAGTATCCTCTGGTCATCTTCAGAAGTGATAGCTGAAGTGATTTTTATAATAATCAAATATAAAAACAAATTTCAATGAGTAAGATTCTATTGAAAATATCAAAAATGAAAAAATAAAATGTTACATTAATTCACTTAATTCAGGCACCAACCCGTTTAATTGGGTCATTGATAACTCACCGCTTATTCGACATTTTGTTAGGCTGTAGCGGTAGTGCATCTGTTGTTTCTGTAGAATGGTAGGAATCATCTACTTAGAATTCCAAATCCATAACAATTAGAGTAGTTTTAAGAAAAGGGCAATGAAACATGTTCATAAATTTCGCAGCTGTACAAGAAATAAGATCATTAAAGTAATGAAGGAAGCAAGAAGAAAGATGCCTTTTAATAGCTAAGCAAAATATTAAGAAACAAGATTTTCGTTAGAAAAAAAGAAAAGAGTACTGAATTGTTACGTCATACCAGTTCTCCTCTATGGCAGTGACTGCTGGACAATCTCCTCTCAGATAAAGAAAAGACTGTTGGGATTGCAAAAAACTAGAATGGCAACTATTAGCTTGGTGCAAAAATAATGTCGTTTTCTCACATATGTTACTATGCGAGAAAACGACATTATTTTTGCACCAAGCTAATGTTAGCATTAAAAACGAAACTGGGCGAAGAAAGAAATAAATGATAATGAATTCTTACTTGTTTCTGGTGTTATCACGCGGTATCAATCGTTTGTGTCAAATTGCAACAAAAAATATTATATGTTGCCTAAAGAGTTAGGACTCTTTTTAACAGTTTCGATAACATGTCCAGTCAGCTTCGAAAGAGGGAGTACGGTCGTAACGAAGGACGGAAAAAATTCTACTATTATCTTTGGCTAACTACTTTAGCATTTTATATCTCTCTTCGAACACATATGCAAATTTTTTTGATTCCGCTTCAATCAGATGGGGTCGAGTGGAATTTATTCCAATAAATTTTCCGTGAAGACGAAATAATATATTTTTTTTATTATACTTTCGTCACAAGATTAAAGTTGAATTCCTTACTTTTTCCGTCCACTGAATTTCGCTATAGTAAGTGCACAAAGTTTCTACAGAAAGAGAAATGTGTGTCTACAGAAGGAGCACCAATTCGCATTTATTCTTATAGCTTCCGTAATATAGGTTTTAATTTCTATTTTCCCATCTTTACACTATATTGATTTTATCTTATAAATTGTCCCCTGTTCTGTCACCCATGAAATCAAAATAATTGTACGGGAAATAAAGATCAACGTACATCAATTCGTCTGTAAATTAAGTGGCATCAGAAGAATTAGCGTTGAACTTTTCAAAGCTAAGCTTAAACATTAATTCAATACTTAAATGTAGCAATCAATTTTGAGTTCTTCTGTAGTTTATTGATGCCTATCGCATCTACTCCTCAGTAGGTATTGTGATGATTACCAAACCAAGAGTTCTCCACAGGAACTAGATTAAATTCCGCCCTTAAAATTTTAGCAAGGTTAAAATTTTCAGCTAGCTGCAATTTTTGATACAAAAGGAAAATAAGAGATACCCCCCTTGAACCATGAAAGCAATGATAATGGCTGTTATAATATATTAATATATATTTTAACCTCGAATAACTTGGCAACCCTGAATCAGAGCTCAACGAAAATCGTTCCATGTGCCTAACTTTTCTACGGTTTTTGAATGAGGTATGAATCATTAAAATCGAACCAGTGATAGCGAAGTAGTTGCTTGGACACACACCCGACCAAGTTTTAGAGAAAATGGAGGCAATAAGGACACTTATACATAACATCAGGGAGAGACAGTTGAATTTTCTATGATAGATAATTATGCACGAGAGCTTGGAAATTCTAGCAAGACAGATTGAAGGCAAGAGGTTACAGAAGAAAACAACATATAATCTATGAAAATCATGAGGAAAAAGGACTTGGAAAATCTGATACTCACAGGACTGATTGAAGGCAAGAGTGACAGAGGAAAACAACTCTTTCTAGCGAGTCTGAGTAAATGCATGGCAGAACAAGGTTTAGGTGAAGTAAGAAAATTTAAGAGCTACAACGGACAGGAAATAGTGGAGAGCCATGATCATGAACGTCCTGGCATATAGAAGAAGCGTGTATTGATTGAATAAAAAATGTGAATCGAGAAAGAAGACAAATAAGATGCAAAAATTTTTACTCCCAATCAGCTCCAAAATGATTAGCTTGAAGGATTAAAACTCCTAATTTTTTTATGCTTGGTTGGACAGGGTTTCAATTCCAGGCAAGAGTAATGAAGGCTCAAGAAATATTTAAGAGACCGAATACACAGGATGCCACTCAGCGCACCCGAAACCTCAAATCACAAATCAATTAAACCAAACTCACTCGCGCACACCCATACACACATACGCGCTTGTACTCCAACGTGCACGCAATCGACACACACGCATACATTTTAATTATACTAATTATCTCCCTTGACTTAATTTCTAAAAAAATATGGTTAAAATCAATGGAAAATTAAAATTCAAAGCAAATTTGGGAATGATTTTTGGTTTAAAAAATAAATTAAATTTCTAAAAAAAATTACAATTAAATATAATTACATTTTCCCTCTGGCACAGGGAAAGATTATTATTTTTGATGTTTAATTTGTTAAACTTTTGAGAATTTTTTTAATTATTGTGGACTGCCCAATAAAGTTAATTAAAATGTTGTTGGTTTTCTTGCTGACTGGAATAATAGTCTCTTTGCATCTGTCACAAGGGATGTGTGTTCGAGCCGAGATAAAAGCAGTCATCTGAAATATTGTGTCAAGAAAATCTTCTTTTCTTTAATTCGAAGACTGAGCAACATGCTCTTTCTTTCGTCCTCATTACATTCTTCTTTGTTTATCGAGCAATTGATTCGTTTTCGATAGCTTATCAACCTTTTGCAGGTTACTTAAAGACATAAAATATTTTAGATTGCAAGAATTGTTTTTTTGAGTCAAGTCTTACTAATAAAGCATAGTTGGAAGTGGTAAACTCATACCTAATCAGAATTTGCTAAACTAGCAAGTAATTATCATGTGCATATTAAGTGGGGGCTCAATTCTATCTTAAAATCAATATATAAACTTATCACACCGTTTTGTAGCCGTGACAGTGTTCTATACGTTTATATACCAGAGAATGAAAATAAATCTAAAAGACATGCCTGTATAGCTAATCAGTGTTTCATTGATGGATTCAGTTTTTACGGTTTACCAACCGTTTGGAGGTTATTTAAAGCCAAATAATATATTTTAGATTGTAAGAGTTATTTTTTGGAGATAATAATGATTTAGTGATATGTTTTACTAGTTAACCCATAGCTGGGGGAAGATGTAGATTTATATATTTCCCAAGGAAATTTGCGTGTAAATGAATATAACGTAAGTTACAATTCAGAGCCAATGTCAATTGCACAATCCGCACATGCAACTTACAACACCTGGTATTCTCAAGTGGCCACCCATCTAAGTACTGACCTGGATCGACGTTACTTATTTGCGGTGATCGTGTAGGAACCGGTTTTTCAACATGATATGGCCGGAATCCGTTGAAAGAGCGAGGATATGAATAATAAATGGAAGTTATATCTAATATTCCGTTAATATTGTTGATTTGGGTAAGCTAGTAATAATTGAAATTCTGTGTTTACATATTTACAGAACCTAGTGAATTTTAAATTGTTGCGTATTGGAGAGCTGATCAAAAAATATCGGGACTGGTAATGTAAAAATAAAACTAGAATACATACAAAATTTGCTATTTAATCTCCTTCGAAATAGTCCTTTTCTGAAGTCACACACATTATCCAACGTTTTCATTGATGGAAGCATTCCTGAAACTCCTTTTTTTTCTCGACATCTTGAAATCTTGTTCCTTTCAACTGGGATTCGATTTTGGGAATGAGGAAAAATCGCTCGGGGTGAGATCTGGGGAATATGGTGCTTGTCGGGCGTTAGGGATGATTGTATTGGCCAAAAACTACTGCACAAGACATGGTCACTGATGGAACTACTTTCTTTCCAAGTACCACTCTAAACAACGGAAGTGAGCGAGAAGGTTAGAAATTAGTGTGCATGCGTGAGAGAGTTCAAGGTCGATCTGTGACAAGCGGCTCCCCTCTGTGCAGTTTATCTCCGTTAATACAGAAACAGTAGATACTTTTTTATTTGACCTCGTACCTTAGGAAACTAAATAAGAAATTATAGAGGGTTGCTCAGTTCTTTGTGGCTATTTGTATGAATTTAGTAAAAGACGCATAAGTCATGAAGGAGTAGGTGTATATAAGAATAAACTGGCATGAATAATATTGAGTCTCATCTTTGTGTATCTACTTAATGCATCGATGCCTGTTTCAATAGCGAGTCTGAAACGTAGACATGCCCGAATCAGATGATTTTTATCTATATTGGACATTGTGTTAGGGCGGATTTTAGAGATTTTGTAGTGTTATGGTGTCGTTTATTGCCTATCCCTCTCGAATATTCCCCATGCGTAGTAGTCCAACAGATTTTGAACTGAACACTCTAGGAAGCTATTTGTTTGGAGACATGTGATCGTGGAGATTCTTAGGTCATTTGGCCTTACGAGACGGCGCAGAGTCTTGTTGGCAGGTGTAAGGTTTTATATTTGCTGACGCTCACTACCAAAATTATCACAACGATCTCCAATACATCCTTATAATCATCAGATAAGACCCTTAAGCCTTGAACGCACAAGTGAGGAGGCATGAAATCTCCCGCGTTGATCACGACTCGAGGAACTATCACATTTGCCGGAACCTTTGTGTGCGTGACAGCTAGAACTTCCTGAGGGTCTGCATTCTTTCGGTTGATCATTTAGTCCTGATCAAAGTTTTCGCATCAGAGAAAAAAAAGAAGAAAACGAGAATTCAAGAGTATTCATGGTTCAACTTGCTCAAGAAGCGCTCTGCGCGGATCAGACGGTTATCTTTTGTCTTTGGAGACATGAACTAGCCTCTCTGCATCATTTATAACTTGTATCGAATGTCCTTATGCAGAATTCTTCCGGTCTTGAAACCTAAAGCTTATTAGAATTGGATTCTTTGGGCATCAGATCAGAAAGAAAATCAGATCTGATAGAAAGCGTTTGATATCGACAGATTTCAGCGAAAGGTGGATATCCGTGGCGAGCCTGGTTCGCATGAACAAGGCTAGTCTTGACTTTCTCTTTTTCCACTTGTGCACAACGGAGCGGTTTCCTGTGAACCCCGCCCTAGTTAAGTTAGACTGTTTTACGTTATCCTAGTTAATGTAAATAAGTGTTGTTCCTCGGCCTGTTCACGGCACTCTCTTTTGTTATGAGACATGTCAAGATTCCTAACTTGATTTTGGTTTTCCCTACTCCACTGTTTCATTTTTCCTTCCCCACTGCATTTGTGAGTGGGCTGCTTGATTCTGTCGAACGACATAATACAGTGGACACTTTCATTATTTTGAGGGAGGACGGGTCCTACAAACATCTGTTTTGTTTTAGTTTGAATATTTTGTTTCATTCTTTAGTTTTTTTTTTTCAGGTTCATTTCTCTCCCATCATCATTTTCATTATTGTCAATTTTTTTAATATATTTTTGTAAAAAACGAGGAAAAATACCAAAAATACCCCCCCCCCAAAAAAAAACAAAAACATTATTAATTTTTACATCATGTAATGTTTTGTAGGTCCCTTGTGAATATGTGATGTTGTGGTACATGTAGGGTTGGGAGGTAATGGACAAATGGTGATTGAGCATATTATATTGAATAAATGGGTCGTGATTGTGATTAACTAGGACTAGGACAGTTAGTGAAGACCGGCCTTTCCCCACTTCCCACTCGGCCTAGTGCCATAATTTTGTAATTTTATAAAATAAATATATTTTCCCATAATCCTCATTATATATGGCTCCCACTCTGGACAGACACAGAGCAAAGAGAAATAACATAATTTCAATTTTCGAAAATTGAAATTAGTTTTCGCACATTCACAAGAGGTCAGTGAATGTTTACGGAAATTGCACTTGATGTAGGCACAGTGTATCAGTAGAGTTAAGTCATAGAGAGAAAGTGACAGGCTCTAAAGTGACTTCATTTTTTGTTTAGTGGCATACCAACTTCTTGTGGGTCATTTAATGCCGAAATTTAATTTTATTGGCAGCATAGGTTCTTTTAGAAAAAATGTAATGCTGGTAATATTTTTTCAACAATTTCTTGTCGGTATTTTTTATACTTTCAGATTGTATTGATCCCAGTTTGTGAGTTAACCATTTGCCCATAGCTGGGGCCCTAACAGGTGCTACCATCCCAGGTTCAGGGTGGATCTGGAAACAAAAGTAACTAAAAAGTGGTTCCACGCTCCTCAAAACCTCTCAATCTTACTGCTGGATGTAGTTTATCGTCATACCAAGGATGTCCAAAGTGAGAGGCCAGCTGCTGGTACGAATGAAGATAAGACGAAAGAGGCTGTTACTCCCGTTAAGGTTGGTAGAATAAGCACTATTTAAAATTCTGTGAAAGCATGCAGGTTGTCCATCATATTGCAGAAGTGAAGTGTGTTTCCCAGAATGCTGACAGGCTTCATGATGAAACAGGAGAAGCTTCTGGAAATGCACAACAATAGCTACTTCCATTAAATATGCACAGAGGAGACATTTGTTCTCCAAAGACAATGATGTGAAAATGGCAGTTTATATAATACGCAGAAATCAGCGAAAACTTTATGTTGCAAGCCAAAAGACAATGAAAGGTTCTCGGTCGACCAAGAAAACTTAAAATAACTCCGATGCTTTGTCATTTAGTCAGATATTGTGAAGTTAGTTGGCGTGTGAACTTTTCAGTAGCATTTGTATGTTTCGTGGATAATTTATTGAGGATAACGTAACAGTCCCACTTAAAATTAAACTTAAACATTGTAGAAGCTAAGAAATCAGGAATAGTTAATCATGTATAATGTTACAAAGGACCAGACCAGACCGTGTAGAATTAAATAAAACTCGTAGCTCAAAGATTTGATAAGTAAGCCGAGTGTATAGAACATATCTTATGAGAACCTTTATTTACAAAAGGAAAATAAACATCCAAGCTCGTAAAATCCATCGACATTTCTTCCAGTGAACATATGTATTAGATTCGTTTTGTTGGGTTAGATATTTGCGTGTTTTGATGATAGGTCAAACATTAGTTTCTGGATGTTGGTTGTCAAGACTGTCTGGCCATCTCCACGTTGTAAACTCTTTTAATCCCAGGCAAGGTGGGAATGCCACTAGTACGCAGGGGTTTACAGGGACTGAAAGTGAGAGAAAAGACTGAGTATAGGGAGAACCGAGGAAAAATGAACGAGATTCAAGAAGATAAAAGATAGCAATTGAAGTTGCATTTAAATTTTTGAATAACTGAACTTATCAAGGAAGCAAGTAAACGGAAGGGAATACCACAGGTGGGAAGTTCCAGAAAGGAAAATCCTGAAATAGAAGTGCCGGTTGCATTTACCCATTTCAATAATAAACGGGTGGGACCTAGAAGCCAATTTAGTAGCACGCTTAAATTCATTTAGTCGGGGAACCATGGAAAAAGCTCGTTCGAGCAGTTGCCATGAAAATGTTTGTAGAAAAGACAGGAAAGCCACGTCATTTCGGCTAGAAAATGACTGAAGCCGAGATGCCAAGTCAGGATCTATTACATTGCAGATCCGTTTTAGGATTTTGTCAAGAACCCCGAGATGAATAGCAGCAGCACCAGACCATATATTGCAGCAGTATTTAATACACGGACGAATGGTTGATTTATAAATGTGTAAGATCCTTACAAGAAAATATTTCTGAAGCGACATAGTGGCACAACTTATTGGATCAACACAACCGACCATGTTGAAGTGATGTTTCTTTTTTTTTCCTTCGGCCAAACAAAAGTAAACTGAGTACATATGATTCAATATTTTGGCTTAAGCTAATTTCTGTTGGTTTACTGGAGTCGTAAGTTCAATTCTTGTAATAGGCAGAGTTAAATTATTAGATAAGCAGCATGAAGGTATTGAGTTTTCCCAGCTCAAATACCTAAGAACGAAAGGTGGTAGAAGAAAAATTACCACACACACACACACACACACGCACGCTCGCACGCACACACACACACACACACACACACACACACACACACACACTAAAATGAAATCTACCGCCGCTTTTTCCTACTGGATATTGACGCTGTTTGGTCCTCCACTTCGTGGCAAGTTCAGTTCCGTGAATAAGCTCGATTGGAAGAGAATGACTAGGTGGCGCCTTTAGAAATAAGAAGTCGCTGGTTCAATTCGCATCGAAAGCAGGCTGGCCGTGATCAAATTTAAAAAATGAAAAGGGAATAATTTCATGGACAAAAAGAAGTGCAAGCAAAATGTTTTAAAAAAATTTTAGAGCTACTCGAGGAAGGTCAGGCATTTTAACGGACACTACCGTAATTAAAATAATTTAAAAAAAAATCCCCAATGTCCATCTTATAGAATGATTAATTTTTTTTACAATATCATGTCTCAGAATTTTAGCGAAGCAATATCGATATATTTCTTTTCTATTTGAAATAGATAAAAAATCAAGTGATTATTAGGTTTGAACGGAAAAAATGTTTCCGAATAGTCATCAAATCAGATCGTAGAATAAAAACACACGAGTTAGCAAACATCAATTAAAATCCGATGTGTCAATATAATAGATTATAAATCAGTCAGTCTGCATGGGACTAAGACATATAATTTTTTATTAATAGAAGGCACTTCTTAAAAAAGCCATTAGCATTATAGAGTGAGTTAAAGTTATTGTTTCAAATGGTCTCAGTTATTCAATACTCTTTACAATCTCTATCATTGTTACCATCTACCATCTTTACCAAGTTTACTGCCTATAGCATCTTTTCCATCTCTACCATCTTTACCATGTACCATCTTAACCATCTCCACCATTAGGTTGGTGCAAGAATAATGTCGTTTTCTCACATAGTAACATACGTGAGTAAACGACATTATTTTTGCACCAACCTAATATCTGCTATCTTTACCATCTGCTATCTTTACCATCTGCTATCTTTACCATCTACTATCTCTACCATTTTTAGCATCTACCATATTTACCATCTCTACCATCTACCATCTTTATCATCTACTATCTGCCATCTTTACCAACTGCTATCTTTACCATCTGTCATCTCTACTATCTTTGCTATCTACCATCTTTACCAACCACCATCTTTACCCTCTACCATTTTTACCATGTTTACTACCTATACCATCTTTCCCATTTTTACCATCTGTACCATCTGCCATTTTTACCAAATCTACCATCTATACCATTTCCACCATCTATACATTGTTTACCATCTACAATCTGTACCAACTCTACCAGCTATACCATCTTTACCATCTATACCCTCTTTACTATCTACCATCTTTACCAACTCTACCACTAATACCATCTTTACCATCTATACATTTTTTACCTTCTACCGTCTTTATCATCTACGATCTTTACCATCTCATATTAATGGAGCAAAATAAGTTAATTATATGAAGACAAAATGTATCCTTTACAACGCAACTCACTCAGTGCATTTGTTGCTCAGCGTAATCGGATTGACGACAATCTTCATAAAAAAATGTTACTTTAATTAAAAGAGAAAACAATTTGCTGGGGCGAAAACGTACAGAAGGTGTTTTAATCGCTTGATCATCCACAGTAAATTTGCGTTCAGGTTCTTATAACATTGAACTTTTTTTTTTTTCAATCATCACAATGTGCTGTATTTAATAACAAAAGTGATGAAAACTTAAACAAAAAGAACTTATATGAAATCGGATAGATTATAAACCCAAAACACATATTTAAATAACAAAAGAATTTAAATTTAAAACGATACGCATGAAGATCATTTCAATCCGAAAGAACGAAACACATCCAAATGCTTTTCCACTTCGTCATAGATTTTTGCTCTAAAATATTTATCTCCATAATCATGTCTGAATGTCTGTATGCGTTTGTGCGCAAACGGAATATATACTGGACTTTCTCGTCGATTCGAAACTGACAGTCAGACAGCTGCACAAATCATTTCATTATAGTAGTGAAAGCTTTGTGCAGAACAAACCAAACTTCTTGAAGAGCTGAATACAGAGACCTGGTGCATAAGGTGCCGCAGGTTTTGAATTCAGAGTTATCCTTCTCCTAGAAGGCTCTAGAACCCAGTCTGTCCTGCAGCTGGGTGAGGGGCGGAGAAAAGGATTCATACATTTCCCAAGGTTATAAGCATGCAAGTGAATGTAATGGATTCGACTAGAATTCGAACTCGGTTATCCGATTCCATTACACCACCGGTAGTTTATTGTTGGCGCAAAACCATTTAAATAAATTGGTGGATAAAATAATTTCCAGTTCAATAGGGGCACTGATTTCCGAGTACATTTCTAATTAAGTAGCAATAAAAAAATGTCTGTCAGGGGGAGATAACTCCACATATATTTATTAACTGCTAACAACATAGTCGTTACATTTTACTTATCTATGCTCTTTCTATTGGCCATAGTACCAGACTGGTGATGATATCTTATTAATAATTAATTACAGTAACTATTAACACTATTTACATTATTCGGGCTATTGTCCTCATCTTTGCCGCCATATTTATCACAACGTTTCGGCCGTTGTACGCTCCGACCTTCTTCAGGTGGTTACAATGTCGAACTGAACCCTTTATTTCGCTCACTGGGGTAGACTGTTCTAGTTCCACGTATCATGTCTAATGGATGTCAGTTATCAGTTATCTCCTGTTAATTCTACTCTGCAAGTTCTCCACCGCCTTAATCAGGTATTGAACTCACACTCTTCGGGTCCTCTCACTGGATCTAACTAACGCCTTTATCCACTGTGCCATGTGTCCTTGAGGACACATGGCATAGTGGGTAAAGCCGATGAGGACAATAATGTAAATAGTATACATAATGCCTCATCTCAGCAATATAGACGGTAACTATTAAGCTTAGCATCCTAAATATATTTGTATAAAAATTCTGTAAATTGGAAGTGACGTGGTTTCCAGCAGGGAGCTATAAATATGACATTTAAATATTTATATATGTGAATATATTGGAAGGCGCGATAAATCCATTTACCTGATACTTGGTATTAGTTAATCTGAAATGTTCATTGTATAATGTTCAATCTATGTAAAACTGTTAGACAGTGAATGAAGTGCATTAACAAGTTTATGTTGAAAATATATATTGATATGCAAAATTTGAATCATTAATGTATTAATATATATATATATATATATATATATATATATATATATATGTTTGTGTATTTAGGCAACGAATTCTTTTTTAGGCATATCTGATTGAATAAATTACAAACATAATGTCTGATTATTTTTATCATAATACTTTCATATTCACGAATATTTTCCGTATATTACAATTGAATTTCTTGCTTTTTCATTTGTAATATACGGAAAAATATTCTTCAATAAGACACACAGACATATATACATACATTCACACACACACACACACACACACACACACACATATATATATATATATATATATATATATATATATATATATATAAGACAAAAATATCCCCATTCATTTCAGAAAGTTACTCCCATCCCAAGCCAAGATACATGACTGTAAAAATTTAAAAAATGAAAAGCAAACGCTTAAATTCATAATCTTCTATTATTTAAAAATGGATAATGCATAAATTTTATTCTATACTAAAATGATCTAAATATTAGATACAAAGACAAATTGAACAACTTTATTGACTCACTTTCGTTTATTAGACATTAATTTACGTCACTTAGCATCCTCCATAATTTACCAAAGCATTTCTATTAATCTGATGAATATTTATGAGGCACTCTTATATTTAAAAAAGTTTGAAAAACTAACAACGATTTTACTTTTGTTTGTAAATACATGAATCAAAATAAAATCGCCATATTTGCCTTGATAAATTCCGTCAGGTGTCGACCAAGATAAATTTTTGTTTTGTATTTATTCATAGTCCTTTTACATATATATTTTAATTATATCTGAAATTTTGACACACACACGCATATATATATATATATATATATATATATATATATATATATATATATATATATATATATATATATATATATATATATATATATTATAATTATTTTTTAAAAATATGTATTCATAAAAAAAAAAATAATTGAAAATATAAAAATAATTAAAAAAACAATTTAAAAAAATAATAAAAAATAAATATAATATTAACCTCTACTGAGTATCCAGCACTGTTTTTAAAAATAAATGCTAAAGAACTCTCGATTATAAATCTTTCTGTTCTTTCTATCTTTTTATATATATATATATATATATATATATATATATATATATATATATATATATATATATATATATATGGTTAGATTGATGTGAGTTTGTGACCCTGGGTTTCACGCTTTTGCGATCGTCAGAAACCCAGGGTCACAAACTCACATCAATCCAACCAACTATGTTAGCTCTATCTCTGATATTGAGAGCTTTCTAATAAGTACCGCGCATATAATATATAAATAATTATATATATATATATATTTATTTATATTTATACACACACACACACACACACACACATATATATATATATATATATATATATATATATATATATATATATATATTACTATAAGCGTCGTTTTTAGTGGGTACAGGTTTTTGAGTTGCTATCCCTATTTTTATTTTCGTAAACATCGAAAGTAATAACCAACCTTGACTTATAAGACATACTAAAAAAATCGAGTGTGTCCACGACTGAAATCTGTTTCTCACATCAGGGTTAACTGTTTGTATAGTTGAAACGTGCCTTTAACAATTCGGCTACGAACGATGCATTCATAAGCGAGGTTAGACTTATCGTTTTAAAGATAACGTTTAATGATAAAGAATTCTATCTATCTATCTATCTATCTATCTATCTATCTATCTATCTATCTATCTATCTATCTATCTATCTAGTAATAATACAATATGGGAGAGCTCTATGTCAAAAGACAGGGTCAAATTATTATTAATTAAAGAATATCAAACACTTAAAATCCCATAGGTAAAAATTTATTTCACGAGAGCTTTAAAAAATACAGCTCCCAATCTTCAAGACATGCAAAAAAAAATATTGTGCTGGGAGGATTTTAAGTGATATCCATCAATTAATAATAATAATAATAATAATAATAATAATAATAATGATAATAATAATGATAATAATATATATATATATATATATATATATATATATATATATATATATATATATATATGTTTTTAAGCGTTTCACCCCAAGCAAGGCGAGAAGCCACTAGGACGCAAGGGGTTAAAGAAAATTTGGAGCAAGACCAGATAGAAGAATGGATGAGGAGAAGATATATATATATATATATATATATATATATATATATATATATATATATATATATATATGTATATTTGTAAATTTAAATGTGAAAATTGAAGTCAACACTCAGAAGCGACAGGCTTTTTCATGCTAGACGCAATTGTCAGGCCGCGAGTGTTGGATTTTACTTGGCTATTTATATACATGTGTCAGTGGTACACTGTAGGTAATCCATTCTGGCGGTTATTTTGGCGGGTGTGGCTTGTTTATTTATTTGGGTTAATTTATTTTATTGTTTTTATTTTCATTTTTTATTTTATATATTTATTTCTTCTTTTCGGTTTTCGATGTTTTATTAAAATAGTAAAAAAAATTGTGGGGATTTGTTTATTCGCTTATTTAATAGTTTGTTTTGGTCTGGGAAGATAGTTATTTATTCGCCCAATTTTTGGATTAATTGCGGTAGTCTATTCTTCTATTTTGGCGGGGGTAGTTTTTTTTAATTTGTTTATTATTTTATTTATTTATTTATTTATTAGAATTGGTTATTTTTAATTGTTTTTGCGTATTTATGTTTATTTTTTATTAGTTCTAATGGTTATTTTAGCGGAAGTGATTTGTTAATTAATTTCTTTATTTGGATTAATTTTTACTTATTTTTATTTATATGCTTATTTTTTATTTTGTATATTTTTATTTACTCCAGTCGGTTTTCGATTTTTTTGTCATTATATAGCAGTTATAGCTATTTTCTCGTCCAATTTTTGGATTGATTGTTGTAGTCTATTGTAACGGTTATTAGTTTGTTAGTTTGTTTATTGTTTACTTTATTTATTTGGAATGGTTATTTTAACTTGCATTTTATGTATTTATTTTTTTTTTATTTGTTGTATTTCGTCTATTCTAACGGGAGTGGTTTGTTAATTTGTTAATTTCTTTATTATTTGCTTGGGTTAATTTATTTTATTTGTTTTTATATTATTTCGTTTATTTTTATTTATTCTTTTCCGTTTTCGATTTTTAAGTAACATAGTAAAATTTGTTTTCATGTCTGCATTTTGAGGTGAGCTCAGATCGTTTATTTAGTAATTTATTTTGGTCTGGGAAGGTAATAATATTTTTCCTCCAGGTAAAGTTTGCAGGTTTTGGATTGGTTTTGTAGGCTGATGATCTTTTCCTTATTTTCCATGATATTTTTGGTATGATTTGCGTTTGTTTTTAATTTCCCAGAAAGCATTGTGCTATTAGCGTGTTTACTATTTGTGAAAGATGTTTTGTGTGCATAGTTTCTTTGTTTCCAGGGTCCTTCAGTTACTCCTATATATACTTTTTCTTCATTATCTGTTGATTTTACAGTAGCTTGGTATATTACATTGTTTTGTAAGTAATTACCGTTTAAGGGAGATTCATTCTTTATTCTACAGTTACACGTGAGTTTATTTTGTTCGTGTGGTTTGTTGATAGTTTTCCCGTTGTGTTTTTTTTTATTATTTGTGGTGCAACTGTAGCTGATTTTTACAATGTTTTTATTGAAGATTTTGTGTAGACTGCTTGATTGCGGTAAGTGTTTGTTTAAGAGTGTAAAAAATATTTTATCTACGTTTGTTTTTACAAGCTCGGCAATTATTTTATTTTTTGTTAATACGTTAAGATAAACTTCAAGCAGATATGAGCGTTCGAGAGAAATCATGGGAAGTCTGTAGTTTAAAAAGAGTAATATAACATTGCTTACCAGATACTGTAGCTAAATGCTATACCACGTCAGGCTATATGATGGTTCCGTGTTGGATACGGGTTAGATTCCTGTCAGATGTCACATACATGTGTGTGTGTGTGTTTCATCGAATGTGAGAAACAAAGAAAGTTTTTCGAATGCTGATTGAGCTTCCCATTTTTTGGTGGGGGTGAGGGTTAAGGGAGTATAGGAACTGTTCTTAATAACTATTTTTTCAAGTGCTTCGGCCAATTCATTAGACATTTTGGAACGTTCCCAATATATAACCGTCACCTCGGTTTGCCCTTTTTCATCTATTGTCTAATATTTCTTTTCAGTTTTCCGCCTTCAATACTATGCACAGAGCATATTGTTAATTTTGTTTCAAGAGTAATGGGGTCGCTCTCTATCTATCTGTGTTCACTATCTATGTCTGTTCACATCTATCTATCTATCTATCTATCTATCTATCTATCTATCTATCTATCTATCTATCTATCTATCTATGTTTATTTCGATCTATCTATGGATGTGAGACTGGATGGAACATATATAAATCTTCTTGAAAAAATCCAGAACATCAGTTGGACATCCTATGCAACGCTTAACCCAATTTTCAGAGAACTGAAGCCAATCTCTCTTAAGCTGTAACAAAAACGATTAGAGTTTGCCGGCCACAGGGAAATCGTCTCATCCTTACTGCTATGTCTTCTCATGAAAATTAACTTTCCCAGATAGCATAACTCATGTCTCAGAGTTTGACGTTAGGGATCTGGGGACAGCAATACAGGAAAGGGATTGTCAATGGATTTCCGACCACCCATGATGATGATGATGATGATAATGGATGTTACTCGAGATTTCAGGAAAATATTTTGGCTTCGTAGAAATTTGCGGTGTTGTACCAAACTACTTTTAATACAGGCTGGACAATGTTCAATTTCTTTTATACTAAATTTATAATAACTGAAGCATACACCAAAGTATTTTAAATGTATTTATCAATTACACATCCCCAGAACCGTATCAATCCAGTGTGCTTATCTATCTATCTATCTATCTATCTATCTATCTATCTATCTATCTATCTATCTATCTATCTCAGTCTGTTCAGATCTATCTACCAATTTCTGTTCATATCGATCTATCTATGAATGTGAGTCTATTAATATCTTTCTATCTACCTATGTTTATTGCGTTTTATGTAAGTGAATTATTAAAATTCAAAGAAAAAACATTACATATATTCATTACTTTATATTTTAATGGTTTTTATCAGAACGTTCTTTTTGAACTATTATTTGCCTGTAAAATTAAAAAAAAAGAACATTTGCCAAAAGTTTCAAATCGAATAAAACGCCAAGAAAAAGTATGTTTTTATTTTTTTATTTTTTTTATTAATCCATATGATATATTTATTGATTTGGTGAATGAAAATTCAAATTTGATTTCATGTGCACAAAATCTTAGCGAATAATAATTTTTGTTTGCCATGGATTTACTACGCGATATTTAAAAAAAAAAAAAACTCTTTGCTTACGGTGATTGGTTCTTGTCTTCTTTTTGCGCTTTTTATGCTTTTTCTGTCTGTTGATGAATTTGCGAACATTATTCATAGAATATGGACACCCAAAAAGCCTTTAAAATGGTCTTTTGAGATTGTGTAGAATTATTGATACGGAATTACTGATAAGGTTTAATTTGATCGATCGAATATTTGCTTTTCTATCATGATATTGCGTTATTGTTAGTTTTATTCAGTCTTTGGTGATAGAAATTTAAGACCAATAGAGAGAATACTTCATCAGCCACCCCTCCAGAAAAAAAAAAAAAACTAATGAAAGAAAAATATATTTGAAACCAGAATAGGAAAATATGGAATGACTATTCTATTTAACTACAATATTTTATAATAACTTCGTAATTGCTGACAACAGAGTGAATAAAAAAAGAATTAATTATTAACAATAACAAATAAAATATAAAGTCAATAAAAAAATTGGTTAGTTTATTTTATTTTACGGCATATCAACCTGAGATATTTAATGCCGGCAAGATTTTTTTTACAATAGATTCGTATGAATAGAATAAGTATTTGTAAGAAATCAATTTGAAGACCACCTTTCATTGACGCATTTTTGTAAAGATGGTTTTCGTCGAGTCAAATGTATTGCTGGTAATTGCTACCACTTCGGGTTTGTGTGGACCTGGGAACAACAACAATGAAGAGAGAGTTCCAAGCTCCTCAAAATCTCCCATCTCCCGACCAGACGCCTTGCTGCCGGATGTAGTTTATCGTCATACCAAGGACGAAATAAAAAGATACTTAAATTTAAGGCGAATCGGAATATTATACAAATAATAATAATAATAATAATAATATATGGCAATGCTTCACCTAATAAAACATAACGTAACATCTATCTATCTATCTATCTATCTATCTATCTATCTATCTAAATTTGTTCCTATCTATCTATCTATCTATCTATCTATCTATCTATCTATCTATCTATCTAAATTTGTTCTTTATCTATCTATCTATCTATCTATCTATCTATCTATCTATCTATCTAAATTTGTTCCTATCTATCTATCTATCTATCTATCTATCTATCTATCTATCTAAATTTGTTCTTTATCTATCTATCTATCTATCTATCTATCTATCTATCTATCTATCTAAATTTGTTCCTATCTATCTATCTATCTATCTATCTATCTATCTAAATTTGTTCCTATCTATCTATCTATCTATCTATCTATCTATCTATCTATCTATCTATCTATCTAAATTTGTTCCTATCTATCTATCTATCTATCTATCTATCTATCTAAATTTGTTCTTATCTATCTATCTATCTATCTATCTATCTATATATCTATCTAAATTTGTTCCTATCTATCTATCTATCTATCTATCTATCTATCTATCTATCTATCTAAATTTGTTCCTATCTATCTATCTATCTATCTATCTAAATGTGTTCCTATCTATCTATCTATCTATCTATCTATCTATCTATCTAAATTTGTTCTTATCTATCTATCTATCTATCTATCTATCGAAATTTGTTCTTATCTCTCTATCTATCTATCTATCGAAATTTATTCTTATCTATCTATCTATCTATCTATCTATCTATCTATCTATCTATCGAAATTTGTTCCTATCTTCCTATTTATCTATATTAGGTAAGTTTTACATAAATAACTCAAACATATCTTTTATTTTAATTAATGGTTTGTCACGTTTTACTCAAAACAGAAATCTGAAAAGTCATAAGACTATCCTAAAAACGCACGACTTTTTCTATCAGTGCTGCAATTTTAGGAGTCATTACTTTAGTTCAGTACGATTTCTAAATTACAACATGTACACACACGCACACACCATCATGTGCAGGCATGCAAGCACGCCTTCTAGATACATACATAGAAAAAGTCGTTTATCCACGGCATAAGAGATAATGTAGATATAAAATATAAAATAAAGACAACCATAATTATCTTTATAAGAACGAAACCCAATTCGTGTCGTTCTCATATTTTCCTAATTCTTTATATCTTCATTTTAAAATGATTTCTTCTTTCAACACTTTTAGCTAGTATTGATTATCTCCCCTTTATCTTTTCTTGTGTGAAAGGACAAAATATGAGGGTGTGCTGAAAAGTTCATAGGCTTACTATATAGGAGCGATGCAGTAGCTGTAAGATATTGCATGAATTAATTTCAACTCTTCTTATTAATAACTGCATTGTTTCTTTCCCGGTACGAGAATAGGCTGAAAAGTCCATAGGTTGAATGTGAAGAAGCAATGCTAGAGTTATGTGATCGTGCATGCATTAATTTCAGCTCTTCTTAATAATGCCTGAATCGATTCTTTCTTGGTAAACTGGCATCTGACTGCTTACAGCAGACTTCAAATGTAACTAGTCGCGACTTCTCTTGAAAATGGACAACATTTGGCATAGCAATCTTATCAAGTACCTGCAGAAAATGGGTTTCTTCCTCAAGGACATATTTGATAGGGGATGACGGTTCAGCTTTAACGACATTGCAAAAGTGGGCACCTGAATTTAAGAGGGGAATGGAGAGTTTTGAAGATGACCAAAAGTTGGGAATGCTCTGCAACTGCCACTACCGAGGAAAACATTGGCTGTGTTCGCCACATGATGGTGGGTGACAGGCGACTGACTATAAATCAAATAGCCATTGCTATTAGCATATCCCGTGAGAGAATTAAGAATATTCATCACAATGAACTGAGCATGACAAAGGTTTCTGCATAGTGGGTGCCACTTCCTCTGACATCTGATCAAAAGCGCACCTGGCTGATCACAACAGTGGAAAATCTATTGTTTGAGGCAAGTTCATCCATTTTTTCCTTGAAAATTTCCTAATCCAAGACGTGTGTTTTCATCACTTTGAGCCAGGGGCAAAGAGAAATCCATGCAGTAGAAACATCGCTTCTCACATGCTCCCAAGTAGGCTAAGTTCGTTTCATCTGCAGGGAAGTTAATGGCTACAGTGTTTGAGATGCGCATGGAAGCATTTTTTTTTATTGACCATCTTCAAAAGATCCACACCCTCAATGGAGAGTATTATGCCAACTTGCTGGGGCATTTACAAAAGGCTATCAAGAACAAACGCCCAGGAAAACTGATGAAATAAGACTTATACTATTTACATTGTTCGGAATTTCCATTGCAATATTCACGATGTTTTCGGCCGTTGTGCGCTCTGGCCTTCTTCAGGTGATTATAAATTCGAACCGAACCCTTTATTTCGTCCGCCGGGGTACATTGTTCTAGTTCCACGTGCCGTGACTCTTTCGGCTTTCTCAGTTATCTCTCTTTATCTCAACTTTCCAAGGTTTTGCTTACCTCTGTAGTAATCATATAGTGAACTCAAATCTCTTTAGGTCAAGTTACTGAATTCAACCAACGCTTTTATGCACTGGGTCAAGTGTCTTTGAGCACATCAGTGTGTGAATTTTGGGGACTTATAGACTTATATACCTAATGTCTCAGTAACGATTTTTTACCAGAGCTGATATTAAATTTTTTGTTGTTACTGTTTTTCTCTAGCACAAAAATCTCCTAAGGTGGCCAAGCATAGAAAGGAATACAATATGGGGACCAGTAATACAGAATGCTAGGGAACGTGGAACTTGAACAATCTACCCCGGTTGACAAAATGAAGGGTTCGATTCGAAATTACAATCACCTGAAGAAGGTCAGAGCGTACAACGGTCGAAACGTCGTGAATATGGCAACGAAGATGCTGACAACAGTCCAAATAATGTAAATGGTGTAAATAATTAAAATACCACATCTCAGAAATATAGACAGATCCTGAAGAAGGCTGGAGCGTACAACGACCGAAACGTCCTGAATATAGCAACGAAGATGAGGACTACAGTCCGAATAATGCAAATATTGTAAATAATTAAAATACCTCATCTCAGAAATATAGACAGAAATCAAACTTGTTTAATCAAGTCTTTGTTTTCAATGGTTACTGTTCGTGATTGTGACTTAGAACTAGTTGATCACCCTCCCTATTCTCCGGATTTTGCCTATCCTTTGTTTCCCAACATAAAAAAAAGAAGATATTTGGTTGGAAACCAGTACCGTAGTGATGAAGGCGTCATATCTACCATTGATGACTTTTTTTTAATAGGATGAAAGCTTCTTCAGCAATGGGATCCAATCATTGCAACCCCAATGGAAGAATTGTGTGGACCGTAAGGCGGTCAGTCAGTTATGTGCCATGCGTGATAAACGCTTAGGCGATCATGTATCTTTCGATATATTACTGACAAGGCAGATTTTTTCCCACAGTAGGCTGCTATTTCTTTCTGCAGTAGATCAGTTGTCATCCAAGTCTATAGAACCCTGTCTGTCCTGCCGATTACCCATAGCTGAAGGGAGAAGAAGAGGATTCATACCTTTCCTAAGGGTATTATCACATAAGTGAATGTAATGGATTCGACTGGAATTTGAACGTATATATATATATATATATATATATATATATATATATATATATATATTATATATATATATATATATATATTATTAAATTTAAAATATTGTTTCTTCGCTACACAGGAATTACCATGTTTCAAATATCGATGCTAAAAACTTCAAATTTAATTATATAATTAAAGTATTAGGTTGGTGCAAAAATAATGACGTAATAATGTCGTTTTTTGATACGTCAAACAACGACATTATTACGTCATTATTTTTACACCAACCTAATAAAAGCATTAGTTCTGTTTCATCTTGAAGTGAATTTCGGAATGACTTATTTTTTTTTAAAAATTAAACGGTTCTGGTTCAGTGCAAGTACACACTGCCTGTCTCAGGGATTGAACTGACAATCACTATGTCATCACATTCACAAACCAGCGCTTTAATCTACTAGACCATTTATTTAACTGCATTTTTATTTTTTAATTTAGCATAGATTAAATATATAAGATTTAACAGAAAATGTCTTATTCGAGCAATGACTATAGTGAGAACCAAAATAGTAATGTTAATGGTAATATTAATAGCAACGGTAATAGTAACGGTAATATAATGGTAATAGTAATGGTAATATTAACTGTAATGTTAATGGTAATAGTAATGGTAATAATAATGTTAATGGTAATGCTAATAGTAGTGCTAATGGTAATAAGAATAGTAAGGTTAATGGTAATGGTAATAGTAAGAGAAATGGTAATGTAATGGTAATAGCATGGTTAATGCTAATGTTAATTGTAATAGTAATAGTAATCTCCCCTCCCATAGCTATAGGTAAATATCAGGACAGGCCGAGTTTTATAGCCTTGGATGGTAATTGGCCTACCGCAGAAAGAAATGGTAACCTACTGCGGAAAAAAATGATCTACCTCTTCAGTCATGTATCGAACGATACATGATCGCTTAAGCGTGTATCACGCATGGTACATAACTAACTGACAGAATGGTAATAATGGTAATACTAATAGTAATGCAATGTTAATAGTATAACTAATAAAAATGGCAATGGTAATGTCACTGGTAATGTAATGGTAATACTAATGATAATAATAATAATATAATGGTAATGGTAATAATAATAGTAATGCCAATGGTAATAGTAGTCGCTTTCTTATAAAGAAACATTCGGCATCTATTGACCGAGCAGCCAGTACAGCTCGAGTTAAATTTTTCTTCACTCCCTGGCCGTCGGGTTGGGATCAAAATGCATTTACTGTTCTCATTTGTAGCAGTGAAGATAATATTAGTCGATTCCTTATAAGGAAACACTCGACATTCATTGAACAAGCAGCCGGTACTGTTGTCGGTTGAAAGAGTCTGTGGCGTATGTAATTATTTCATTCGCTTTTTAAATATTTTACACGCTTTTTAAAAATCTTGTCCTGTCTCAGGTGGTGAAAGTTATTTCATGCGAATTATGTCTTACATATTAATGTATGTATTCACCTTCACCCCAGACACACACATAGATAGGCACAGGTCTACGATAAGCCAATCGGAGAGTGGGGAGGATATACGGTGAATATTTCTATTTAATTCAATTTAATCCCTGACACGACATCGTTGATCATCTCAATTGATTTCTATCGAAAAATGAAAAGCGAATCCCAATGGTTGGAGGCTAAAAAGCTGAACAAAGAATCCCGTCATTGACGTGTAAACTAGATATCAATCTCCGGGCTTATTTTACTAACAGTGTTTGTTCTTAATTAAATTACATTAAAAAATGTCTTCCTTTTCTTTTCTTGTACGAATGCAACTTTGCTTTTATTTTCCTCTGTATTTGCGTATCTCTACAGGTTTTTGTTTCCTGAAGTTCATACATCTTACGTCATGTCCTATGTAGATAGACATATTTCTCGGAGAATATAAATTCGATATAGCAGACTCAATGTCGGTTATTGAAAACAAATATATTTATTTATGAAAAATATTTAGTAACAGCAGCAATAAAACAAATCAGTAAGAAGCTGAATGAAATCGTCTAAGGCTATACTTCTAGACTCATCGGACGCCAGAAATGTAAATTAAAAGTTAAGCGTCCATTCATTCTCAGCGTTTCTTTAGATGCATGATTGATACATACCTCCACACTGAGACGGGATGCGACATAAGGTCAGGTCTAAATTGGGGAACTCGAGCGCGTACACTCAGTCCAAGTACAAAAATTGCCCAATACCCTCGCAATTGTTGGCGATCACATGTCATCCTCTCTAGGATGTTGGCGATCACATGTCATCCTCAATGAGAGGGTGCAGACAAGGGCCGGACACCTCACTTTATTATTTTCCTCTCTGTCCGCAGAGGCCACAACTGAGTCGCACTCTTCCTGAAGACAGAGACGCAACTGAGAGATATTAGGTTGGTGCAAAAATAATGACGTAATAATGTCGTTTTTTGACGTTAAAAAATACGTCAAAAACGACATTATTACGTCATTATTTTTGCACCAACCTAATAATAATCTTCCCAGGGCATGAGCCGAGGACAGCTAGCATTAACCTATGCCTCCTCGCAGAGACGGGATGCGACACAATGGCAGTTTTTTAACATGTGGTACCCGAGCGCATAATGTCGGGTTACTGATCAAAATATTGCTCAACTTTAACACAATTCGCTTGCGCGGTATTGGGCAGAACGTTTGTCTTAGCGGGCTATGGCAGGTGAACAGATGCTACAATATGATCATAGCCTCTAGACCTCAGAACGTTGGTATTAACCCATGCCTTCCCATAGAGACGGGATGCGACACAAGTTTCACTTGTTTAACGTAGGGTACAATTTTTCCCATCCCCCTTTCACGTGAGATCGGGTACAAAGCTTGTCTTAGCTGGCCATAGCAGCGGAACAGATACTATATGCCTCCCGAACGAGACGGGATGCGACACAAGGTCAGTTGTTTAACGTGAGAGCGCGTACACTCGGATCACAAATCAATGGTCAATTTTCAGACAACCCCCGCTTGCACGGGATCGAAGACAAAGCGGAACAGTTACTGCAATTTGATCGTAGCTCCTTTTTCGTTACTTTGAAGTTGCTTTATACCTGAATAAGTCATAATTGTTAAGCTTTTTCTTGCGGATGTTTTTAAAAAAATGTGGGAGTGTCCACCAGATATGACAAAAGTATCTTAATTTTCTTAAGCAGGTCTTTTCAAAATGTAGGTGATATAAGTGAACATTTTTAAACATTTTTGCTGACTGTTCGTATTTAGGCTTAACTCGCCGTTAAAAGACTAATCGCCACTTTTTACTAAGCAAGCAGAGAAATACGAATAAAAAAAGCATTTTATTTTTGCAAACAATTTCTTGTAAGTCTAACACGTTTCTTTCCGGTAATGACTTGATGTGAACTGAGGAGAACTTAATGGAATATATAAAGAAAAGGAATGCATCTTTTTATGCATAAAAAGTGTCTCGTCACGATGTAGCGATTGAAACCATCCACAACTTCCTATTCGTTGTAGCTCTAATATTTTTCACTTTTATATCCCTCCCAGCTGCATATACTTTATTTAAAATCATATCATCCTGGGTAAAGCACTAGAGCCGATAGGACGCAAGGGAGTGCTGATCGTTTGAGAATATGAGGAAAAACTACTATTAAGAGGAGAGGACAATAAAAGAACAAGAATTAAGGAGACAGAAGATAACGATTGACGTTGCATTTAAATTTTTGAAGATCAAAGGCAATAAAGTCACTAGGACGCAAGGGGTTATTGAGTGTTAGAAAATATGAGAAAAGCTACTATTAAGAAGATAGAACAATAAAAGATAAGAAGACAGAAGGTAGCCATTGACATCGCATTTAAATTTTTGAAGATCACAAATGCAATTAAGTCCCTAAAACGCAAGGGGGAGTTACTGAGTTTTAGAGAATCTGAGAACACTACTATTAAGAAGAGTGGAAAATGAAAAAATAAGAAGGCAGAATACAGAAGATAGCAATTGACGTTGCATTTAAATTTTTGAGACTCACAAAGGCAATAAATTCACTAGTACATAAGGGGTTACTGCGTATTAGAAAATATGAGAAAAGCTGCTATTAAGGAGAGAGAACAATAAAAGAACAGGAATTAAGAAGACAGAAGATAACGATTGACATTGTATTTACATTTTTGAAGATCACAAAGGCAATGAAGTCACTAAGACGCAAATGGGTTCCTGAGTGTTTGCAGAATATGAGAAAACTATTATTAAGAAGAGAGGACAATAAAAGATAAAGACAGAAGACGTTTTTTGAGGCTCACAAAGGCAATAAAGTCACTAAGACGCAAGGGGTACTGAGTGTTAGAGAATATGAGAAAAGCTACTGTTAAGGTTAGAGGACAATAAAAGAAGAAGACAGGCGATAAAGACTGTCATTGTATTTAAATGTTTGAAGATCAAAGTTGCCTGGGAAACAAGAAACCGGAAGAGAGTTTCACAAACGAGAAGTTCGAGTGAAGAAACTATTAGCATAGAACTTACGGTTACATTTAACCATATTGTAAACTGATGTCACCTTGCCGCCAATCTAGTACAGCGCTTAAATTCATAAAGTCTACGTATCATAGAGGAAAGTTCATTAGAACAGTAAACATGAAAGTATTTATAGAAAAGGCACAGAGAAGCTACGTTATGGCGGTGGGAAAAGGACTGGAGCTGAAATGCCAGGCCAGAATCTTTCTTTTTATCATTCGTCATATTCGTTAAGTATGTAACTCGTTGTTTAATTCTGCATCTCTTGCCTTGACAATGTCTTGTAAGTATCAAATTCTCCAAGCCTACTTTCCTCATTATGTGTCCCAGAAATTTCAACTTCTTTTCCGATTTGATCACTTTTCCATAAAACTACCTCACGACTCCGTTGGTCTGATCCAGTTAGTCTCAGCATCCTGCTGTAGAATCACATCTTTGTGACTTTAAATCTCATTTTCATCTGTCATAGAATTCAGTATTCACTGTCATAGAGGATGAATGATATTACATAGCAGTTCAGTGCTTTTTTCTTTGTTTCTAAGAAACTTTTCTCGCGGGCGAAAATGTCGTGTTTTGAGATAAAAATGACGTAACATCTTCAGGGAATAATAATTATTTTAAAAAACATTTCTTTTAGATTAAGTTAATTAATGGATTGCCTAAGCCATCATATATCATGAACCATTTAAAGATTTGCCGAATTAGATTATCTTGTCGCTGTTTATTATTCTTAAAAATTGGTTTAGGAAAATAAGACGAATACGAAATCAACGGAGGTCATTACAGTATAAATAAAATAAAATCAACCATTAATCGAATAATTTCTGGAAGTCATTGAGAAGTAATTAAATTTTAACTCAGGATAAAACAAGTATTCTATGTCATTTACCGAAATTATCGCCATCCATAGATTATATATCATTTACATGGTTGCAACGAACGTCTGATATAAGCACTACGATTACTGCGTACAGTGTCGTTCTACTGACAACCCACCTTACACGGCAATGAATCTTAGGTCAACTGTTGTCACCATTTGCGACTAACTTGAGCACTTCTATCAATGCTGATTCCACAACAGACGCAAAATCCATTGGAGTGACTTCATTCTCAAAATTGAAGTCCTAAAACAGGCAGATGTCACTAGCATTGGGTCCATATTGTTAAAGACGCGGAGAGGCTAGGCTAGACTTGGCTATGCCTTCAGGATGAACGACCAGCACCTGTCCAATATTGTGCTATAATAAGAAATCTTCACCAAACATAGTAACAGTGGGGCACACAAAAAGAGATAAAATCGTGTGCGATCTGACAGCCGTAGTTCTGATGACTTAACGACTCACTCCACATTGAGGCAGTGGCTTCTGCGAGAATCAATGCACTGTCGACCTGGCAAACGAGAAAAGTGAGAAACCGGACCAAACATTTTCTTGTAGCTGTTGCTTCTGGATCTGATTGTCTCGGGGTTGGTCTGCAGCGATTCTGAAGCCTATGTGGACAGACCCTATTCGTCTCTGAAGCGAATCCAAGAAGAATATAAAACATTACATATAAAGCATGGATAAAAGAGTAGATAATAAAGATTAGGCATACTAACAAGGTTTTGTAAGTCTAACATTACCCATTCTTCTGTAGTGGCCACCAAATCGCAGTTTAAGTATCAGCAAGTCAAATTCGTGGATTATGAAAATTATCAGCAATTCAAATTCGAGTATTATGAGATTTATCAAATTCGTGGATTATGAGAATTATCAGCCATTCAAATTCATGAAATATGAGTATTACTAAATTCGTTGATTATGAGAATTATCAGCAATTCAAATTCGTGGATTATGAGAATAATCAGCAATTCAAATTTGAGTAATTTGAGATTTATCAAATTCGTGGATTATGAGAATTATCAGCAATTCAAATTCGTGAATTATGAGAATTATCAAATTCGTGAATTATGAGAATTACCAAATTCGTAGATTATGACAATTATCATTAATTCAAATTTGAGTAATTTGAGATTTATCAAATTCATGGATTATGAGAACTATCAGCAATTCAAATTCGTGAATTATGAGAATTATCAAATTCGTGAATTATGAGAATTACCAAATTCGTGGATTATGATAATTATCATTAATTCAAATTTGAGTATTATGAGATTTATCAAATTCATGGATTATGAGAATTATCAGCCATTGAAATTCGTGAATTATGAGAATTACTAAATTCGTTGATTATGAGAATTATCAACAATTCAAATTCGTAAATTATGAGAATTATCAAATTCGTGAATTATCAGAATTACCAAATTCGTGGATTATCAGAATTATCAGCAATTCAAATTCGAGTATTATGAGTATTGAGTTCTATCTTCACCTGTAGCTCAATACTTGTAAACATGTTAAACTCAATAAACAGTCATCCTCATTCTATAGTACCTACACTTAGCAACTTACACTATTGGCCGTGTCCTATCGGGATAGGGGTGATCATTGCTCTCCACTCCACGAAACTGCTATATTTAAATAGAAGCTCTCGCCGTTAACCTGAAATTTTTATCTTCCTTCTACCTCCTCTTAAGTGATACCACAGGCCACATTTATTAACTCTCTACATTGAGTGACTCTTGAGATATATACAGGGTGCAGCAGAAATACTGTTCAAATAATAGTGGTAATGATGTCTTCTTTACCTATCTAATGTCTTACCATTATGTGGGAGGTATTTTTGGGGAGGGTATATGTGGGAGGTATTTTTGGGAGGGTATATGTGGGAGGTATTTTTAGGAGGGTATATGTGGGTGGTATTCCTACCGCAACCGTGTATTTGGTGAACTTTAGCAAAAAAAGAAAATCAGTTGTCAGGTAAATAGTCAGACAAGCTGATGAATTCGATTTTCACCGAGTTCCCGGATATATTTCCTCTTTGCCAGAAATACATAAGCCTACTAAATATGTACAAAATAGCGAGACAAAATTGATAGTTAGAAAGCCAGTCTCGCCAGACTGTAAGGTGGTCGATAATAATGAAAGGGAATACAGTTTTGACCCGAGAGCAGAATATACCTCATTAGAGAGATAAAGATTCTGGCGTTGAACAATAGTTGACAAGATGAGTTCGAAGAACGCTAATCATGTTATGTGCCACAACGGGTTCCACACTATATTAGAAGATGGTTGTTAGATGAAAATAAACTTAAGAAATATATATATTATATTTGGATATTTTTAAGTGCGTCTTTAATCCTGCACCTAAAAGTTGAAGCGGCAAACCCCCACCAAAAAAAAAAACAAAAAAACAAAAAAAAAACTGGTTCTTAATAAACATCTGAGTGCCTTCAACTGACAGATCTGCGTCCAAACATTAAACAATAAGATAGGATAGCAAACACGATGTATTTGTTAAACTAGGAAATATTTGAATCTATCTATCTATCTATCTATCTATCTATCTATTTGTTTTTCCACTTCTTTTTATCTATTAGGTTGGTGCAAAAATAATGACGTAATAATGTCGTTTTTTGACGTATTTTTTAACGTCAAAAAACGACATTATTACGTCATTATTTTTGCACCAACCTAATATTTGTCAGTTTTTCCATATCTATCTATCTATCTATCTATCTATCTATCTATCTATCTATCTATCTATCTCACTCTGTCGCTTTTAATATGAGTAAATGACACATTTTAACAGGAATCTCAAGAGACACCGGAAGTGCCTTAGAGGTACCAATGAACAGATGATATTACAACATTGCATTCATTGGAGACGACAGTAACTTTATTTTTATTGGTTGTTTCTTGATGATGAACACGTATCTATGAAAACAGAAATTTCTTTGAATGCGCTACTACACAAAATGCTTTTATTTACCCAAACGTAATGACGTTGGGAATAAATTTCATACAAATACTTAAAGAATTGAAAAGAAAATATAATCATACATTAACTATGGAAGAAAAAGAGAAGAAAAAAAATCATATATGTATATATCGGGTGTAACAGCAAAACTGTCTAAATTGTGTAACAGAAAAATGTCCAATTATTTGATTAAACTTTGAAATGTTGTGCCTTAGAAAATATTAAAGATATCTTACTGGAATAATTCTTTGTTATTATAACGCTATTGGATTCTACTTTGAGCAATAAGAATGTATAATTGCTCTCTAAGCTTAACAGAAGAATCGTGATGAAATCGATAATAAACGAAAATGACATGTTCATCATTAATCAATCATAGCTAATGACCGGAAGCTCACGAAAGATTGATATAAAGTTCAAATACACACATACACACCCATACACACAAACACATACACACACACACATATATATATATATACACATATATACATATACATATATTATTCAAACTTACTCAAGATTATCTTTGCCCTCTCTAACTTTCTAAGATTCTGTCCTGGATTAACAAGTTGCTGCAGAGGTTTCACGTACGATTTCATTTTCAAGTCTTTTTTCACAGCTCTTTGGACTGACAGAGCTGAAAATCCCCTCACACGTGCCAAAAGTTTTATTAAATTGTATTGGCTCTTTTCTAATTGACCTCTTTAGCTCTAAGATGAAATGATGATCCCTCTTTCTGTTGTGAATTTCTGATCCAGTTATCCTCTGTATTCTTCCCTCTCTTTAAAAAAAAATCTTATTCGCCGTTCTTTTGATGGTTCTTGAGTGGACTTTGAAGATGGAAGCCAGAGTATTAATGTTGGTACCATTACTGAAGGCCTGAATAATTATTTTCCTATCACCATTGCTCTGTTGAGAAGAGAGTGGGGCTGACACAAAACATTTTATCCTGTTCTCTTACTAGCTGAATAACTCAAAGGTTTTTCAGTGATTCTTACGATAAATGGAGTCAAGATGGCTAAACGTATTATCTAAAAATCTGAAAAAAGAAACAGTTAGTTTAGTGTTTTTTTTTTTAATATTAAACATTTCGTGGGATAGCAATTATATTGTTACACCACCTGGACAATTTTGCTGTTACACCCTGTATGTGTACTTTAAATTTTTATATATTTATGAAGAAATTACTCACTATCGGAAATAGACGTTTCGTAGATATAGACATTATGGAAATAGGAAATCAGCACTGTATGGTGGCTGTCAGCTTCAGGCCTTAAGCAAACTTCGGACGATGTATCTATATATTAGGTTGGTGCAAAAATAATTTCGTTTTCTAACATATGTTACTATGTGAGAAAACGAAATTATTTTTGCACCAACCTAATATAAGATATTGGCGAATAAATTATGCTCAGACAAAGAAGCACTTCCATCTGCAGTTTCGCTAGAGTTTAGTAAATTGATTTGGTTGAAGCCTTTCAGCCCTTCCTCGTACCTATACATATGATGTGCTATCAAAACATCATTACCATCGAAATAGTCCGCATTGTGTAGCAATACACCCGGCCACTTTTGGAATCTGGCCAGGAAGTGGTTTTCCGTCAGCGAGTCGAGGACTTTCTGCACTGGATTTCTACTCTGGTTTTCGTCAATGGTGTTAAAACGGCGACCTTTGAGCAGCATTTTCTGAAGAGATGGAAGTCCGCATGTGAACAAGGAGGCTACGGAAGCGGCAGAATTTTGTTTTGGGCTGGAAACGCACGAGTGAGGATGGCTCGGTGACAGGGTGATTTGTCGTCATGAAGAATGCAATTCTTCGCGTTCCACAGATCCGGCCGCTTTCGCCGAACTTCCTGTCTCAAATGACTCAAAACGTTGCAGTAGAACTCTCGATTGGCCGTCTGGCCTAGGGGGACGAATTCTCGATACACAATATATGAAATTCGGACACTGAAATTGTTGAACTATTGATTGTTTTAATATTCTGTTTGTCTCTAATGAACAATTAGCCGTTCCAGTTCAAGAAGAGCTTATTTTTTAATCATTTAATACCCAAGTAAGGTAATAAAGCAACTACGACACAAGAGGTTACTGGGTCTGAGTGAATATAACAAAAATAAAACATTATTAAGGAGGGAGAAGACTAAAATAACAGGAATTAAGAAGACAGAAGATAACGATTGATTAAAATTGATGAAGACAAAGAGATTGGAATGCAAGTGTCCGGAAGTGAAAATTGCGAGAAGGAAAAAGTTGTTAGAATAGAGCTTATGGTTACATCTACCAATTTCAACTGAAACGTGATGAGACCTTACCGCCAATCTAGTGCTGCGCTTAAACTCATAAAGTCTCTGTACCAAAGAGATTAACGCATCAGAACAATTAACATGAAGATATTTATAGAAAAGTCTCAAAGAAGCTACTTTATGGCAGATTCTTCTTCGGATTTTATCAAGAAGCCCGAGACCAGATACGGCAAGAATATCCAATTCCTGAAAGAAATGGTAGACTTATAAATATGTAAAATAATTTCTGGTGAAAAAAAATTGTCTCGCAGAATACAGTGAAACAACATGCCTAAGAGCAGACTTAGCATTTGATTCAATATAATCTTTCCATTTCATATCAACGAAAAACGTTGTCTGGACAAGTCAAAATGCGTCTCATGCGGATGGAAGGCAAAAAAAAAAAGATTCTCTAAATCGATTAAAATACAGAAGTTTCGTTTTGGAGTCGTTAAGTGCGACAATGAGATTCGTAGACGTATTGAGATGGCAAAGGACACATTCCAAAAGCTGGGCAGAGTGTTGCGAGACAGGAGGATTTCTTTGGTAACGAAGAAAAGTATACTGAACTGTTACATGAAATCTGTCCTTCTTTACGGCAGCGAATGTTGGATAATTTCCTCAAAGATGAAGAAGAGACTCGAGGCGACAGAGATGGGGTTCTACAGAAGGATGCTAAGGATATTGTGGACTGAGCATATGAGCAACGATGAGGTTAAACGCTTATATTTAACATCAGGAAGAGGAAACTGATACTCACGAGTCGAATAAAGAGAAAGAGAGACAAGGGAAAGCAGCGCGTGGCATACCTGGCGAGCTTGAGCAGGTGGATAACAGAATGTGGAAGCAGAGGGAAGGAACTTGCTGAGAGCTGCAAGGGATAGAGAGACGCGGAGAGCCATGATCGCCTACGTCCTGAAAGGACATGGCACATAAAAAGAAAGAAAATGAATTCGAAAACAGATACTATTTGACTTTTGGGACACATTATTTTCATTATAAATGTTTGAATAATAAGTTCTTCTTATTGTTGTGTTTATCACAAATTTTGAGTTTGCATATAATTCGACCTTTAAAGTATTTCGAATGAAATAGGATCTTATTAGTGGCTTCCACCAAGCCACGAATTCCTTTGACATATCCAAAGATCTTGTTCTTCTTGAACGATGTCTTAAACAATACAGTCACGATCGCTAATGGCTTGATAACTCAACAATTTAATGTTGTGATAGAAATTGAATAAACGTCTAGTAAAGAATTAATACAGCAATTTCATAATCGTGCAATTTATAGAATTTAAGACAGCTGTAAAGCCAAAGATATTATAACTTAAAAATATTTACGGTAGAAAAGAAGCACTATAATTATAAAATTATATTCCGTCTTATCATAGTATTCTGTAGCTAAATTTATTAATCCACCGACCATGAAATATCAAAGCAAATATGGAATGTGGGTTCAAATCTTGTAGGAAGTTATTTTTTCCTACTTTTCGATATTTAATGACAGTTCTTTGTGTGTTTTTTTTCTTATGTGAAATAATTTATAAATTTACGAAATGTATTTATAATTTCGGGAGTAAACCGTGTGAGTTGATTTATAAAAGAGTAAGATGATTTATAAAAGAGTAAGATGATTTTTGATTTTATTCACGTTAAGAGGCTGATCCCTTAATTTTTTACTTTAATTGTATCGTTATAGAAATTAGTTATAGAAATGGGTTTCGACTTTGTTTTTTTTTTTTATTTTAATTTTATCTATTCATGTCTTTTTAAGGTTGATGTATTCCACATTGTTTCGACATTAATGGTCACCTGAAATAACCCGGTCTCATAGATCATGACACTTAAAAATTCTTTGACGAAATATATCATATTTATCTTTTTTTTTTTTTTTTTATTAAAAACGGCATTTTAAATTTTTTAATCATTTCACTCGAAGTAAGGTAATTATGTCCCTAAGAAGCGAGTCTGTTACTCAGTGTGAGTGAATAGGAGAAAAAAGAAAACACTATTAAGGAGAGAGAACAATAAAAGAACAAGAATTAAGAAGACAGAAGATAACGATTGACATTGCATTTAAATTTTTGAAGATCAAAAGCCATAAAATCACTAGGACGCAAGGGGTTAATGACTGAGAATATGAGAAAAACTACTATTAAGGAGAGAGGACAATAAAAGAACAAGAATTAAGAAGACAAGATAACAACATTGCGTTTAAATCTTTGAAGCTCTAAGTTGACTGTAAAGCAAGAATCCGGAATAGAGTTCCACAAGCGAGAAATGCGAGAGAAGAAACCGTTAACATAAAACTTACGGTTGCATCTAGCCATTTCAAGTGTGAAATAATCCGACCTTAGAGCCAATCTAGTACGGCCCTTAAATTCATAAAGTATATATATTCAAAGAGGACAGCGATATTTATTTTGAAAAACTACAAGGCCAAAAACGGGAAAAAGGATATTTGTCTTCAGTCTGTCTTAAATTTAGCTAACCACAATTACTGACCCAATCATACGACATAATACATTACACCAAAACAACAAATTCTTACTTAGAATTCTTACTACAGTCACCATAATACCTCGAAGTCTCTACGCAGTCCTAATTAGTTCCCATATTTACAATTTGACTAGTGAGGGTAGTAATAACAAGTAATAACAACATTTATTGTAAGTGCGCGCGCGTGTGTGTGTGTGTGGTGGGGTTAATATACTGTCTAAATAACCTGACCTTATACCGACCGGTGTTTGCCACCTGAATATTCGCGCTACTACTTACCTGGTTTATTTTGTGAACTTCATTTCGTTTCTTTTAAGTCTGTTTTCATTTGACTTTTTCTTACGTTCAGTTTTTTTACTGACTGTTTTTTGAAAAGTTTTTTGCTTTTTCTTTTTCAATTTCTTACCCTCCCCTTTTTTATTTTTTAATCTTCTTTTATTATTAGCTTTTTGATTTTCCTTTATTTTAAAATTAAGATTTTATATTTTCCTTTTTTTTTCTGTAATCCCCCGCTAGAGTTTATTTGTTTTATTTACGTTTGACTTTATTTTTCTTTGTTTAGTTATTTCGTTCTTTGTTGTTCTTCGTTTTTCCTCTTTAAACACCCGTTAAATCTTCTGTGCTGTACTTGTTAAATCTTTTGCGTACATATTTGTTTTAATTTTCTGATATTTGTAATTTTTGTCGAATCTGTCCGTTTTTTCCGTTTTCTTTTGCTTCGTTAACGGGCTGACTTGGTTTTAACGGCAGCCATATTTCTGTGACTTGTTAGTTTCGTATTATTTTAGTATTTTCTTTGGGTTTCTAGTTTTATTACTGTATTATTTTATTTTTGTTCTTTGATTTTCTTCGTGTATTTTTATTCCTTTTCGTATAACCTTTTCTTGTGTATAGTCTTTTTAAAGGAAATTTGTTTTGTATATTTTATTTTTGTCCGCCTCTTTAAATTTCAACATTTATTCTCGTCAGTATTTTGAGTAAGTTTTGTCTTTTTCACGTTCAACTGTCTTATTGTATTTGTTTTTTTGTGATTTATTTATACACAAAAATATATATAAAAACAACGTTAAGTGTTTTATAAAATGGGTACCAAGAAGAAAGTTTAAAAAAAAAACTTATTCGGGACTAAGAAAAAAAAATGAGCAGCCTGATAAATCTGACGAAAATAAAATTGCGTAATTTGTAAAGAATCTTCATCAGGTATGGTGGCCGATAATGGCCAAAATGTAAAGGGAAAGTTTTTAACAGAAAAAAGCTCAAATTTTCATATTCCAGCTGAAAATATGGAGTCCAAATCAGGTCGCAGTATCCAAAATAAGGAAAGAATATTGGTGACGAAACAGGCCAAAACTCTTCTACAAGAAAAGACATTATCACAGACAATTCCAACAAAGTTGACAAAGTAGCGGTTGGGGAGACGCCCTCTTACTGCAAAAAAATGCAGTATCAGTATTACGGAGTTCCTTGAGAAAGCTAAAAGCTACGCCCATCATTTTACAAAAGATGGGCTCTTGACAAATCTTGAGGAACTACAGAAAGTTGAAAAAACAATTACGTTAGTCTTTGTGGTGTACAAGAGTTCGCACAAAATTTGTAGCTGCACAAAACACACCGTCATAAAATCGTTGACGTCCTTGGGGATTAAGCCACAGAGAGGCAAAGGCTTCTTCATGTGGGACATACTGTTATACACGTCTGCCCAAAACATCTTATACTGAGGACCGAATATCAAGGCAGGCGTAGAACCAGCGTTTCAGTATATAAGGTCCAACCATAGATTGTCGGGGAACACTTGTTCGCTTATCTGTGGAAATTTGGCCAGATACTCAATGCGTCCTCTGGCGATCTGACCAGGGGATAAGCTTTGAATTAATGGTAGATAGTAAGGCCTTCATCTCCATCCCTAACTGTCTGGATGTAGATGGCCAGAAGATGCCGATTATAGTAACAGGTCGAAGACCAGCTTGCTGGAAGTGTGGGCACACTGGTTACCTGTCCTCTTCCTGCTCAGAGATGAAGGTCTCTGGAGTTCTGGCCCTCGCCGACCCAAATCTCCTCGGGCTGAGTCTTGTTTCTGTCTCGCCAGTAATGGACATGCCAACAGTCGGGACCGGTGTGATAAAAACCCCGGTTGGATCAGTCTGACGGCCTACATTCCCCGAAATGTCTAGTGCGGTTGTGGAGGAGGAAACTGGGCGGGAATGGGAGGTTGATGGTAAGGGTAGAGAGTAGCTTCGGGCAGCGGGTCCTCGTCCCAATTAAGCCCCAACGGGAAACGATACAAATAGTCCCAATCCCTCTACCAGTTCTAAGGGCGACTACTCGGAAAAGATTCGTCAGCAAAAGCAAAAGTTCGAGCCATCGTTCGAGAAAGCGGAAAAATTGCGGCAACTGAAAGATTCTCTCAAATGGAATAATCACGGAAAAAAACCTGGCCCTAATTGCTCGGCACCGTCTTCCCCGTCAGCTAAACAACACATCATGACCCCTCTTCCACTCCTAAGATCCTTATCTCCCTCTCTCACAAAAATGACAACCTTCATAAAGGCCTCCATCACAGTTTCAACTGCAAAAGACAACCTTTCCACTATTTCTATTAGCCCCAAACCAACCCCTGCAACTACACCGAAAAAGACTGACAATGCCAAAAGGCAAAGAAGCCCATTACCAGAAAACATAGATCCTTCATCTCATAAAAACCTAAACCCATCTTTCACACAGGTGAAGACGTGTGCCGGGTATCCAAAGAACTGGAGGACAAGGCACTGCAATTTTCACAAAAAAAAAAAAAAAATAAAAAAAATGAAGAACATTAAATCCCTGGCTATTTTCAGGAAAATTAACAAGCTGGATGTCGAAGATCCTAGAAATTTCCCGATTGCAAAAAGGGTCTTAACTGTCGTTAGAGAGGGCGAAGTCGGTCAACAAATTTGGGTCATGGTTGCGGAGGATAACGAAGTCTTCGGTATGTTTCTGCCCATGGCCTGTTTTGATATTGATACGATGAAAAAATTGCAACAATTTTGTTCGGGGAGGTTCCCATTTTTTGTTCACCCCTCCCTGTATAGAGCTTTAAAACTAACTTTCCCTCTGGACATTGGCGCCTTGTCTCCCGACGGCACCAACAAAACTGAGTTAACTGATGTTTCTGCCACATTTAAGGATTGTTGGGGTTTTTATTATTAACATTATTTTGTTTAGTTTCTTGTAAATAGATTATATTCATATTGTACATACTCATTGGGGATTTTTTAATTTATTGTTTTTATTCCCCTCCTCCTAAGGACAAAGAATTGTTCATATGGGGACTATTTAGCTTTTTCATTGAGACAATGTGGTATTATGGTGGATGCAGTAAGAAAGGTTTGCAAGAGTGTGTTGTTTTGGTGTTTGGGTCAGTGTTTGTGGCTTGCTAAGTTTAAAGTTAAGACTGATGATAACCGTCCCTTTCCCCATGCCCTATTTTAGGTCTTGTGCCACATATTCTGTATTTTAACAGAAATACATATCGTAATATACTGTCGAAGTAGTCCAACACTAGTAGTGGTTTACCTACTTTACGGGGCTGGCGAGTATTGCATTTTGTTGATGTTATAAAAATTACCATTTCATTTCCAATCACCGTTTGGGGTATTCCTCATTCAGTAACCCTCTCTAGTTTAGAACAGTAAGAAAAAAAATAACCTTTAGAAAGGATGCAAAATCATTGACCCATGTAACTGTTATATACCGTAATTATGAACACTAATGGATATATCCTAATCCTCATAAATACGTTGGACACTATTGTAAGTGGGGATAATATGTTGTCTAAATAGTCCGCCACTAGCAGTGGTTTACCTACTTCACATCGCTGGTGAGTATTGTATTTTGTTGATGTTATAAAGATTACCATTTCATTTCCAATCTCCGTTTTGTTTTTTCAGTAACCCTTTTCGGATTAAAACATTTTTCCATTTTGCACCTTAGAAATGTCAGTTTCTTCTTTCTGGTTCTATGTGAAAGTTCCCTTTCTGTTGCCATTTATCATAAAAGTTCCTTGCTAATGTCCAGTATACGGAATTCTCTATCACTATCTGAAGAACCACATTTCAGTTATCTGAAAGGAGATATTCAGTAGTCATATGCAGGAGAACCAATATTACATAACAGTTCAGTACTCGAAATTTTCCTGTTTCTTAATACGTTGCTTAACTTTTGAAAGGCGTCTATCGCTATCCCAAAACACTTCCTAGATATTTACATTTTTGTAATTGCTCGCTTTTGGTGTCTCTAAATCTGAGTTCAAATTTTTTGCTCACAATCATAGGGTCTTCTAAAAGTGTATGCTTACTCATTTTTCCAAACTTTCCTTTACTACGTTCTGTAGGAGGTCCAGTACATTCCTTTCTATGTCGTATATTCATTTATTTAGATTATCATAATGTTCTACTAATGGATTTTCGGGGAATTGTTTATATTCTGTTTGGTAGACTCCTGATTCTGATGCAAGTTTTACTTTGACATATGTAACTGAGTATTAGTAGACATCAATGATTTTATTTCACGAGAATAAAATCTACATTAGCGAGACAAAACTTCATTAAAATTTAATGCCCCGATCTTTAACCGTATCGTTGCAGAAATTAGAGGATCTGACATTGTTTCAGTATCGATTTTGTAAGAACAGGTGATAGACTGAAATAGCCGGTCGTATATTTATTGTAGTGGACACCGAGATTATGACCCTTGCAATAAACTAAGTAGAAGTTTTTCCAAATTGTTACATCTATCTATCTATCTATCTATCTATCTATCTATCTATCTGTTGCTAACAAATATACAATTTTCCTTCGCCGAAATCACAATAACAAAAGTTGTTCTACCGGTAGGGAAAAATGAATATTTATTATTAAATTATAAATGTATATATACACACAAACTGTTTCGATGTATCACGGCTCTTCAAGGTGGCTAGACACGCGATAGCTCACAAGCCGTCATCGAAACTCGATTGATTTCACATCAGTCGGAGATTCTTAACCCTAACCTATTGGCGCATATCTCGGCGAAGCGGAATTTTTAACCCATTGTATATGCATTATCAGCTGTTATATATATGTATATATATATATATATATATATATTGACCGGTGAGGGTGAGGAAAAATGTATATTTATTATTAAGGTAAATTATAACCCTCTTATTATACGTTGACCATTATTTTATTAGCATCATCAGCCACTGTGCGATATTTAATATATATATATATATATATATATATATATATATATATATATGTGTGTGTGTGTGTGTGTGTGTGTGTGTGTGTGTGTGTGTGTGTGTGTGAGAGAGAGAGGTAGAGGAGGTAGAATTAATTCCAGGTCAATTTGAGTGTATATAGGCCTAACAGCTCAGTTTATCAAATCTGATATTCACTCGATACTCACTGGGTGCCACATAAAAAAAGTTTCGTCACATCTGCGAACCCTGTGAAAATTTCCCCATATTTAGTGTGCACTCTCTCTCCTTCTCTCTTTCTCACACACACAGAGACATATATATATATATATATATATATATATATATATATATATATATTCCTACATGTTTCATTAAATAATATAGACAAATGTTGTCGATTTAAGAGGTATTTTGTGTCAAATTTTATTGATCAAATTTTCCAAATCATGAATGATCCTTCTCAGAAATACAAAAATAAATAAATAAATAAAAATTAAAAATAATAATGCAAAATATATTTTCACAAGAAAAATATTTTTTATTTCAAAAGAAGGAAAATTTATGTAACCAAGACAAATTGATCCACATTACCTGATCACTTGAGTTTAAACTGGATCCCCTTTTTTTAATTATAGACACGTTTTCTTTTCCCTTACTCGGACTAGTGTTCTCTGCTGACATAAAATGGAAAGATTATATTGAATCAATTGCTTAGCCTGCTGCTAGGAATCATGGTTCACTGTGTCCTGCTAGACATTTCTGTCTCGCCTGAAACTATCCTACACATTTATAAGTCTACCATTCGTCGACTGCATTGAATATTGCTGCCACATCAGGTATGGTGCTATACTATGTATTTAGAGATTCTTGATAAAATACAAGGAAGAATCTGTAATGTTATTGATCCTGGCCTGGCATCTCGGCTTCAGTCACTTTTTCACAGCCATAACGTAGTTCTATGTTAACAGTTTCTTTTCTCGCACTTCTTGCTTGTGAAACTTCTTTTCGGCTTTTTGCTACACAGTCAACTTTTATCTTCAAAAACTTTAAATGCAATGCCAATTGTTATCTGGTGTTTTCTCAATTCTTGTTCGATTATTGTTATCTTTACTTGATAGTGTTTTTTTTTCTGAGATTCTCTAAAACTCAGTAGCTACTTGCGTCTTAGTGGCTTTACCGCCTTGATTAATATATATATATATATATATATATATAACGGATAAATTTAAAAATTCTAAAATAACTATAACAGAGAGTGTTCCGCGTGTTTTTAAAATATCACTATTACAACGGAATGCATATTTTATCGCAGTTGTAATAACGTGTTTATCATTGTAATTTACATCTGACGATGATCTTATAAAAGGTCGGATGTACTTGGCTGAAAAAAACAAAAACTACGGTACCTTCCTTGATGAATTTCCTCTTAAAATCAAGAAACTGATTAGACAACTGGAGAGGGTCACTATAAAAATAGGTAGACTCAATATGACTACATTATACAATTAAACATGTTTGAATGAAGATATACTGTCTATATATATATATATATATATATATATATATATATATATATATATATATATATATGAATAAAAATGACAATAGGAAAACTAGTAATTGCTGACGCGTTTCTTCCAATGTGGACTTTATCAAAACAAAATAGGGAATGAATTTAATTGAACAAGGTAACTAATAAAAACCAAAAACAGAATGTTCCTAGCAACTGGAATGTAGAGAGACGCTATTTTCATATTGTTAACTGAAAATAACGTCAAATAGTCACGTGTAGAGAATATTGTCATTATATCTGTGATGATGTATTCAACCATTTTCTTCTCTACTGGTTAAATCGGATAATTTTTCCACACACACACACACACACACACACACACACATATATATATATATATATATATATATATATATATATATGTGTGTGTGTGTGTGTGTGTATGTATATGTGCCTCCTCTATCTCAGATAATCGAAAGTCTGTGGGTAATACTACATGTCAATCCATACCTAAAATCATTGTTTGAGGAACCCGGCCTTCTCGTATATCTTAGACCAAAGAACCTTAAGGAAATCATTGGTGGTAACAAAATTTATGACGAGAAAATAGCATGAAATAGACCGAGAATAACAACAGGATTTTCCTAACCAAAAGGGCCTATGTTGTAACCACATTGAACACACCAATTCTTTCACTAGCTCAGGCACTAACACTACTTTCAAAATCGACAAAAACTCTGACTGCAGAAGTCATAGCATAATTTACTTATTAGAATGCACACGATACCAGAAACAATATGTGGGAAAATCTGAATGGCCCTTTCACTATAGAATTAATAATTATCGGAATCGGATTAAGTTGGCTACCCACGAAAGATTATTATCCGTAGATCAACATTTCCCCAAGAAAAAAAACATGATTTTAATCGCCATGCAAAATTCACTATTATTGAAAGAATAGAAATAGACACAGAAGATAAACTTAGGAAAATATTAAAAGAAAATGAAGACAAAAGGATTTTAAGCCTCAGAACGCTTTGTCCGGATGGATTTAACAGCAAACTAAACAGCACAGATAGAATTAATACATAACCCCATAGATCACCCCCACCATATTTCTCTCACACACATTATAATCTCTGCATAGTTGAATATACTTGACTGTTACTGCATAGAAGAGGACACTACCCATAATGAACTCAACCTGACACCTCTAACCCCTATCATCCTCATCTAGACAGACATGCTTGCAGAGCTGACGAGGTCTCCCACAGGTGATGAAGTAAATCTGAGATTCACGACTCTCCTAAACTTGCCTTAAAAATGCCTTTGGTCAATACAAATACAATACAAATGCTTTTGGTCAATACAAATACAATACAAATGCCTTTGGTCGATACAAAGGACTAACCAAAATTAAAAAAAATACAACAAAAAAAAACAAAAAAAAACTATGAAAACTACAGGCAAAGTTCACCTTTTTCAGAGACAGTCATTCACCACTGTAGTTCACTGCTATTAATAAGCAGGCATTTTTTCTCCTGACGATGGCCATACTGTCTGAAATTGGTTGAGGAACCTAATTTAAAAAAAATAAAATAAAAATAATAATATACAACCCAGTGTGTCTTAAATATTAATTTTTAACATTATTTATTGTTCAATCCATATATATATATATATATATATATATATATATATATATATATATATATATGTATATGTGTGTGTATGTATGTGTGTGTATGTGTGTGTGTGTATGTGTGTGTGTATGTGTGTGTGTGTGAGTATGTGTGTGTGTGTGAAGAACCAACGTCTTTACAATATAAACCATAACCTGAAGTGAAAATAAAATGATGTGATTCTCTTAAAGTTGTGAAGTGTAGCCATGCGCAAGACAAGATACAATTTCATATCGACTCAATTCAATTTAATCACATCTTTGAAAAGCACAAAGAGATAAATCATACGTTATTTTCCCTTAAGCGCCACCTTTATAGATTTCACACGATTTTCCACCCCGCGTAACAGCTTCCTTTTAGTTATAGTGTGGTCCGTAATGCTCCCATCCGTTGATTAGACACGTCCTTTTTAGCAAGAGGATCTTGTTCGAATCCTATTTGAGGTGTGGCCACTCGCTAGATTAATGTTATTTTTCCTTTTGTTTTTATTTTCTTAAACCAACCTTCAATATTTGTGCGACGATCTTTTGAAATTTATCATCACGTGTAGAGTCTCAGCTTTGAATGTAATATCTTTTCATGTCCGACCTGGCTTTGAATGGCGTGAAAGACACTCATATTTCGTAAAAAAACAAGAAAAAACAGAAGGTCAGAAATCGCTATTATGTGACGATCAGTTTGAGTTTTGATATTTGGTTTGGTCTGGCACAAGATCCTCATCAAAGAGAGCAACACAAATTTCGGAAAGATGTGCACTTACATTTTATACATAACGCAAAAACATTTGACAAGGTACAGCACAAGGATCTATTTGAACTGCTAGGAAAGCTCTATCTATTTAGAAAAAAATTCGAAAAATCCAAAACTCATACTGGAACCAAACAGCCTGTAGACGGATAGAAAAGGAATTGGGTCGGTTCACAAAGATAGAAAGTGAGACAACGATGTGTTTTCTTTTTAGATTTATTCAACCTCTACAGTTAAGCTCTCACAGGAGAACTGAAAACACTCCTAAGAATTAGTTTATCAATGGGCGTAATCTTAACAATATAAGATATGCAGACGACACTGACAAGGAAAGTAAACTACAGGACAGAAGAAAGCATGAAAAAAAAAAAAAAAGACTATCAATTGCAAAAAGACAATCAAAATATTAGTTTACATAAAAAAAAAAAACATAAAAAATTTTAAATTTTAGTTTAAATAAAAAAGAAATGTTACAGGATGCGAAAGCCAAGACCAGCCATTGACCTGAGTGCCTCGTGGGCGAGGTATTCTGACAGTGATGGATTGCTTTTGTCTGGATTTTGGATATATGTTCAAAACGGTATGAAACTGAGGTCCGCAAGAATTCTTAAGCGTCGATACGCTTCCCACACTAAGACCTCTAACGTAGGGCACTGAGCCAAGGTGCGACATGCGTTCCTGTAAGGCCATCTCTCCCACTGCCTCTTACGATCCAACCTGGAACTACTCTCTTCTAATAAAACAAATGTGAAAAAGAAGTGATTTCTTTCGTTGATACCATTTTATGTAGTAGCGTGGGGGACAGAGATACGACACAGTACGTAACAAACTACCTTTGTGAGCCTCTTTGAGATAATAAATGCAGACAAGTAAATAATTCTTCAGTAGATATATGATCCCTTGTTACGGTCATTGGTTCGTCTGACTCAGAGCCACTGATGTTTTTCATGTAGAATGTTACATACCGCTGCAATATCACTAGCATAGGACTCGAATTTAACAGGTCAAAGGCCAATAGAGATTAGGCGCTCGAGTGCTTGTAGGTTGTACTATTGCTTGTTGATGGCCGCTGTCTGTTGTCATATCATAGTATTTACTAGTGGAAGATTCTGACCTCGGATCGAATTTAGTTCATAACAATCAAAATTTGAAGTCAATGAGTACTGTGTTGTAAGGGCATGGAAAGAAAGAAAAAAGGAAAATGGATGATATGGGATATGGTTAAGGAGCATGTTTTGGCATGGAATTTGTATCACTATCATTTTAATTTTAAAAAAAGTAAAAACTAAAAAGTATCTGCGAATTATACACCAAAATTATATCTTAGCATGGCAAGGAAGCATGCCTGCGGTTACATAAACAATATTTTATTTCAATAATAGGGTCATGATTTTTCTGATTTCCAGTGGATGTACAGGTGGTGTAATGCGTAGGGGCTCGAGAAATTAGAGAACCGTTTTCGAATACCAGTCGAGTTTGTTACATTCATTTACGTACAAATACATTTGGAAGTGGGTTATAACTATATATCCCCCCTTAGCTATGGGTTAAATAGCATGAGTTATATCTAATAAAAATTATTGTCATTCTCTGAAAATTTTTAATTCAATATTTATTTCCCAACTCCCCAAATAATGTATTCTTATTATCCGAAATGTGTATCGGCATTAAATAACAAAGAAAGGATTGAACGTAGAAAAAAATAAATAAAATAAATCAAAATCAAAAATCAAAATCAAATCAAAAATAAATAAATTAAAAAAACAAATCAATCATGAAATCGGGGATTTGAATAAACTTTACCTAAATATTTGAATATATATATATGTGTATTGTGAAATTGAGAAAGTCTGTCAATTATTTTAAGGCAGTTTTATGTTTATACATTCTTTTTATATATACAAATATTTTAAGTACATGCTCTGTTTATAATAAACAGTATTAACAACATTTACCGGCCTGAATGTCCGCAAAATTTTCATAGAAAATATTCGTCCTCCGAATCGAACCTGTGTCCTATACGGAACCGTCATATATCGACTTTGCTAACCGAACGATCATCTGTGCCCCAATCGGTTATGGCACGTCAGGCTATATGACGCTTCCGTGTAGGATACAGGTTCGATTCGGAGGACGAATATTTTTTATGAAAATTTTTCGGACATTCAGACCGGTAATTGTTGTTAATAATGTTTATTATAAACAGAGCATGTACTTAAAATATTTGTATCTATAAAAAGAATGTATAAACATAAAAATGTCTCAATATATATATATATATATATATATATATATATATATATATATGATAAATCAAGAAGAAAACGTTAAAGGTCCATTTCGATTATAATTTATTTAGTGTATATTTTTATATTGAGCTCTTCAGAGCGAAAGTTCTTAACCCTAATATCCTAATATCCCTTCATTTCTTTCCTTCTTCCCTTTACACTATCTTTTTCTTCCCCCTCTCTCTCTGTTTTACGTTTGAAACAGAATATTATATTCGAAAATCTGTTATTTGTCTTTCTTCCGTTCTCTCTTTCTTCTCTTCTCGTTTTCTTCCCCTTCCTCCTGTTAATCTAGTATATCAGTCCCGAGAAATTGACTTAATTTATTAAGGACTCTCGGTCTGAAAAGATGAATAGTTAGAAATATTCAGGAAATAAATTATTATTATTATTATTATTATTATTATTATTATTATTATTATTATTATTATTATCTGTAGTTTACATTGAGCTCTCTCTTGATTAATATCTTCCTTGGCATTATCCCTACCAGTCACAAATTGGTAATATATTCATACAAAGACACACACACACACACACACACACACACACACACACACACACACACACATATATATATATATATATTGTCATTAACAGACAGAATGTTTCGCTGTATCACAGCTCATCAGTGTGGATAGAAATCCAATTACCTCAAGCCGGGATCGAAACCCAATAGAGAGAAAGGTGAATTTATTATTTTGAATAAACACGCCAGTGACCTAGAAGACTCAATTCATGTTATATATATAGTTCGAAAATATTTCGTTGGATTTAGAAAAAAGGCTGATCCCTTGTTGATATTTTTTGCTAGAGAGCTAGTTGTTGGCCCGTAATAATAATAATAATAATAATAATAATAATAATAATATTTGTTTGTTTTAACATGAATAGCAAGGCAGGGTGCACGCACATTTGTTCAAAAAGTATGCAGCAAGGCCCCAGATATTTTTTTACCCTAACTCACATTTGAAGCATAAATTAAGGTTAAAATTTAAGAATATTCTAACGGTGTTCATGTTCAGATAAAATTATCTGATGCTAATAAAACTGTATTATTTATGACTTTCTACATTAAACTAAACTTCACCTATGCCCCAAATATTGCATAATGTATTTCGTCTCTGTCGTAAAAACCGATCATTCAACTGTTAAAACTAATGGATAGTGTTTTCAATTAAACCTTGTCAAGGACTTTGATGAGCCTACCGTGACAAGTAAGGTGAGAAAATATAATTCGGAGTTCAAGTCAATAATGTAATGAGCTTGACGGAGCTGGCGTGACGATCATTGGAGTGGAAACAGGAATCAACAAGTGTTCGAATTTTAGTAAAGTCTGGGAATGACAGGGATTAACATTTCTTTTTATCCTCACCCAAGATCTATGCTTGGGTGACAGACAGTCTACCAGATAGTTAACTTTGGATACAAAACGGTGAAGAAAGCAACGGGAGGCCACCTTAGAAATCATGGCAATTTATAGATTAAAGAAAAAGAAGCTGTTGAGGGCCATAGTTGCGGGCATCAGGAAGTAAAATTGCATTAAAAATGAGTTCGATAATGACTGGAGCACACTTTGAGTCAATTGATTTGTTTTTTTTTTTTACGGCTTATCAGCCATTTTTAGTTTATTTAAAGCCAAAAATATTTGTAGATTGTAAGAATTTGGGTGGGGGGTATATAATGATTTATTAATACAAATTGTACTAATTAATCCATAGTAGGGAGGAGTGATCGACTCATATCTTTTTCAAGCGTATTTGCGCGTAAATGAACATAATGAACCCGACTGGTATTGAACTCAGCTCTCCAATTTCGAGCCGTTATCCATTACACCACCCGTAGACCCAAGCTTACAGCGTGTAGTATTACCAGACTGTTACCCATTTGACCATGTTAGACGTTGCTTAACTTTGGTGATAGCAGAAGAACCGGTATTTCAATGTAATATGACCGTAAGTTAACAAAGTTGAGTTAACAAACTAGTTTCTGATAATTAATGGGAGCTCAGTAGCCGTAGCCTTGAGCCAGATTGCACCGAGTTCAGTCAATATATTTAGCCAAAGTGTAAATTCCCTTTGACTAAAGCAACCCCAATTTGACGCTTTAGTTGAACGGCTAGCCTTGTTTGATAATATAGATTTAATATCACTTGGAGGCTCAGTGGAGTAATGGATAGCGGCTCGGATTGAGGAATCGGAGAGCCGAGTTCGAATCCCAGTCTCGTTCGTTACATTTATGCGCAAAAAAAGAAAGGTATGAATCCTACTCCAAATAGCAGAAAAGACTGGATCCCACAACCCTGTGTGGAACCGGTCTAGGAAAATGACAACTCTGAATTCAAAACTTTTAAGAGTAAATAGTAGGGCAGTCTAGCATCTGTATCCTTGGTTGGCGACTAGTCTAGGAGAAGGACATCACTGAATTCAAAAACCGCATGTCGCCCTGGCGAAGCACATATTATGTAGTTAAGGAAACCTTTTTCGTATTCACAATGACACAATGATCCCAACAACGGTTGTGTGTGTGTGTGTAGGTAATCGACTAAAAATAAAAGAAAAAGTTTTTCGATATTTAGGCCGGTAGCTATCACTGTTTAAAAGATGGTATGTTTACTTAAACACATCTAAATATAAAATGTCGGTTATAGTAATGAGAAATAATGTCGGACGAAAAAAATCGTTTATTGCTTGAATACAACATTTTCTGTTGCGACAATAAAGCCAGGGAATATAGACTTCAAAGTGTCCCAACGAGAGGACATGCTTTTCTTCAATAGGGTAACTGAGTTTTGTTATACCGCAATGATTATTCGTATGTTAATTGTAAAAAGCTTAACTAGCCTGATATGCTCCTCACTTATAAAGGGTATACGGGTTCGATTCCTATTGGGGATCACATTTTTCTGTATTAAGACTTGCGATATCTAAGCCAGTAGTAATTAATTTCACAGTATGGACAAAAAGAAATAGCTACTGAAAAACGCCTGCTCAACATATATAAGGTTTATAGTTATAGAGAAAGTCATCGTTTTTACTATTGTTCAACTGAAACAAAGTCCAAGTACCCCTGAATGTAGAGGGTGGTTGAAATGGCGTATCCATCCATCCAGATTAACCGTAGTCGGAATGATCGAACCAATGTGAACGATCCTTTATTTAGCTGTATAGAATGTGCTACGCCAGCGCTATACGTAGTTTTTGAATTCAGAGTAACTTTCTCCTGGACCGGTTGCACCCAAAGCTATAGAACTGTCCTGCTATTTATCCACAGCTGGGAGAGGGGTGGGGAAGAAGAGGATTCATACACTTTTCCCAAGGGTATTAGCACCTAAGTGAATGTAATGGATCCAACGGAAATTTGGACTCGGTTCTCCGATTCCTCAATGCAAGTTGCTATTTATTACTTCATCATGCCTCAAACATACCTTTACACTGAAAACAAAATTATATACAAAATATTTAGATTTCAGAATTAAATAACCCATAGAGGTTTTGATATGCCATTAATCAAAATCACCTGAGTCATTTCTTATACTCATAAACATTTCTGGTACTTGGGGGAGAAAATTGTTTTAATGCAAACCCACAATGAATGTTTGCAAATCCTAAAAGTAACAGGTAAATCAGTTTTTTTTTCTATTTAAAAAAAACGTAGACATACGTCCAATTTACATCATCATCATTCGACCGTAGTCGGGATCATCAAGCCAATGCAAACGATCCTCTCTTTAACTGTATATTATGTGCTACGCCAGGGCTACAGATTTTGAATTAAGAGTTACTTTCTCCAAACAATAGGGTACCTTAATCCTGTTATACCGCAATGAGTTTTCGTATGCTAATGGTAAAAAGTACCTAGTCTGGTATGTTCCTCACTTATAAAAGGAATAAGGATTCGATTTCTATCGAGGGATAACATTTTCTTTAATAAGACTTTCGATATCTAAAGCAGTAGAAAATAATTTCACAGTATGGAAAAAAAAAATAGCTACTGAAAAACGCAAGGCTGTAAAACCCTGTCTGGCCCGCTATTTACCCATAGCTGGAGGGGAACAAAAGAAGAGGAGTCATACCTTTCCCGATGGTATTAACAGGTAAGTGGATGTGACTGGAATTCGAATTCGGCTCTCTGATTTCGAGTCGCTATCCTTTACTCCACCATGCCTACATGTATAAGTCATATAGGGTGGGAGCTAGTGGTGCATATTATGGCAACATGTAGGATAGATACTAGTTGACTCAATATTGAATAGGTGAAGACCTGATATACATCTGGCTGGGAGTCTGTTCCCCAATGCAAGAGTTCTGGGATAGACTTTGTGAGATTGGAACTTCTTCCTCATAAATGGAATCCAAAGGGAATGAGTACGAGTCGACCCAGTGTACATGGCCTGGCCGGACGCTGGAACCAATAGATGTAGTTCGCCAGAACATCTGCCATGAAAATACCAACTATTTAGCGAGTGGCTAGCAATTGTTCACCTGTAAGAAAGGAGTTGTGTGGTGGAAAATAATTCATCATCTACAAACGTTTATGAGCTCGAGGTCAAAAATTGAGGATCGGGTAGCTCCAGCCGAGATGTAGCAGTGATATTTCATTTTTCTGTCAAAAATAAAAAAATAAAATAAAAATAAATAAATAAATAAACAGCTGTATGACGCACACTCATTTAAAGGCACCTGTAATAGTGTTATAGATTAATAGTCTTGTTATCATTAACCTGTAATTATCCCGTAATTGAACAAACTCTGAGATCTGTATTTTATATCTGGCTCAGTAATCAAACTTGAACGATTGGTATTAATCGACTGCCATTTGATTGCTTCTCTATCGGAATCAGATTAGCGTCAAGATGATCAATGCGTCACTAATTCGGCATTGATGGAATATCGGTAATGAAATATTAATCACTGCCATTAGAATTCCTCATTCCATGATAAACATTTCTGCAGAGAATTCCTATCTTTACCTAGACGATAAAATAGAGTCCAGTTGGAGTTGATTTCAAATCGATAAGACGCGATAATTTTAATATAATTAACTACTAAGATTCTAACAATTACATTAATACGTATCTTTTAAAGAATCAGCGGATTTGTTTTTAATGCGTCATTTTTATTACTTCAAACGTTATTTTAGTGGATATCCGTATTTGAAATAGACGGCCATTGTTTCAGACAGTGTGTATTACGGTCTCATGACATTCGAAATCGAGCAAACTAGGACACATTTTTGTTTTTAAGTTTTCTCGATTGATACACGCTATTAAAAAAAATGGACGTATATTTCAAACACGGTTATTCACTAAAAATAAAATTTATAATAAAAAATGTCGGATTAAATATAAATCCATTAATTCTTTAGAAAATCGCTTACGTTTCGGATACGAAATCAAGCAGATTTGGGTTTTCGAGAAAATTTCAACCGAGAGGATGTGTATTCCTTTAAAGAGTAAATAAAATATTGCTGGACTGCGACGGTCTCCGTGGCCGAGTGTTCTTAAAGCACAGCGGACCAGGTCGTGATTTCTGTTACAGAGGGATGCAGTTTTGAACCCTGCACATTTTCTTTGTTAAATTATCTCGAGTTCGCAGGTCGGTAAACATAATACTCACTGTGTAAAAAAAAAAAAAAAAAAAAAAAAAAGAAAAGCGGCGTCTATTTCAAACACGGATGTCTACCAAGATGAACGTTTGAATATTAATACGAACCAGCTTCAATACATGTAAGCTTCACCGTTTTCCTATTTTAAATTCCTGATAAATTTGAATTCTTCAGTTAATGATTGAATAAGGTTATGGCGAGTTCTACGACAATAACCTTAGAAATTCCCCTGTTGCGTATTTAATTATATGAGCTTAACATCTTTAGCAAAATATAGCAATAACAATCATAAATATGAATGTTGATCGTTATTTGAAGTAGTAAGGGGGTACAAATGAAAGGATTTGAAATTGACAGCTGTATCCGTTTTACTGAAACAGACGTTAAACAAAATCTATCAACTTTTCTTTCTTTCATTTTCTTTTCTGAAAACAAGTAGCGTCCTTGATATGCCTATTGTCGTCTCACGCGTTCAAAACGAAATAGTCCATTATTTATGAGGTATTGGTAGGAGACGTTAAAGACTTCTATCTTTCACTTTTTCATTAACTGAAACCAAGTAGCGTCTCTGATAAATATTTTGTCTTTCCACCAGATTAAAACGGAATAATCCATCATTTATGAGGCATTGGTAGCAGACGTTAAAGACTTCTATCTTTCCCTTTTTCATTCATTGAAACCAAGTAGCGTCTTGGATAAATATTTTGTCTTTCCAACGCGATCAAAACGAAATAGTCCATTATTTATGAGGCATTGGTAGGAGACGTTAAAGACTTCTATATTTCCCATTTTCATTCATTGAAACCAAGTAGCGTCTCTGATAAATATTTTGTCTTCCCACGCGATTAAAACGAAATAGTCCATTATTTATGAGGCATTGGTAGCAGACGTTAAAGACTTCTATCTTTCACTTTTTCATTCACTGAAACCAAGTAACGTCTCTGATAAATATTTTGTCTTTCCACGCGATCAAAACGTAATACTCCATTATTTATGAGGCATTGGTAGGAGACGTTAAAGATTTCTATCTTTCCCTTTTTCATTCACTGAAACCAAGTACCGTCTTGGATAAATATTTTGTCTTTCCAACGCGATCAAAATGGAATAGTCCATTATTTATGAGGCATTGGTAGGAGACGTTAACGACTTCTATCTTTCCCTTTTTCATTCACTGAAACCAAGTAGCGTCTCTGATAAATATTTTGTTTTTCCACGCGATCAAAACGGAAAAGTCCATTATTTATGATGTATTAACAGGGCGCAACAGTCGTGGAAACTATCGAAAGAATAGACAACATAATTATCGTATATGAGATGTACTCGTGTATTAGTCGATAAAGATTTAAATAGAGCGTCCGTATTTTCAGTCAAGAAGCATTAATTGAAAATACGTTTCGTTTATGGATTATGATTAGGGCATGCAGTCTAAGCAGAGAAAAATTTAACTTGATCTAGTGTTTGATTTATAGCATAGAAGAAACGTATTTTTGAAATAGAAAAATATAGGACATTTCTCGTGAATTATTTTATATTTCCATGGAAGTATTTATTCTATGGAGTCCCCATTAATACATTATTATGATGTAACCATATTTTTTTCTACATGAGAATATAGTTTTCATGTAAAGCTAAGAATTGCTCCCAGGGCTTTTCCTAATAACGATCAGGAAAATGAAAAATAGCAGACATAGATGAAAATAAAAGACAAATGATAAGAGTCATTCAAAAAAAAAAAAAAAAAAAAATGAAGAGAAAAGCAAAGAAAGAAAGAAAGAAGAAAAGAAGGAAGTCAAGAAAAAGAAAGAAGAACTAAAGAAAGAAAACAGAATAAAATAAAAGAGAAAGAAAGGGAAGAGAAAAAAGAAAAACGTAAGAAATAAGAGAAGAAACAAGGAAAAATGGAAGGAAAAGCAAAAGAAAAAAGAAATAAAGGTTGGGAAAATGAATGAATGAACGAAGGATAGAAGGAAGAAATAAATAAATGAAAGAATGAAAAAAGAATAAAGAAAGAAATAAAATAAAAGGAAGAAAGAAAGAAAGAAAGAAAAAGGAAAATAAGCAAAAAGTAAAAACGAAATAGAGATGATTGAAAGAAGGATAGAAAAAAGAAGAAAGAAAAGAAACATAAAAGAAAGGAAAGAAAGTAACAATGAAAAAAATCAATGGAAAAAAAAGAAAGAAAGAAAAAGAGAGAAAGTATAAATAAATAAGGGAAAGAAAAAGAAAGAATATGCAGAGAAAAAATCCGAGGAGAAATAGAGAGTTGAAAAGAAAAGCAAATCATCAAAGAAATAAATTCTTATTAAGAAAAAGACGAAAACAAAGATGTAACAAAAAGGAAGGAAGAAAAGAAAAGAAAAGAAATACTCTCACCCTCAGCCCCCACAAAAAAAGGAAAGAAACAAAAATAGAAAATTCAGAAGATTAAAAATTAAAAAAAAAGAAATGTAAGAGTGAAATGAAGCAACAACGAAACAAGAAAAAACAAAACAAAACAGGCAATGAAAAAAAGAAAATGTTATGTCGTTGAGATAGTTGTGTCTTCTCGGAACGTTGTCACATATCGTTGTTCAAGCTCAAATTAATGCTAAGATTTGGAATACCAACTTTCTGATGACGGAAACAAAAAAGCAACAATCAGTTCATTCTTCTAGAGATTCTCTTGTTCAATTAGCTTTTGTAAAGTGCGAAATGAAATGTTTATAGGAAGAATGTAAAAGATTGGATCAAATTACTAAAAAAAGAGAAAAAACGATGAATGAAAAAGGAATGAAGCAAAAAAGAACAAAAAAAAAGGAGAAAATAATGAAACTATTCAATGAAAGACTAGAACAAACTGGACAAAGTGTGAACGAAGTAATTTTACAAAAAGAATGTGGAGAAAAGAAAAGAAAGGAAAGAGAATGAGAAGAAAAGAAAGAAAAAAGAAAAGAAAAATCGGAAATAAAGAAAAGAGAAGAAAAAAGAAAAGAAGAAAAGCGGAAAGGAAAGAGAATGAGAATAAATGAAAAAAACAAAAAAACAAAGGAAAGAAGAAATGAAAAAAAACATGAAAAAGAACAGAAGAACGGAAAGACAAGAAAAGAAGAAAGGAAAGATAATGAGAAGAAATAAAGAGAGGTAAAGAAAGAAAAAAATAGGGAAAGTAAATGGATAAGAAAAGAAATACAGGAAAGAAGAGAAATAAAAGAGAAGAAATTAAAGAAAAGAAAGAAAAGAAAAGAAGTGGGAAAGAAAAAGAAGAAAGGAAAGAGTTGAAAGGAACGAGAAGAAAAGAATGGAAAGAAGGAAGAAAAACAACTGAGACATAAAGAAGAGAAAAAAATCAGTTGTAGAAATGAATGGGATGAAAAGAAATGGAAATGAATTAGATAAATGAAAAATAGGAAAAGAAAGAGAATTATAATAAGCGAATCAGGAAAGCAAGAACAAAATAAAATAAACGAAAGGTAGGGAAAACATTTCGGAGACAGACAAGAAGAGAATGAAATCTCGTTGTCTACGTGAAGATAAACTTTCAATTGGTTTGGCAAGGTGTAAATTATCGAGCCTTAAGCGATTGTCCTGATTAGGTGGTCTAATACACGAGAAGATCGATTTACAACAGCTCTTATATTCTAGGCTTGGTTAGAATGGGCGTGGACAAGATAGAACGTAAATTGGTAATTGCCAGAAAGTAAGGTGATTGTCCCTAGCCACACACACACACACACACGCATTCACATATATATATATATATATATATATATATGTGTGTGTGTGTGTATGTGTGGGTTTGTGTGTGTGTGTACACTGAGTGAAAATAAAAGTGTACCGCATTCAGAATGTGTTTCCATTTATTCAAGATTAAACCTACAAGTGGTAGTAATTTAAGCCTCCAGGTAATATAATAAATTAGAGTAAATTATTACATAGACTGATCAATAAATTCACAGTTTCCAAAATAGGCATTAACCAAACACAATATTAATACTCTGTATATACTCTTTGGGCGTTAACACAGGACTGTACCCTCACATGCAAAGCTCCTGTAACTGGCAAATAGCTGTCCTGGTATATATTTTCCACGCCTCATGCGCTTGTTGGTACAATACAGAAAAGGTTGTAGGAGGAATTAGTTGATTGAGCCAGGCGTTGTCCCATCATATTTCATGCAGGTTCAATAGCGGACAAATCTTGCGCTCGTGACGGCTGGGTAAGTTGTCATTTTAATTTAGTCTGCTCATGATAGCTAAAACAAATATGGTCATTTTGAAATTCGTAATATGGAGGGCTGAGTCGTGAATAACATATGAAAAAAGAACTCCAGATTCCGGATTTCATTATATATATATATATATATATATATATATATATATATATATTCTAATTTATCAATCACGAAGTAAATGTATGTTTTGTTTTTGTTTAGGTTGAAGATGAATTTACAATGACCCCCTCCCCCGCCCTATTGTATATGTTTTTGATATGCATGATCTCGTGCATTTAATCTACAGTAGTATGAAAAATAATTTTCAAAGGTCATTTCTGAGTGCCAACATTTGCACACTTTCCTGTATTAGACATTGAATTACATCACATAGAATCCTTCATAGTTTACCTTGACTTTCACTTAGCGTGAAGTATATTCATGGACGTTCTTAATTATTTAAATTCTGAAAGACCAACAACATTTTTACTTCAGTGTATGAATAGTTGTTGCACAATAAAATCCTTACATTTCCCTTGAGAAAATTCACCAAAGAACTAACTCTTCAATGTTCCCTTTTATATCTATATTTACATACGCTCTATCTCTGATATTTAACACTTTATCCTATAAATATAGTACATATTAAAACTATATATATATATATATATATATATATATATATATATATATATATATATATATATATATATATATATATATATATATATATATATATATATATATATATATATATATATATATATATATATATATATATATATATATATATATATATATATATATATATATATATATATATGTTTGTGTGTGTATATATATATATATATAATCAAATAAATAAATATTAATAAATGTATACGCAAGTGTTCACACACACATACACATATATATGTATGTGTATACGTACATATATATATATTATTTCTTATCTGAAAATTGTCGTGCATTCTTTTGAAAGATACTGGAGTGGTTTCCTCTACAATTCTCCATGGTTTGGAATTCGGGGTTTACATTCTCTTAGACTGGTTACCAAACAGAGTTTTCCTTTTCTTGGACTGGTTGCCGAAATTAAGACGGCTTTGTGCATATTTTTCAACAGCATTTTTTGCAGAAGTGAATGCAGCAATATCGACTTCAATTTGAACTCTGTCCGCTTGTTCCACTTTTTCGTGGCGGTATCCGTTACACTACCAGAGTGACGTTTTATTATCAGCACCAGAAAGAAACACGCAACCTTAGACACGAAGTACAATCAAAGTCTGTTTTCTTCCTCCTCGTCCTCCCCGCCATATACAGGGTGTCCGAAAATAATGTATACACTCTTTAAATATTAGTAGTTAATAATACATTGTCATGATGGGAGAACTTATATGGATGAAAATATGCAAAACAGATAGATTGAAAGAAGAGGGACAGTTGCATACCCACCTGCTCACCAGATTTTACAACCTTGGATTTCTTTTTGTGGAGGGTTTTTTAAGACAAAGTTTACAGCAAGAAACCTGAAACAGTTGCTGAAATGAGAGTAGCAATTGAAGAAGAATGTTCTCAAATACCAGATGAAATGATACTGGATGTTTGCAGGTCTATTTCTTCAAGATATGAAAAGTGTATTAAACAGAACGGCAACCAGTTTGAGCACTTGATGTGAACTCATCATTATATGAACATACCCCAAGCAGCTTTTATCTTATTAAAGTTAATTTTCTATATTTTACTCTCAAATTATTTAAATGTGCATTCTTTCTCTTGTATTAATCTTATTTACAAGTCAAAATACATAAACTGAATAAGTTATAACGATTCAAAGAGTGTATACATTATTTTGGGAGACCCTATATATATATATATATATATATATATATATATATATATATATATATATATATATATATATATATATATATATAAAAGGCGGTCCGAAAGTCTTGTCTCATCCTACTAAAAAGAAGTAATGAAAACAACAGAAGAAGAAGTAGTACAATAATACAGAGGACATGTACTGGATTCAGTTTATTCACTTTCATTGACGCTGTCACACATCGAGAAGGTCTGGATGAACAGCATCATTTTTCTGGAACGGACAAAGATGCGGCGTCATGTCCTGGCGTGTGATATTTTATGAAGCTGTGCTTTGATGATTGTTGCAAAAGCTCTCCGGACGACGCCCTTCAACTGATGGGTATTAATTATGCTGGTATCGTTCACGTGAAACTCTCTCTTTGATGATAATAGCCCACAGAGCGTTGAAATAGAAAATTATATTTTGTAGGGGTAACAAGACATTTGGACCATACTTTATACATATATACATATATATATATATATATATATATATATATATATATATATATATATATATATATATATATATAATAAAGAAATATAGTCTTAAGGTGTGCTATATTTATGGAATAAAGTGCTCAATATCAGAGATAGAGCGTGTGTAAATATAAAAGTGAACATAGAAGTCAACACTTAGAGGCGACAGTCTGTTTCATGCTATATGCAATCGTCAGGCCACCTGACGATTGCATATAGCATGAAACAGACTGTCGCCTCTAAGTGTTGACTTCTATGTTCACTTTTATATATATATATATATATATATATATATATATATATATATATATATATATGTATGTATGTATATATATATATATATATATAATGTTTGTGTGTGTGCGTGTACGTATTAGTACTAGTACTTAAGACATTGAAACAATTATGCACACACACACAGAGCATGCGAAACGTAGCTGCATTAATTCTACACATACTAGGAAGTACTAGATAAGACAAACGTACTTACTGTTCAAAGTAGGAAATCCTACTCTGGTACTATGTAACATGTATATATGTCTTTCTCAAACAATTTACGTTTGGTTATTATTGGTAGGGAACCGGTAAACGTTTCTGTTTTATTCGGGTTTCACGTGCAGAAAATTGAATTCATTAAGGAAAGCCGCCATAGCGTAGATGCGGTCATTTTGAGTGGCGATCACAATGACCAGGTCAAAGAGCAATTTCTACAGCTTTAGGCGTTTGGGTGCCATTAACGATGTCAACCAGAAGTTAGACGGGAAATCAAATGAGAAGAAGCCACGAAATCTATCTTTGTCTTGACCATATAAGCTGTCAGTCAGAGTTCGCCTTCACTACCTGAATTCGAAATGGCCAAGTTTTATTGCCTTTTCATGATATTTTACCTTCTTTATACAATACCTTCTCTTTTAGTTTTCCTATTTCTTCTTTTCGTATCAAATATTCATTTATTCGAATCTTTCTTTGCTTCTTAACTCAAATCAGGATTTCATTCGTCTATACCTCCTTCTTTTTTCTTTTCTTTCTTCTCTTCCATTTTTATTACCGCGTTTTCATTATCTGTTTTTCTTTCTATATTGTCTGCTATATTTTTTTTTTTATCTAGATGACCTCTTTCATTCCCCCTTCGTTCCAAATTAATTATTCCATTTTACTTTAATTTCAGGTTTTATTCCTTATAATCTTTATAATCAGCATCAACAACATCATAATCAAGATCATAATCATACATAATCATATTCAACATGATAATCATAATCATATAGAACATGATAATCATAATGAACATAATAATCATAATCGACATCATAATCATAATCATAATCAACATCATAAACATAATCACATTCAACATGATAATCGTAATCATAATCAGCATGATAATCATAATCAACATGATAATCATAATCATAATCGACATCATAATCAACATGATAATCATAATCATAATCAACATGATAATCATAATCAAAATCAACATCATAATCATAATCAACATGATAATCATAATCAAAATCAACATCATAATCATAATCAACATCATAATCATAATAATAATCAACATCATAAACATAATCATGATCAACATCATAATAATAATCTTTAGTGTATTACACATTTTACTTTTGTTTTCAGTAACGACATTTAAAAGCCTTCACTTTCCGTATTAAATTCATTAATGTCATCAAATAATTTTACACTCAATGTCTAACAATGCAAGTGTCATCCAAATTAAGTTTTATCGATCAGCTATAACAAATTAATTGGTTGGTTGTTTCATTTAGCGGTATTTCAACCTCTATGAGTTATTTAATGCCGAACTCTAAATATTTTGTACGAAATTCGATTTTATAATTAGAGATAATAATTGTTTAGAGATACAAGTCTTACTAATTAACCCATAGTTTTAGGAGAAGAGATGGACTCATGCCTTTCCCAGAGTTATTTGCGCTTAAGTGAATATAATGAACGCCACTGGAATTGGAACTCGGCTCTCCAATTAACAATTTCGAGCCATTATCCATTGCACCACCTGCAAGTCTAATCTTACAGCACCTGGAATTCCCAACCGTCCATCCATCTAGTTACCGACCAAGCTCAGGGTACTTAACTCTTTG
>OZ010574.1:28724742-28737242 GCA_963932145.1 Acanthosepion lycidas | reverse complement strand
CTAATAAAATGTATTTATAGTAGAATTACTAACAATACATTTTATGTGTAGCTTAAGATATACCACTGCAATCAAAATATTTTTATTTCGGCACTTAATAACCCACAGAGGTGTTGGTATGCCTCCAAATAAAATCAATTCATTTTGATAATCATACTTGACCTTTGATATAATTTGCTTCCTAATTTTCAAGGCATTTATATAATAAAATCATTAGTAATGCATTTTCAGGAATGTTCTTTTTGGGAATGTTCTCTTTTGGGAATGATATCAGTTGCCTTATTTCACTTTACCCAATCTCGACCAAGGTGAGTTACAAAATCAATCTTAGATTTGGTAAAAGCTTGAATTCGTAAACGGCCATATCTGGAGTGTAGTGAAAGCTTTCGGCTGATGCGATGTTCTACCCACCCCCAATAAAAAAAATGTTCTCTTCCACACACACTAACAAATAAAATGTCCTGCACGGGACGCAAAGAAGATATTCCTTCTGTCATTGTGAGTGCAATGGTCACTTAGTTTTCTGGGCTAAATCATTGGCATCTTACTGTCGACGGACTAAACTCAAAGCAAAATATTTGTTCAGAAGTGCGCAGTGAGATCACCTCTGATTGGTTGGTTAGTTGGTTCTTCTTCTTCTTCTTCTTCTTCTTCTTTCGCCTTTAACCCCGGAAGGAGTCGTTGGGGCGTCGATGTGCTGAACTCTTACGATTCTCCACCACCATCTGTTACGCTCGTATGCCAGAACCTTGTTCTCCGCGAATGGTTTCTTAGTGTGCTCATCATGTGGCATGTCTTGGACATTTTAACCTGGCGGAGCCTATCTCTCTCTAAGATTGGTTACTATGTTACATCAAAGTTGGTTCTTGGAGCATTTCTAATAAATGGATAGCTTTAGAAAGAAATACGTATATATATATATATATATATATATATATATATATATATATATATATATATATAATATAATTTTTTATTTAAAAATATGATTCCATCGCTACATAAAAGTTCTCATGTTTCAAAACAAGAATTGCACTAGCCGTTACCATATTAATTTTAATTTTAATAATGAATATGCTTATAAAACGCGTAAATTTCAGTAATTAGTTATTCCAAAAAAAAAATTCGCTTGAAGATGGAACAGAGCTTGGTACTTTAATTCAATTTAATTCAAATAATTATATTGAAGTTTTCGGCTCTGGTTTTGTAACATGAGAACTCTTATGTAGCGATGGAATCATATTTTTAAATAAATAATTATATTATATTTATGCTCTACTTTTGTATCGAGCACTATTTAAAAAAAATAATAACAAAAATACTAAAGAACTTTGGATTATTTACCTAACCAGTTCCTTCCTATTTTCTATATATTTTTACACACACACACACACACACACACACACACACACACACACACACATATATATATATATATATATATATATAGATATAGATATATATAAGCGATCAGGGCTCTCCCCAACTTTCTAAATTGTTTGGCTATTACCAGCAGATTTTCTTTCTTTGCAAAAGGCTCCGGCTACCGTTGTGCCATTCATTCATACAAACTCGTCAGTTATGTTGCTCACTGACTTCCCAAACTCTTTTGCCCTCAATATAGTGAGGATTAAGTTTTCCAAGTCATCCTTCCTCAACCCTTGCATTATTTAATATCGATTTTTTTTATGGAGCACTCGATGAGGATAAATGTGAATACTAAGAGTAATCGTATTATTTGATATTTCCTTATAAATTAAAATTTAGAAATCTTCCTATTTAGGCGAAATACTAGGGGCTTTATTCAACTTTGAATTGGTTATTGTTTTCACTTCACACAGATGTTTCGGATAAACAATATGACCTTCGTTTCTCTAGGCCAACCACCGATGGCTTAACGGTCATTAATGAATTTGTCTATCACGTTTTAGATAAGAACGGCAAGGCTCGAGCTGTGGCTTTAGATATCTCAAAGGCGATCAACAGGATTTGGCATGCTGGCCTTCTTCACTAACCCAAGGGTTATAGTGTCTAATCGTGTACTGAATCGTCCACACTTCTAGATCCTTTAATAGTAATTAGGGGTTCTTCAATGGCTTTTTTGGGGTCTTACATTCTTTCTTATCGTAACGAAATTTCCTATGTTAACAGTTCCCAACTCTGTATTTATACTGATGACAACTGTACTCTAGTATTAATAGCAAGTCCGATAAATCTGACAAATTAAAACTAGCAGCAGCTCTCGAAAATGACCTCTAATCATTTGTTAACTGGGGCAAAAAATGGCTTTTCAATTATGACTCCCTCAAAACAAAACCATGATAAAGAAGCATTTTGGCCTTTCACCAGCATGGCTGAAACTAAACCACAGGAGAGCAACTCATTGCACCTTCTTCGTCTCACCTTTTCCACTGACATGAAATAGAGTGATTATATTAAATCAACTAATAGGCATGCTGTTAGGAACTTGGATTACTGTATTGTACCAGACAATTGTTCTTGCACATTTATAAATCTACCATTCGCCCGTACATTGTATCTTGCTTCCATAACTGCTCTTGCTTGCAATATATCTAGAGATAGGGTCTGGCATGTTATCGGTCTTGGCCTGGCATCTCGATTTAGGTCACTTCCCTCTGACATAATGCGTTTGTTTGTTACACTTGTACTAACCTTCTAGGAACCCTGTCATCTACTTCGAGTGGCTCTTGTGCTATTTATAATAAAAAATAAAAAAATGCCTTCCACATGAACATTTGTGTGAAAGTGAACGCAACCGAAAAGCCCCGAAATTTGAACTCGGCTCCTCGATTTCAATTTTAGCGCCGACATCTGTTAAACTACCTACACAGCTCTTCCGACAATTCCTGCTTACAGAATAGATTAATGCTATAGAATAATGTAAATACCTCAGACAATGCCGCAAGACCGAATAAAATATAGTCATGTCAAAAACAACAGTGAATGATGCACGCAACAATGGAAATGACTTCATGTAGGAAGAGACTTGTGGCCAAATTACGTAGAAACCGCCGGTTCCTGTACGATCACCGAAGTTAAGCAACGTCAAGCTTAGTCAGTATCTAGATAGGAGACCGCTTGAGAATACCAAGTGGTGTAAGCTTCGATGTGCGCGTGCTGTAAGCTTACGGCCAAAATACATTGAAACATCGGCTCCCGTATGATCACCGAAGTTAAGCAACGTCGAGTCTGGTCAGAAACTAAATAGGAGACCGATTGGGAACACGAGGTGCTATAAGCTTGGATTTGTGAGTGGTGTAATGGATAATGGCTCGGGATTGTTAATCGGAGAGCCGAGTTCCAATTCCAGTTGGGTTCGTTATATTCACGCTATGGGTTAATTAGTAAGTCTTGTATCACTATTATCTCCAGAAAAATTCTTATAATCTAAAAATATTTCTGGCTTTAAATAAATAACCTGCAAAGGGATGATAAATTGTAAAATACGAATAATTTAAAAACATTAGACAATACACACAATATTGTTGGGTTACTACGACTTAGTGTAATCGTTAACGGGCCTGTGGCCCTAGATCAATTACTGAGTTGTGAGTGCTATCCATACTGGATACTCCACGCATTTGGCCTTGTGACACATCTAAATAATGCCTAAAAAATTATTTCTGGACACCACGACATGGAGTAATGGTTAGCATGCTTGTCTCGCTAGAACAAGTGCCACTAAGTTGTGTGGTGGATCCTCACTGGGTGCCCCATACTTTCGGTGTTGTGTCACATCTAAGCTGCGCTTAGACAACTTCATACAACATTCTTGTACGAACTAGAGAGTATATCGGTCTAATTATGTTAATAATGCCGAAAGTGAAAACATCTGAAAATATCTGGAATGATGGCAATATATTAAAAACGGAGATGTTAGCCTGAATAATATTTTTCCTGGACGGTACCACCTAATATTTTCGCTCATTCTGTCAGTTCTTTAAAGACGACTCGATTTACAGTCATAAGAGAATGGCTGAACCAGAGGGTGTGTTTTAAATAACGACCGTCTTTCCCCGAAAGAAACATTTTTGTCAAAATCGATATACTGCCCTTAACCGGCCCGCATTGATTTATTTAAATAGCGAAGTCTCTGCAAGTGTGTGATATATTTGTCGGGGTTGATGATCGATGGATCGTCTCGTTGTTGCTGGGGACGGCGGAATGGAAACGACTAAAGTATTGTTCTTGTGATTGTATAAACGACGTAACACACGTTCGAGCATTTTCGCATTATCTTACAATTTAGTCATCTCTCAAACAATGCCTCGACTGAATAGCTCATAAAAGGAGAAATTGAAACTCTATTCAACCTGGCGTTTAAGATATACAGCGAAGCATCAGAATCCTATATATTAGGTTGGTGCACAATGTCGTTTTCTCACATATGTTAATATGTGAGAAAACGACATTATTTTTGCACCAACCTAATATTTACTCTTTAGTACTGGAAGCTATATTCATCGCACCCTGTGTATATATATATATATATATATATATATATATATAAATGTGTGTATGTGTGTGTGTGTATCAAAGTGGGCATTGTGATCATGATCAACACCCGCCGGCAACACTCTGTCTATATATATATATATATATATATATATATATATATGTGTGTGTGTGTGTGTGCTGAGCTCTCCCGTCGTTCATCGACTTATGAGGGTCAAGCAAATTAGTTCCTAGGGACCGACAGTCGAGACACCTGCATATATTATATGATTATAGTGGTGAAGGCTTTGTGCAGAACAAACCACGCTTTTTTTGACGGCACGAATACAAAGACCTGGTGCACTACGTGCCACAAGATCCCCAAGGAATCCACCATAGGTTTCGAATTCAGAGTTGTCCTACTCCTAGATTAGTTGCCATCCAAGACTATAAAACCCAGTCTGTCCTGCGATTTACCCATAACTGGGGTAAAAGAAGAGGATTCATAACTTTCCCAAGGGTGATTATATATATATATATATATATATATATATATATATATATATATATATATATATATGTGCGTATTTAGGCAGCTTTATATATATATATATATATATATATATATATATATATATATATATATATATATTATATATATCTGTGTGTATTTAGGCAGCTTTATATATATATATATCGGTGTGTGTGTGTATTTAGACAGCTTTACATATATATCTGTGTGTGTGTGTATTTAGGCAGCTTTATATATATATATATATATATATATATATATATATATATATATATATATATATATATACAAGTATATGATTGGTGTATATGGAATGAATTCCAATAACCAACAATTACTATTCTTAAAAGAGTGCTCAATAAAAAGTAGAGCAGATATAATTATTTATTTTTAAAAAAATTTATAACATAAATGTTATAAAATCACTACAAAAATAGCCATTTTGTTTCAACACACCGAGGGTGTTGAAACAAAATGGCTATTTTTGTAGTGATTTTATAACATATTTATGTTATAAATTTTTTTTAAAATAAATAATTATATATATATATATATATATATATATATATATATATATATATATATATTAGAAGGTATACCCATCGTTGTATTATATAAAAAAATAATACCAGCACTGTACAAATTAATATAATAATTTAACATAATATAATAGGCGCTATCGATTACGGCAACTTTAAGCGACACCGATTTTATTTCAAATTATTCTAATGGCTCGGATGGAGGAATCGAAGAGCCGCGTTCAAATTCCAATCGAATCCATTACATTTATTTACATGCTAATACCCTTGGGCAAGGTATGAATCCTCTTCTTCTCCCCCCAGCTTTGGGTAAATAGCAGGATAGACCGGGTTCTATAACCTTGGATGCCAATTGGTCTACCGCAGAAAGAAATGGCAACCTATTGCGGGAAAAAATCTGCCTCGTCAGTCATGTTTCGAAAGATACATGATCTCCTAAGCGTGTATCGTGTATAGTACATAACTGTCAACAATGGTCTCAGTATATCACCGCCCATGCCTGTGACCTGGAGAGGTCACTCTGGTTTCACTCCGAAAGGACTGAACTTGGATCCAACAGGTCGCTATCTTTATCTCTCGAGATAAACTGATATCTCCTATATTATTGTAATTCACGTTGAACAATAATAATAATAATATTTATGATTAATCCTAACTCCATTTAATTTATTATGACAATTTATTAAAATTTAATTCCTGTCACTTTTTAAATAACTATATAAAGAAAATTATCTTCTCAGTGTCCGGTTTTAACACCATTCCGACAATATTTAAACCCTTAAATCATATAGTTATTTTGCAAGCGTAGCTTAGATGTGGCACAAGGCCGAAAAAATGTGGTAGCTAGTGAGGGTCGAACTCATTTTTCAGTAGTAACTGATCTAGCGAGGTGCCCTTGAATATTCCAAGCGTAGCTCAGATGTGGTACAAAGCCGGAAGTATGGGGAACCCGGTGAGTATCGAATTCACTACTTAGTCGTAATTGCTCTAGCAAGACAAGCTTGCTAACCATTACACCACCTTGACGTGCCCAATCCTTAAAAACATATATATTCTGATTCATCGTGTTATAAGGAAGGGTTTGATAAACGATGTATTCGTATCCTCTTTATATATATGTGTTCTCAACCTTTTTGGGTTCATGGCCTCCTTTTACATGGCAAAATGTCGCACCGCCTACTTGTATAGTAAGTATTTAAAAGCATGCGAAAATATGTTGGTAAAAGTTTGTTACTGGCTTATAAACTGAATTTATGATCCTGTAAATAATTACCAAAGGGAAGTAAGAAATAACTTGGGTGGCTGCTACCGTATCAAACAACAAACGAAAGCAAAGTGGACGTTTGAAAATTATATATATATATATATATATATATATATATATATATATATATATATATATATATATATATATATACCCATGAAAGTTATTTCCCCCAATGATATATCTGAATGTAAATGGCCTTTCTCAAAACCATAGAAAATAACAAAATTTTCGTTGGTTGCAAGGATTTTTATATCTTATCTTTGAATGCGAACCAGCTATTCCAATTTAGTCTTCTGTTTTTCCTTTTTTGTTTTTCATACAGTTTGCTTGAATGTCTCTCTTGAATAATTTTGATATTCAAGTCGTATATCTCACAGCAAAATTTCCAATCGCCCACAATTTTGTTGCTCATCACCCACCGGCGGACCACAGCGACCAGGTAAGGAAACTCTGATCGAAAATAAAGCTCATTATTCGTTTATTGACTTTGCAACAGTTTAATTTTTTTTTTTAAATAATTAAATAATGTCGGGTTCAATTTGGAAACACTAATATATTGTCGTATATTTTTCTTACTGGTACTTTAATTTACAAATATATTCGCTTAAATATAGAATACAAAATAAAATATTTATTGACACCTTCCCTGCAATCAGCTTAACTGGAATATATATGATTTTAAAGATGAAAATGGAGTTTACGTCGGACATAAATATATACCCAGACTAATGCGCTGTAGTAAAGAATATGTATCTTTAGTTTGAACATAATGTACAAAGATAACAGCACAGCAAATTAAAAAAATTCAGCCAATCATTATTTCTACTTAATCACCTTTTTTACCCAATCAGCATTAGGTTATAGCAAAACCGGAATTAGTATTATTACTTTTAGTGCTGAATCACTTAAATCCCTTTTTAAAATATTTTCTCATGTGTTATATTTTCGGACAACTTGGCATCATGTGTAATCTTCAAAATATTCATACACTGTAAATGTTAGTTAATGTGCTTGTTATGAATAATTAAGAGTTGTTTCGTTACTCTCCTCTTTGAGAGGGTTATTCTGTTTACTGGGACTATAAAAGAACACTATACGCGAATCTTTTATTCGCAGTTGAATAAAGCTCTCTTAAAGCCTACACATGCATACTTTTGTCATTACAGTGCTGTCTGTATGTAAATAGTTGAATATTTATTTAGTTCCTGCAAAACATTGTCAAAGACAATAATTGAAGAAGACGTCTTTTGGAATTATTACATATGTGGGTAGTCAAATAGTCTTAGGACATTTTATGCAATGTCGTTTTCATTAAAACGATGTTCGCTGGAAACTAAACGTCCTCTAAGGGTTAAACAGACTCTTTCTAACTCTATGGCATACTGTTAGTTAAGAGAATGTATGAGAATAAGTCTTTTATATCCTTTTTTAATACTGCTTTGGCAACGCCATTTTGGGGTCGTTATCAGAAGTTCTTTGGCAAACAAATCTATAAAGACACATACACAATAATTTATTATCTATCAATATAATAGTGACATGGATATTTTAACAAGTAATGCATGTCACTGTCAGCTGCGATACACATTCTGCAGCATAATAATAATAATGATAGTAATAACATTAATAATAATTGATAAAAAATAATAATTATAACATTTATAATACTTAATAATAATAATTATAATAATAACAATAATTATAACATTAACAATAAAACTATCTGTAACGCTTCTATAATTAATTATGATTAATTAAGGCTCATATAATTAATTATTATAACTAATTAAGGCTTCTATAATTAATTATTATAATTTATTAAGGTTCCTATAATTAATTATTACAATTAATTAAGGCTCCTATAATTAATTGCTATCATGGCACTGGTTTCATAAGAGCTGCCTTCAGAGGAAAAAAAAGAAATGAAAAAGCTAACCCATAACCAGCTTATCGCAACTTTCCGGTGACTTTAGTAAAAATAATGAAGATTCATCTTTTTTTCCGAAACAACTTGTTTTCTTTTGTTTTTTTAGATAAAGCTGCCTCTAATCAAACTCTCTCCAATCCTGACGAAGCGGTTTAGACGCTGCTTTTAAAAGGGATGTCATGGAAGGTGTCTAGGGTGTGCTCGTCACAATATCGGCCCATCAGCCTCCTTGGTATCATTAGCAAACTTTTTGAAGCTCTCAACAAGAAAGTAGCTCAATACCCGCATAAAAACAAACTACTGAGCGACAAATAGTATTTTTATTACTCTTTTATGTCTACTGCTGATGTTTTACTTGCACACAGAATCAGTGAAGCACTTTATAATAAAAAAAAATCTCCAGTGTAACGCCTTGGATAACATGAAGACCTTTTACAAGGTGCCGCACAGGTGATCGTTAGTCTTGCTAATCTCTAGGAGAGTGCTCTCAGTTATCAGCTAGTTCTTCTCAGGTAGCTCTATGAAGGGCGTTGTGAATGACCAATCCTCTGAGGCATATGAAAATGTGTAGAAGTGTTTTCGACAAGAATTTTTCTGAATTGTGAATGTGGACAGTTACGTTGTTGTAAACGTTTAGAAATGTTGGACATATCATTCCAATGAAAACTCAGCCACCTAGACAACGTTCTCTTTCATGAAAAGAACTAAAATTTCTCGAAACTATCTATCTTAAAAAAATTAAATCGAACCTTAATAAAGTTAATTACGAATACTCCACAAATGTTTTAAAATGTGTACAATAGATAGTTTTATATGCCAAGATTGTACTAATAGTTTTTACTTATTTCGTAAAAAAACTCTCCACAACCATACTAAGTTATTTCCCCTGAAGCGGTGTCAAAGATCACGCACTGACTCAGCCTTCTTTACTACACAAGAAATTTAACTTTCAGATGAACAAAACAATCTAGTCTTTGAAAATAATGAATACTACAACATTTGTCTTGCAATAAACAACACACTGATGATGACATTATGCTATGTCGAAAGTACTCGGAATAATAAAAAAAAAAATATACATCAACACGGTGATTTTCTCTCGTCTTTGAATAACAACACCAAAAAGCTTATCCGTGAATATGAAAGGATCCAAATGAAAATAAGTAGACAGAACATGTCTAAATTATTTAACGAAACGTGTCTCAATATATATATATATATATATATATATATATATATATATATATATATATATATATATATGAATGATATGTTGAAAAGCTTATAAACAACGCGTTGCGCCTATGTATGTTGGTCTCTGTTTCTGCAAGTCGTGTGTAGCGAAAATGGGTTGGGATTTTTTTTTCGAATATGAGGGGCAATAGATAAAATAGACTTATTAGATCCGACCACTAGGGACCAGTTTTTTTTTTATATTTATATATTAGAAACTTTGGTTTCTGTTAGATTCTAAATCAGCCCACTCCGAGTTTTTTCACTACTAGCTCCTATACCGTATTTTGTTATTATTGAATTTGTGATAATCGGTGATGTTATGTGTGATCCTGGTCCTAAGTTTATTGTCAAGAATTGTGTGATCAGTGCACTCTCAATACATTTTCTTCTTAGTCAATACTTTTCTCTCCTGATCAGACTAGTTTTTATTAAGTTGAAAATTGTGTCCAAATTGGATTTCGGTGAACCACAAATGCGTTTAAAGTTTTATTATGCAGGTTGTTTGTGTGATGCTTATGATTTAATTTATTTTTTAAAAGCGTGGTTTATAAGCTTTTCCGTTTTGTCTCTTCATTTCCACATTTATTTTTCGTATAGTATTAGGCATCCTGCAATCACAGCCACAGCCACCCATATATATATATATATATATATATATATATATATATGGAAAGATAGAAAGCAAAAGAATAAAAATTAAATCAGTAAGATAAAATAAATAAAATTTTTTAAATGTCTCAGCATCCCTTGTTCAGGCGCATGGGTAGTTGGAGCAACATAACAAATTTAGTACGATGAAATCCTAAAGAACGAAACGCGTCACAAGTAAATTTTTTTCCACTTTGTTATACATTTTACCCCAATATAATATATAAAAATATATATAGTTATCTCATATATATATATATATATATATATATATATATATATATATATATATATAGTATACACACACATATATATATATATATATATATGTTATATAGTGGGTATATATATATATATATATATATATATATATATATATATATATATGTATATATATACACTATTTATACATATATATATATATATATATATATATAGATGGATTGGTATGAAATAGGTGAAGGCAGTAAATATCAATTGAGTGAGTTTAAGAAATATGCAAGCATTTTAAATGTTTGTAGAATATAAAATATTATAGATGCGTGAACGGACGCAATCTACTCTAAACGAGCCTGTTCTCGCTGACTCCTCCCGACAACTTCTCGTGTAAATCGCGGTCCCGGCGTCACTTTTTCTCGTTTGATCAGCATTGTCTGTTTCCTGAATGTCAGTCAGAACAGCCTCAATTGGTGCTGGCAAACTGGCGTGGAGTGGCAAAGAATGCATCTTTGGCTAGTCTATCTCTTGTATTATGTTGCCAAAGAAGCAGTCATAAAAACTGATATGTTAACGTATTGGCCGGCCGAAGTAGTCAATCGTTAAAGGCCGAATAAAAGCGACCAGCCTGTATGCGATGGTGGTTGAAACATCCTAATGAATAATAATAATAATGATGATTCCACTGAAACGAAGCCTTGACACAAAAACCACTGAAACGAAGCCTTGACATAAAAAATAAGACTCACGTACCAAAAGTCAAAGAGAAGCTGAATCAACAAATTTAAGGGGAGGCAGAGAGAAATCATACGAAACAAATTCTTCTGGCAAAAGGAGATCTTCAAAGAAGATGCAAAGAAATTATATGTAGAACTGGGAAAAATAAAATAGAGACAAATGACCCTCCTAATATCCAGGATTCGAGTAGTTTTGATGTTAAATGTGGGAAAACTGCAAAATGCGTAAGTAAAGAGCTATATGGATCAAGCAACATCAGGAACAACAGGATATATAGACTGCCAAAAAGGCATGGATACCAAAAATACTGAAACAACCACTGCCATCTGCAAAACGAAACACTGAAAAGCACCAGAAATCGACGGAATAGCTAATTTTTGGGTAAAAAAACAAAACAAAAAAACAATCTAGACCTCGCACGAGCCTACAATGATAAAATCATAAATCCTGATAAATGCCACAAATGGATCACGTGGGGTGTAACATACCTACTACCAAAAATAGAAGAAACACAGAATCTGAAGAACTATAGACCCATCACCTGCCTACCAACAATGTACAAGTTCCTCAATTCTATCATAACCGAGAGCACATACAGCTTCCTTAAGAAAAAAAATTACTCCTAGCAGAACAGAACGGTTGTAAATGAGGAAGTTATAAGTTCAAGGACCATAGTTTCAACTCGGCTCTATCAGGAAACATAATATACACAAATAATAATAATAATAATAATAATAATAATAATAATAATAATAATAATAATAATACTTGTTGTAGTTGGACCGCTCGGTTTGATTGGAAAATGTTCCGATAGACTCAGTGGAGGGTTTTTTTTGTACCCTAACCCATAAAGAAATACAAACAATTGTACAGCGCACGCCTTACGAAGAGCTTTATTTATCTAAAATGTATTTGATCTTAGGTTGTTTTGTTTTTAAATGC
>OZ010574.1:28599742-28719742 GCA_963932145.1 Acanthosepion lycidas | reverse complement strand
ACATTTTTCGGAGATAATTTTCCTAATTAAACCATATCTGTTGGGAGAGAAGAGCTTAATTCATACCTTTCTCCCGAGTTTGTTTGCCGGTAAATGGATATAAAGAATACAACGGGTATTTGAACTCAGCTCTCAGATTAAGAATTCCTAGCCATTATCCATTACACTACACATGTATCCAAGCTTATAGCACCTGGTAGACCAAAAGAGGTTGAAGAGAGTGCTTTCGGTCGTTCCCGTGAGTGGGCCATTGTCCACAAGAACATTGCAAAATTCGAATAAGCCCGACATCAAGAAATCTATACTCAAAGAGAACAGAACCTTTGACATCGGTCACAGCAACCGGCTTCCAGTGTCTTCAATGCACGAGACTGCAAAGCGAGACTTGGTTTGCCAAACTACGTCCAGATCTAATGAGGGATTGTAAGATAATGCCTTCTTCAGACCCAGGGGACCAAAATGAATGGATGGGTATAAAAGATAGACCAAACACATGAATCATGACTCTGCGAATATACATTGGGTTGGCAGGGCGACGTTTATAGCCACTGCTGAGATTTAGATAAAGTTTTCTTTGCATCCAAGTGACCACCATGAACGAATGAGTATAAAAGACAAACCAAACATTTGAATCGAGACTGCGAAATGAGACTTGGTTGGCGGACCTACGTCCAGAGTTACTGATGAATCATAAATAAAGCCTTCTTGGGAGCCGAGTGACCACCAAGAACGAATGAACATAAAGGATATACCAAACATTTGCATCAAGACTCTGGGAATCGATACTTGGTTTGCCGAGCTACGTTGAGATCTACTGACAACTTTTAGAGAAAACCTTCTTTGGATCCAAGTGACCACCGTGAACGAATGAGTATGACAGATATACCAAAACATTTGAATCGGGACTCTATGAATGGGGTCTTGGTTTGCCGATCTACGTCCAGATATAGTGTTGAGTTGTAAGATGATGTCTTCTTTAGACCCGAAGGGTCACCATGAAAGAATAAGTATAAAGGATATATCAAACATATGACTCGAGACTCTGCGAATCAACAGTTGGTTTGCCGAGCTGCGCCTAGAGCTACTGACGAATTTTTAAGATAAAGACTTCTTCTAGCCCCGGGGACTACCATGAAAGAATGAGTATAATGGATATACCAAACATTTGAATCGAGACTCTGTGAATGGAGACTTGGTTTGCAGAGCTACGTTCAAATCTAATGATGAATTCTAAGATAATGCCTTCTTCTGACATGGGGGATCACTATAAATGAATTTAGTATAAAGGATATGCCAAACATTAGAATCTCATTAATTAACGTTCGTTACAAAGGAACCAGTAATGGATTAATTTGTTTTTTTTTCTATCTCCAAAAATGTTGAATTTACTATAAAATATATATCTTTACAATTTTCTAGGTACGAGTTCTAATACAAATTATCGGAACTTGTGACATATTTAGAAACAAGACAATACCAATTGTGCATTGAATCTGCTTCGAAGTAGTCCCCACGCACTTTATCTAGCCTCGTTTCCGTTTATTGAAATATTCCTGAAATTCTTTTTTAGGGGATAGCGTGAAGCTGCTTCGTTGTATTCTCTTGGATTTCCGCGACGTCTTGAAATCCAGATCCTTTCAAGTGAGAATTTGATGTTTGAAGATGAAAAAGTCGTAAGGGTCGAGATCTGGCGTATATGATGCTGCTCGGACCTGAATAATGTGCTTTGTCAAAAAAACTGTCACATAAGTAATAGTCCCTGATGGAACCGTTGTTATGTGGTGAAACAACTACACTGTACACAATTTCCTTCCAACCACCTGTATAAAAGATCGAAGTCAGAGAGAACGTTATAACTTTGGGTGCATGCGCAAGAGAGTTCAAGGTCAGTCAGTGCGAAACGGCTTCACACGGCGGAATTTAACTCCATTACTATAGCAACAGCCCCGATACTTTTTGATCAAACCTCGTAATATAATTTTATTTGCTTTATTATTTCTCTAGAATAATCTATGAACTTTATCGCCATATATGGATTTCCTATAGTTAAATATATAGATATTTTTTAAATAAAAAAAAAATAAATAAAATAAATCAATTTATTATTTTAACAAATCTCTGGCAAACTTATTCTAGGCCGGCCCTCCTTTAAAATGTTGTGTTGTAAAATATCAAAAGAAGATAGTTACAAAGATCGAAGTATATTATCAAACCGAGAGTTTTTACATTAAACTAGAATGGGGACAAATAATGTTTATTGTTTTATGAGGGCATTTGCTGTGGCATCAGAACTTTATCAGTTCCCATGAAAACGAAGAATGACTTGCCGGAATGTACACCAGAATATACTGTTTACGATTACTATTTGCTCAAATCGCCCTCATTAAGTACTTTAAGTGATGATTGTTTAAGCGTAGTTGTTTAAAAAGAAATTATATATATATATATATATATATATATATATATATATATATATATATATATATATATATGTGTGTGTGTGTGTGTAAAAAGAAGTTGTTTGAAAGATTCTGTACAAAAACTTATTGTATAGACTAAATTGAGAATTGAAAACAAAGGTACTTAATGTTTAATATAGTGATATAATATAAAAATTTTTACAGAGAAGAATTAAAACGTACAATTATATTTTCAGGGCAAAATTGCAGAACGCAATTAAACACCCTCAGGTGAACAAATGCAACCGAGCGTACTAGAGGGTCATAAATTTCAGCTCAAAGACGGATCAAGATACAAAATTTAAAAAAAAAAAGAAGATTTCTTGTCCGACTCAGAAACTTTAATATACATAATTACATGCAAAGGTTGCCGGGAGCATTACATTGACCAAACCGGGCAGTCACTCCGGTAAAGGATGATAGTTCATCGCTAACAAATTAGGGATCCCTTTGCAGCAGAAAAATCCCACTTAGGCCACATATAGAGGAATGCGGAGGACAAATTGAGACAAATTTTAGTGTCTTCCCATTCTACCAATTCGACTACAGAAGCACTGAACAAAAGCGGATTAATAAGGAAAGATTTTTCACCAAGTTCAAACCCATACTTAATCAATTGCATAAATAGATTCAACCAAATTCATCTTACCATAAACAACATAGATAGGCAGTTACGCCCCTTAATTGTCTTTATTTTCATTTGTTCAAAACATAAGCATCAACAAGTGGAGAGAGAAGCAGTTAAACATTTTTTTGAAAAGCTAAGCGAAACCGGTTAAAGTAAAAACGTTTTTAAAAAGGAAAACAACAAATTATTTTTCTAAGACAAAAACACTGAAAATCCAGTTGTCAGAAACAAAGTTTTAATACTTCTCTCTAAAAATTCATATATTATAAATAAACGTCACTATATTAAATATAAGGTTCCTTTTTTTCCAATCCTGATTTTAATCTAAACATATATATATATATATATATATATATATATATGAACAAGCTAAATGAGGAAGACAGGGAAAGATACGAAACAGAAGGAAATAGCTAGATACGCATACACATAGAGATAGATAGATAAGTATATATGAAATTACTTAGATAAATAGATAATTAACAGACTGAGATAGATATGAACAGGCTGAGATAGATAGATAGATCGATCGATAGATAAATAGATAGATAGATAGATAGATAGATATGAACAGACGGATATATAGAGAGAGATAGAGAGATAGATATGAACAAACTGATATAGATATGAAAAAACTGAAATAGATATATAGATAGATATGAACAAACTGAGTGAGATATAAGGTTGGCGCAAAAATAATTTCGTTTTCTAACATATGTTACTATGTGAGAAAACGAAATTATTTTTGCACCAACCTAATAGATAGATATAACTGACTGATATATATATATATATATATATATATATATATATATATATATATATATTGATATATATGTATAAAGATATAGATAGATAGATAGATAGATAGATAGATAGATAGATAGATAGATCTGCCATGTCTAGCTGGGCTGGAGCTGCCCAGTTATATATATATATATATATATATATATATATATATATATATGTGTGTGTTTGTGTGTGTGTGTGTGTGTAGAGAGAGAAAGAGAGAGAGAGAGATTGATATGAGATAGAGATATATGAAGTAACTAAGTTAATTACATAGTTGCACGTGAGGAGACTGAGATAGATATAAACAAACCTAGACAGGTAGATATGAAAATAAAGACACAGACAATGAAAATATACAGATAGATAGATATGAAGAGATTAAGACAGGCAGCTACAAACAGACAATTGTAGATAGAAATGCTAAAATGGATGAAGAGGCGGCCAAGATTGATAAATTAACAGAGAGGAAGAGAGTAACAGGGGCGGTAAAGTATTGAGACATTCACGCACTGACATTCGCATTTATTATATAGGAGACGCGTATTGATAGTAATTGTAGTAATTGACACAAAGCTATTATTGCTTTTAGATATGAAATTGCTAACGGATGTAGAAATAAATTTAGGGTAAATAAGATGGAGAGAGAGTGAGAGAGAGAGAAAGAGTTTGAAAGTGTTTACAGTTGTCCCCTGATATTCCCGGGGTTTATGTTCCTAGAGACCCTGCGAAAAGTGAAAAGCCGCGAATATTGGACGTGGCCTGTAAAAAATAACTCTCAGTGAAACACTTGAGATAGCTACACGCAATACACTGGGATGATGCGTGGTTACTAGACAGCATCTGCCCGGGACAGCGCGTTGTCATGGGTAGCAGCCAATCAAGGGAGAAATGAATAACGTTCTTGGATTGGCTACTTTTAAACTTTATTTTCTATTCATATTTTGCTGAATTTACGTTCACATTTATATTACAAAATTCGTAAATTATATTGTTATCAATAATTTAGCGTTAAAAAGCGTATATATATATATATATATATATATATATATATATATATATATATATATATATATATACGGTTTTTAGCGCACATACAATTCCGTAAAATACTTGTCGAAAACACAAATATACTTCGACATGAAAACAATAGACAAAAACTAAAAATCCTTGAAGCATTATACATCAAACAGTTGAAACCCAACCTAAACAAAATCAATTATGGCATCTCTACAAATATTCTTAAATGTCTATAATTGGTAACAGAAGCCAACTGCTTTCCATACTTCATATTTCTCTAATTCACTCTCGTGTGGTCATGTGTGACGTTATAAGATGCGGTGTGATTTTCGCTTCTAGCGTCTTGTATACACGTGTTTATCGTTGCTTAGAAATCATCTATGTAAACATTGACAGACTATCATCACTGTCTTGTCCGTATATTGCTTAATATGTTGTAATCGACATCTTTGATAATGGCTTAAGTAAGCCGAAAACTTAGATTGTATTAAAAAATATGGATCAGTATTGTGAATTTCTTTCTTCGTTCAACGATATTGAACTCATCAGACGTTACGCGAGAAAAATTTACATAAAATAAATAGACAACACTTGTCTATATTATTTAATGAAACGTGTATGAAGGAAAAGATGCTGCCTAAATACACACACACACACACTATATATATATATATATATATATATATATATATATATATATATTGCCTCGAAAAAAAAACATAAAAATGCTTGAAGTTACTTTTAATTTCGGAAATATCCGGGGATTTCCACGAGGAGTTATTAATTAGATTCTAATTATTAATTAGATTCTAATTATTAATTAGATTCTAAGGAAAATTCCGCGAATAATCGAGGCCGCGAATGTCGAACCGTGGTTACGCGGGGATCGTCTCTCGTGCGATGTAATGAGAAATTAAAGAATATGAAACACAGAGGGAGAAACATAAAGAGAGAGAAAGAAGGTGGGAGTGCGTGTGTGAGTGAGTGAAATGCACAATGTAATAAATGCTTATATATATATACTGAAAAATAGAGGGGGAGAGGGTGAGAGACAGAGAAAAAAGATAGCGAGAAAGAAACAAAGAGCGAAGGGGAAGATATATAGAGAGAAATGCACAAAGTTATAAATATAGCAGATGCTCGTATATATTGTTGCGAAGAGCGTTAGATAGCGGACGCGATATAGACTAATAAAAATCTAGCATAGTGAAAAAAAATCTAGTTATTGTGATCGAGACACAGTGAATGATATAGAGAGAGTGAGTGAGAGAGGTGCCGAAAGAGTGAAAAGAGAGATAAAGAGAATGCACTAAGATATTATGAATCTAGCAAATACTTAGATATATTTATTGAGAATGAAAGCGATTGAGAGAGACAGGGATAGATACATAGACAATGTGAAATGCACGTAGGTGAAAAAAAACCCCCCAAAAATATCTATCTATCTGTTTTTTTGAAAACAATTTTGTCCTTTAAAGTGTATTTCGTTGTTCGTCTTAAAAATAAGTAATTGTTTCGTCAACGATTTTTTCTCTGATGCAGGTTTCTCTGAAAGGTTCCTTAGATGTTTTACACATTTTTTAGTATTAAGAATTTTACGTCAGTTTTATTTAAGACGATAATTACACACACACACACACACACACACACACACACACACACATATATATATATATATATATATATATATATATATATATATATATATATATATATATATATATATATATATATTGTGCAATTAGGCAACAATCCTTGTTTCATGCAAGTTTCATTAAATATGACAGACAAGGTGCTTTGATTTTTTTTCTTTTCAGTAGATAAATTATACAAAAACTGTCCAAATGTTATATTTTTTCGAGCGCTTTCGGCTATAAATTTAGCCATTTTCAAGGATGAAATAAATAACTGTTAACTAGAAATAGTTAGCAGTATGGTATGTATTTAGCATTATAGAATGTTTTATTTTCAAAACACAATCTACATAATTACTTCATGTTCATAGTTGATATTATTGAGTGTTGGTTTTTTGTTTTTATTAATAAGGCTTCCATCATTTTTAGCCTTTTTTCCCATGTAGACGATGCTATTATATTTGCATTTTGCGAATATGTTCCGGTAGGTTTCCATGAGTACTTAAATGATACCTAATTGAGCTATGATCAGAAAGGTGTAGCGTGAGTCTTCGTGTCAAACATGTTGCAGTGTGGCCTATATAATTGTTTACGCATTTTGATTGATCAGGAACATAATTCCTTAATGGACATTTAAATTCGTAAATAATATTTTTTTGTATTTATTTTGATCTAAGATGTGAATTATTATTTTTAAGTATAAGACTTGCGGATTTAAATTTTTTGTAATAAATAATGTGCTTTTTTGCTCTTGCCTACTGATGTTGTACAATTTTTTATAATGTTCTAAGTCTAGTTTCATATTGTTTGTAATTATTTTTCATCTGATTTTTATAAGAAAAATATGAATGTTCTTGTTTATGTTTCTATTCTTATCATTCCTATTAGCTACCTTAGACAGAAGAAGCCTATATATATATATATATATATATATATATATATATATATATATATATATATATATATGGGAGTGGGGTATAGTTCACACCTACTAACAAGCAAGAATTTTTTCATGTTGGCTGAAACTAGTCGAGGAACCTAATTTTAAAATAAAACAAAAATATTAATATACAAGCCAGTGTGTCTGAAACTTTATTTTTTAGAATTTTTTTTTTGTTCAGGACAATCTAAATTACGCAAAAGGAATATGACACTGACATTTAATTTTAACAAATATATTTATAATAATTATACAAAAATATCTTTAAATAATAAGGAGTAGATTTATTCTAAAAACCGCCATTGGCTTCATCTATGGCCTCCAGACGAGTTCGGAATCTCCTGTGACACTTCTGGACGGTCTCCTTGATTAAGCTGATCAATACTGCCATAATGCTTGCCTTCTATTCATCTTTGGTGTTATAAGGAGATTTTTTTTGTCTCTCGCTCATCTGCGCCCCACACATAATAATCAAGAGGGTTGCAGTTTGGGTAGTTAAATGGCCAGATATAAGGGGTAATATGTTGTAATGTTTGGGTATCCTGGTGTACTAGTGAGCCAGCCAAAATGAGCTGACTCATTTTATAGTTCGCCAATAGAAGGGTTGACCAATCAGAAGGCTCAACATATTCAATGCGACGTGTATAAAGGCGGCCATGTTTTTTTCCCAAATATGCACTGCCAGCCTTTGATATCGACGACTGAAGAATTACGGAACAGCTGTTGGTGTTATTAGCGATATAGTCAGATTCAGTAGAGTGTCTGACTCGTGAGTGTTAATCTTTAACGTTATTTCATTGAACAGATTACGGACTGTGCTGTATTCTATATTCATAGACTCTGGTGAACATGGTCAACATAATATTGTTGTAGAAATTGTCTGACAGCCATGACTTGGTTTTCCTTTTTGTGTGGCATAGTGCTGTTGCTAGACATAGGGTCTTCCATCAGCCACACTCTTGATTCAGGGCAACACTACCTCCTCAAGGCACTTGATGTAGGCCTGCTTGTTGACTCTGAGGCTCTGTGGGAAGGTGATTGGAGATACAATGTCGCCAAAACTAGTGATCACAACAAACACCTTCATTATCTCCATTAGACACATCCAAGTCCTTCTGAATCCTCTGGATTCTCCTCAGATTGACACCAAACACTCTGAAATGTTCGTATTAGAGCTTCCAAGCAGTACAGAATGCCGTTACTAAATTTCTGGCAGAGTAAATTGCTCAACTGACCCTACTATACTGTGCAGTCTACAAAATCAATAACAAACAACGCGCATAAAAATTAAAATAGCGACAATTTACCGCCACACCATCTGTGTGTGTGTGTGTGTGTGTGTGCCTTTAGAAAGTGCCTGGAAACCATAGCACGGGCTGAACCAAGCCTTTTGAATGAAATTGGGTAGATGGATGCCTTGGTGACCGTCGATAACTGTGCTAGCAAGAAGTCACAAATCATCACGACCGAGGGTGTGAGTGTGCTGGTCTTATTTAGATTGTTGTTCACGCTAGATAACACTTTCTCTCTCAGAAACTGTAACTAAGGTGTGCTCAGCAAAGTTGCAGTATAAACCACATGTGCGTTATGTGGGTGTTGAACAAACACAAATGTGCCTGAACGAGCGTCTGCAATAGGGTTATTTGTGCGTATGATTGTGTGAGAGAGAGAGATTTGCGCTACGCAAAATTATTCGGACATATTGATAGAAATGGATAGATAGAAAAAAGAGAGATACTGAGGGTGTGTGAAATGAAGATAAAAAAATGAGAAGTATTCAAATATATTGATAAAGACAGATAGATATTAACAGATCAGAGATAGATAGATAGATAGATAGATAGATAGATAAAGAAAGAGTGAGTAAAACGGACTAAGATAATAATAGCAGAGATCCTCAGCTATATCGAAAAAAGAACGCCAGGGATCAAGGTAGAAATGAATATATATATATATATATATATATATATATATATATATATATATATATTTTGAGTGATAAAGAGAGAGAAACAGAGAGAGTGTGTGACAATTTGTGGAATGTAGTAAGATAAAATGTGAGAGCTGTTCAGATATATTGAAAATATATATATATATATATATATATATATATATATATATATAGAGAGAGAGAGAGAGAGAGAGAGAGAGAGAGAGAAAGAGAATTTTAGAGTGTGTGAAATGCCATAGGATAAAAAGTGACGGGTACTCAGACATATTGAAAAAGATGTGCAGGTAGATAAAAAGAGAGAATGTGTGTGTGTGTGTGTGTGTGTGTGTGAGAGAGAGAGAGAGAGGGCGAGAGAGAGAGAGAGGCAGGGAGAAAGAGAAAGAGAGAGATGCATCAAAATAAGTGAAAAGCCTGATACTTAGATATATTGATACAGAGAAAGAAAGCAAGAATGCTAGAGAGGAATAAAGAAAGAAAGATCGAAGTGGGCCTAGAATGATGATAATGAATTGGACTGTATTATTCAGCAATTGATAGAGATTGAAAGAAAACTCATAACAGTGCCCATTAGTAGCGACAGATCAAGAGACAACAATCTATCATAGATTTTGTGCCATCCTTCATCGAATGGAAGGTTGATACTCACAAAAGAATGGCGTCGCTTATCACCTAGTTTCTCTTTCTTTCTCTCCCTGTCTGTCTTTCTGTTTGTCATCATCACTGTCTTTTTCTCGCTCTCTCTTAGACTATCGCGTACAAATAGGCTTCGAAGAAATTGGATAAGTGGCCTGGGAAATGGTGCTAAATGGACGCTGAAGTAGCGACAGCTGGATAAGTGTACATCTGAGAAATGACAGGCCTTTGGCTTGAGTGGGAAGTGGACATTAGACAACCAGAGACGTTGCCGGCAGTGGCATAGCTGTTCGAGATCGTGGCAATGTCGCAAAGTATTAGTTTTAATGTATAAAACAAAGTTGAAGGAAGAGAGACTGGATAGAAGGAAAGCAAGAAGAAAGGCAAAGCATGAAATAATTGAAAATGAGATAAACTTCATAATATTTCGACTGCCTCCATAGTGATTTAAATAAAACCCTTTTTTTGGGTTCAGAATATGACATGAAGGATTCTGATGATCTAACGGCTAATGTCATGAGAATAGAATCAATAAAACGCGTTTAAACCCCAGCTAGTGGCAGTCTGCGTTTATTTTTGCACTATTACCTTCGGAAAAGGCATAAAACTACATCTTTTTCTTCCTTAGCACCGGTAAAGTCCATTAGAACAGAGGGTTACTGAGTAATCCCGCTAGATGCTGTTCCTACGGTCAACGTAGACAAAAAAGTGGCGACTCCAAATCCAGTTTTTGGAATTGTGAGTTGTCTCTCTTTGAGACTGGTTGCCGAACACGAATAGCGAGCGTAGTCGATTTAATCCATACTAGCTGGGGAAGAAATGGATTCATGCCTTTTCCAAGGGTATTTGGGCGAGGCTTAACGCAACGGCTTTGGTCGGAATTTGACCCATCTCATTTTCCATGTCGATAGCCACTACGACAAGCGCAAGTCTACTTCTCAAAATAGATGTGGATAAATTGCAAGACAATAGAGACATTTTATCTTGGTAAAACTAATCGATCTTGGACATTCGATAAAAGGTCAGATCATAGATCACTTCTTGCTACTAGTGTAATTTAAGCCAATACAACCTGTCACATAAAGAAACAGGCAGCGCCAAGTAACCCTGCTGCCCTCCTTGAGAGATATCATAGAAGTGAATTGCGCTTTTAAGCTACATAGAATCTAATAAACATACAAATCCATACTGACAATTCCAGGGTGATTGAAAAGTAACTCTCTATTTTTAAATACTTATAGTTTATTTATTAGTTATAATTTGTACAAGAAATGGATATGAAAGGAAAGCGTTTAGCATGAGGTTTTATTTAAAATTCGATATAGGCACCAATTTTCGCTATCAGCTTCTCGAGCCGACCAGGAATCGTGTCAACCAGCAATTCTTGTGATATGGAAGATATAACTTCTTGTATTGGTCCTTAAAGTACTCGTAAAAAAGTCTTGGTTTGTTATAGTAGACTTGCTCTTTTAAACAACCCCAAAGGAAAAATTCACAGAGTGTTAAGTCTGGACTCCTCGTTGATCAATCTTACATAAAATAAGGAGTAACTTTTCACTCACCCTGTAGATTAAGTTAAAATTACTGTGATCTTTTCCTGTTAAGGTTTACCATCGACGTAATAGTTCTGTGAAACTACAGTCTGAACAAGTAAAGCAGTTGTTAAAAAATTGATTATTTCTACATATTTTTTTAAAAATATCATTTATCGTTGTATAAAAGTAAAGAAAATTTTCGATATACTGATTGATTTGTTTTTACGGCTTATCAACCTTTTGCAGGTTATGTAAAGCCAAACAATTTTTTAGTGGAAATGATAATAATTTAATGACTCAAATCCTGCTAATTAACCCATAGCTGGAGGAAGAAAAGGTGGATTCATACATTTCCCAACGGTACTTCCACGTAAGTGATTTGGTTGATTGATTTGTGTTTTACGTCCTATCAACCTTTTGCAAGTTATTTAAAACCAGAAAATATTTTTAGATAGTAAGAATCTTTTTTAAAAATAATACAGATTTATGGATACAAGTCCTAATTATTAACCCATAGCTAGGTGGGGGAACAGATGGATTCATGCCTTTCCCAAAGATATTTGAGAATAAAAAAATATAACGCACCCGACTGGAATTAGAACATGGCTCTCCGACTTCCACATCTGAACCATTTTCCATTACACCAGAAGTTTATAGAACCTGGTATTCCCAAGCGGTCACCCATCTAGGTACTGACCAGGTTTTACGTTGCTTAACTTCGGTGATTGCGCGTGAACCGGTGTTTCAACGTGATGTTAGCTCATTACACCACTTGCACATCGAAGCTTACTGCATCTGATATCCACAAACAGTCACACATCTTGGTACTGGCCAGGTTTGACGTTGCTTAACTTGGGTGATCGTGCATGAACCGGTGTTTCAACGTGATGTTAGCCCATTACACCACACGCACATGGAAGCGTACTGCCAGTATTAATGAAAGCTCTGATTTCAATACCTTATCAAGAATAGACCTGTTAATTCATAATTTGAAAATATTAAAAGAGTAAGTTATAGAAAGCCGTGATCGCCTACATCATGAAAGGACGTGGCATAAGTACTCAATCCATTATAAATGTATTTCTACAGACTGAGTGGATGAGAATAACATAGACTGGCCATATGAGTAATGAGAAAGTTTTAATAAATGAAAAAAATAAATGACATTTATATTTAAAATCTCAATGAAGAATTGACATTTCTAGCGCACACTAAGGAAAGAGGGTCTCACTGAATGTAACGTTCACAAAACATATTGAAGGTAAGACAGACAGGGTGGGGACAGCGTGTAACATAATTAAAGATGTTTGTGCTAATAGAAAACAGAGAACAGACAAAGAGGGATGGTAAAGACTCAAAAGTTGCTTAGAGCTACAAGGGATAGAATGTCGTGGAGAGACATGATCGCAGAAAAGTTTATAGGAATGAACGGCGGAGAAAGGATAAATAGTGATGGTAATGAGTCAAATGTTGCATAGAGCTACAAGAGAAAGGAAGATGTGGAGAGTCATGATCGGCCATGAGTTTGTGTGAATGGATTTCAGAGTAAGGGTGAAGAGGGATGGTAAAGAATCAAACGTTGCTTAGAGCTACAAAGGAAAGGAAGTCGTGGAGAACCATGATCGCACGTGAGTTTATGTGAATGGATGGCGGAGAAAGGATAAATAGGGATGGTACAGAGTCAAATATTGCTTACTCAAGGGTCCGGGTGCTGTGGAGAGCCATGATATTCCATGTTTGTGTGAATGGATGGTAAAGTAGGGGTAAAGAGGTATGCTAAAGTCAAACGTTGCTTGGAGCTATAAAGGGTAGGAAGTTGGGGAGAGTCATCATCGTCCATGAGTTTGTGTGAATGGATGGTAGGGTAGGGATAAAGAGATATGAAAACGTGAAACGTTGCTTGGAGCTATAAGGGATAGAAAGTCGTGGAGAACCACGATTGCCTATGAGTTTATATGAATGGACGACGGAGAAAGTATAAATAGGGATGTTACAAAATTAATCGTTGCCTAGTGAAGGGATAGGAAGCTGTGGAGTGCCATGATCATCCATGTGTTGCGTGAATGGATGGTAAAGTAGAGACAAAGAAGTATGATAAAGTCAAACGTTGCTTGGAGGTTTAATAGAAAAGAAGCTGTGGAGATCCATGATCACATCAGTTTATATGAATGGACGGCGGTGAAAGAATAAATAGTGATGATAATGAGTCAAACGTTGCTTAGTGCTACAAGAGAAAGGAGGATGTGGAGAGTCATGATCGTCCATGAATTTGTCTGAATAGATTGCATAGTAGAGATAGAGAGGTATGATAAAGATCATTGTTACTTTGAGCTACAAGGAACAGGAAGTTGTGGAGAGAAATGATCGCCCATGCGTTTTGTGCGAATAGAAAGGATGGTAAAGAGTCAGACGTTGCTTAGATCTACTGGGAAAAGATGTCGTGGAGAACCGTAATCGTTCACGGTAGATAGAAAAAGGAATAATATATAATGCTGAACGTTGACAGGAGTTAAAAAATTGCTGAATGTTCAAAAACTTGTCTTAAGTTTCGTTTTTTGTTTTCCTTTATTATCTAAAAAAAATCTTTTCTGTTAATGCTCCAACGTGTATGATTTCGTATTGTTCCATATAGTGTTGCTGTCTGCCTGCACGCAATAAGACAGCTGTCACTGTTGCTTGGTAATCTTCAAGAGATCTGAAAATCATGACAGAAAATTGGTAATGATGACAGGATAAATGCGTCAGCATATTTGCGTCGCACGCACGTGACTCTCTTTGCAGAAGTTTCCTCATCGACATAGACCTATAGAAAGAAAGAAAACCAAATAAACTAAAAAAGAAATTCTGTAATAGGAAACTCCAGCTGGTTCAATGTAGCAGAAAACCTCACTGTTGAGACTATGATTGTTCATATCTTTATTTTCTCCTTATTAATAGAAAGTAGGAATAGTTTAGTGACATTCGGTTCGTTAGACGGACTTTCTTCTTTCAATTTTCTTATAAAAGTTTTCAGAAGAATCCAGTAAAAATTCAGAACACACATTTATACATTCTTTTTATAGATACAAATATTTAAGTAAATGCTCTGTTTATAACAAACAGTATTAAACAACATTTACCAGCCCTAATGTCCGAGAAATTTTCACATAAAATATTCGTCCTCCGATGAAAATTTAGACGATTGATGGTTAAATAACTCTTCTGGCAGGTCATAGTGAGTTTGCAAGCACGCCCCTCTAGATCAGTTACGACTAAATAGTGAGTTCGTTCCTCACACAGTGACCCATACATTCGGCCTAGTGCCACATCTAACCTACTCTTAGTAAAACACCTGTAATAGTTAGCAAGCTTGTCTCGCTAGATCAATTGCTACTGAATAATGAGATTCATCCTGACTAGGTGCTCCATACTTACGGCCTTGTGCCATATCTAAGCTAATCTTAGGAAATCACCTGGGCATTTCGATGGTGTAATGGTTAACAAGCTTGTCTCACTATGCTATTTACAATATAATAGTGAGTTCTTTCCTCAACGAGTGCTCGATACATTCGGCCTTGTGCCACATCTATGCTACTCTTAGAAAATCACCATGGCATTTTAAATGTGGTGTAATTCATAGCAAGCTTGCCTCGCTAAATCAATTACGACCGAATAGTAAGTTTGATCCTGACTGGGTGCACCATATCTTCGGCTTTGTGCCACGTGTAAGCTACGTTTAGAAAATAACCATAGTGCGTCCGTATATTCCCCGGGGCCCTATTAGGGCGGCCTTGAGTCAGACTTATGTAAAATTAGTAAAAAAAGTCAAATACTACTTTTTTTTACGAATCAGGTAAGATCTTGTTTGCTTCTTCAATTTATTTCACATTTTCTATCCACTTATAGCCATTTACTCACCTCATGTTTAAGTGCCTGATAATGCAGATCTTTTACACTTTGCTTCTTGGTCTTGCGAGGAAGTGACAATACGTAATTCGTCTGGGCACTTTGGGTCAATATAGCGACAATAACTCACCATTAAACTTGAAAAGTTGTTTTATTCTTTTGTCATGCTGACCATCCGTCCGTCACAGATATATATATATATATATATATATATATATATATATATATATATAGTCTTAAGGTGTGCTATATTTAATGAATAAAGTGCTCAATATCAGAGATAGAGCGTGTGTAAATATAAAAGTGAACATAGAAGTCAACACTTAGAGGCGACAGTCTGTTTCATGCTATATGCAATTGTCAGGCCACATATGCTGTTATTTTTCTCGGCTATTTATATATATACGGGTTAGTGATGCATTGTGGGTATTCTATTATGGCGGTTATTTTACCGGAAGTCGTTTGTTTATTTATTTGGGTCAAATTATATTGCTTGTTTTTTTGTTTTTTTTTTGCTCTCGGTGCAGCTGTAGCTTATTTTTACTGTGTTTTTGTTGAATATCTTGTGTAAAGTGCTTGATTCTGGGAATTGTTTGTGTAAGAGTTTGAAGAATATTTTTCCTACGTTTGTTTTTAAGTTCTTGCTGTACGGTGGGTTGAACCACATGATATTTCTTCTCCTGTTGGCCCTTTTTGTATTCTGTGGTAAGTATGTGAGTATTGCTGGGAATCCGCTATCTTTTAGAGCCGTTTCATAGTCTTTCTTAGCTTTGTTAAATAGGGATTCATTGGAGGAATTGTCAGAGAGCCTGCGGTTAATCGATTTTGGTATCTGTTTGATTATAGAAGGTGGATGGTTGGAAGATGTGTGTATGTAGAGTGGTTTGTCATTAGGTTTTCTATATGGTTTATATGTGCCTTCTCTTAGGTTGAAGGTAACATCTAGAAAATCTACTTCGTTTAGGTTAGTTTTTATATCTATGTCGAATCCGTTATTCTTAAAAATCTTTATTATTGCTTTTCTAGTTTTGTCTGTGTTTTGTTTGTTACAGTTTCAATAAGATTATGAGACCGTCGTCTCGTACAGCTGCACCGAGAGCATGGCACAAATAATAAAAAAGCACAATAGGAAAATTATCAACAAACCACACGAACAAATTAAACCCACGTGCAACTGCAGAATAAAGAACGAATGTCCCTTAAACGGAAATTGTTTACAAAACAACGTAATATACCAAGCCACGATAAAATCATCAGATAATAAAGAAAAAGTATACATAGGAGTAACTGAAGGACTCTGGAAACAAAGAAATTATACACACAAAACATCTTTCACAAATAGTAAATATGCGAACAGTACAATGCTTTCTAAGTATATCTGGGAAATTAAAAACAAAACGCACATCACACCAAAAATATCTTGGAAGATAAGGAAAAAATCACCAGCCTACAACAACCAATCAAAAACTTGCAAACTTTGCTTGGAGGAAAAAATAGCTATCATTACTTTCCCCGACCAAAATAAATTATTAAACAAAAGATCCGAGCTCATCTCAAAATGCAGACATGAAAACAAATTTTTACTACGTAACCTAAAAAATGAAAAACGGGAAAAATAAAATAAAAACAAATAAATATACTAATAAACAAAATAACAATAAAAATAAATAGAAATAAACATAAATAAATACTATGTTACTTAAAAATCGAAAACCGAAAAGAGAAAATATACAAGTAAAATAAATTGACCTAAATTCATCAAAGTAAATAAATAAACAAACCAATCCCAAATAAAGATAATCAATGAAAAACTGTTCCCGCCAAAATAATACTTAGAATGAACTGCAACAATCAACCCCAAAATTGAACAAATAGCTTTAATTAAATTCTCAAACCAAAACAAAACTGTTAAATAAGTGATATAAACAAATTTTTACTACGTTAATAAATAAATAAATAAATAAATAATAAGAAACAAAAAATAAAAACAAGCAATATAATTTGACCCAAATAAATAAACAAACGACTTCCGGTAAAATAACCGCCATAATAGAATACCCACAATGCACCACTAACCCGTATATATATAAATAGCCGAGAAAAATAACAGCATATGTGGCTTGACGATTGCATATAGCATGAAACAGACTGTCGCCTCTAAGTGTTGACTTCTATGTTCACTTTTATATATATATATATATATATATATATATATATATTAGCTCCTGAATTAAATTTAATTCCAGTTGAGCACTCTCGGGTTGAGGTATGGGTTTGTAAACAGTGACTATTATAGCTATATAGCGAGACTCTTCGCAAGCCGAATTGAGTCACTCTCGGTCACTGGGCGTGTTTCCAAAAATAAATACGCTAAAAATCCACCTTCATCCCGACCGTGCGCCGACAGCTTAGTGGTAGAATATCCGGGTTTCGATCCTAGCTAGAGGCAACCGGATGTCTAGCTACACTGATGAGCTGTGATACAGCGAAACAGTCTGTCTGTGGATGACATTATATATATATATATATATATATATATATATATATATATATATATATATATATATATTGTTTGAATAAAAACAGACCACTTTAAGGTTCCATGTAATAAGTTATTTCACCACAACCCCTTTAACAGGGCTATGGATCATCAGACTTTACTTCCAAAGGTTGAAATGAAAAGAAATTCACACGTTTTTGATGGACCTCATCAAGCATATGTAAAATTAACGAAGTGGGGAAGTAAGGTGGGAGAGAGAAGATAAGATGTGAGTGTTTTAGGTGTACCATTTCAATTCCTTATTCTTAACCCCCTGTCTGTCGGCTAGACGTTGTTTAAGGCCAACGCGTCTTGTCTCTAGATATCGATGGGTAAGGGGCGAGACCGACATTAAAGGAAGAAGCTACAGCAACCCTAATAAATTACATTCCACGAGGACAGGTTTCATTCAAATTCTTAGACGCTGTTAATTCGCGTTACTTTAAAGGGCATATTTGGGAGGTTAAGGTTTGATGTAAATCTAAATGTCTAAACAATCTACGAAGAATTTAATTTGAAGTTCGTTGAAGTTTTGGGTATTTTCTATGAAACAGTCGATATATATATATATATATATATATATATATATATATATATATATATATATCGAGCTGCGTTACTTTTGTCCGAATTTCAGGGATGAAGAATTACCATTATTCGCATTCGCAATAAAATAGATAAAATTCCCATTAGGGTTTAGAGGCACCTAATGTACTGCAGCTATAACAGTAATTGTGTGTCTTGGGCAAGATAGCATGAGTGAAATTAACTCTTTTCAGAATAGTTTAAATTAAGAGTTTTCCTTCTCCTAGGCTGGTTTCCAACCAAAGCTATGTGGCTCAGTATGTGCTGATATTTATCCAAATTGAGGGTAGAAAAGACGGGATAATAATTTTTCCAAGGGTATTTGCACGTAAATGAATATAACGAACCTGACTGGAATTCGAACATTCATTATTTTTCTTCTTATTTCTAACAGCATTTCGGTAGTTGCGATTTCCGGCCTTCTTCGGGTATCTTCCTATCTAGTTAGGAAATTACGAATTGAATCTTTTGTTTAATCTACTAGGACAGATCCTCCTCGATCTACTGTTTATGTATAAAGATATCACGCCTTGTTCTTTTTAGTTCATCTCTGTTACTACCAGCCTTATTTCCACTGAAAATAAGTATGTAGTACTTAGACCAAGGATTGAACTCACAATTACCTTGCCACCAAATTCATGAACGAACGCTTTCCCATATAATGTAAGTACAGGTATACATCACCCTATGTTATTAATTGGTTCCAGAGGTCATGACTTAGGTAAAAAAAATGCTAATGTCGAAATAACCCCAATATAAACCGCAAATAAGCACTCCCCATTGTATATTACAGGATTTATGATATATAAGTACAGATAATAATAATATTTAATTTATCAGAGGTATAGTCTCACAATATAGCCTTAAAGACCGGTAAATAAGACAACAAAAAGTCACATATGATTTCATATGGCGTTCTCTAAGCTATATTAACATTTACTGTAAATGTACTTATTTTAATATGATTTTAGGTACTTTTATTCTTATTTATTTTACAGTAAAACGATTTTATGTGGTTTTAACGCTTTTCTTGTGATATTACAACTTCAATATTTGTGGTGGAAAGATGTAAAGTCGAATAAAGTGACACAAACTACATTTTTATTTTTCCATATATTTTTGGACAAACGTAGTAGAATCGAGAACGACTTAACTCAAAACGACGTAACCCGAGGTGCACCAGTAATATAAACAATACCACAGCGATATGTTCTCAAACAAAAAAAAAAAAAAATGTTCTTTCAAATTTATTATTCAAAGCTAAGAAATATAAAGATTTATGGGAATTGAAAGTTCAAGAAGTCAAACTATGGATGGTTCGGAAAATTTAACACTCACAAGATGGGAATCAATATGATATTAAAACACAGGGCAGTAGATTTGAAGTCAAATTGAAATTATCCTTTATAACAAAATAATGAAAAACAAATGTTACGCATCGGACAATATAGAGTTGATATGAAATAAGAAAAATGAAGAGGTCAGAAAAAAGTCACAGTGAAACATTCGGAATGATACATCAACGTACAGTAGATATTTATTAAAATATAGTTAAGTAGATTTGAAGTAAAAGAGAAAATATTTTTAATTTCAAAATAATGAAAAAAAATTATGCATACGACAATGTCAAGTTGATAGGATAAAAAAATGGCAAGTGAAAGAAAAAAGTTACAGTAAATTATTCAGGGACATTTTGCATCGTACAATCGCTATAATGTGAAAACAATAGGATAGATTTGCGTGAAAGTAAAATTAAGTTTGATAATAGCATAATAAAATAACACAATTATATGTATTGAGTAATATAGATTTGATAGGAAACAAGAAAAATGACGGGGTCATGAAAAAGTCACAGTAAATTATTCAGGGACATTTTCCACTGTAAAATCGCGATGTTATAAAACAATGCGATAGATTTGACGTGAAAGTAAAATTAAGTTGGTTTATAATATAATAAAATAACACAATGATATGCATTGAGTAATATAGATTTGAAAGGAAATAGAAAAAATGAGGTGGTCAAGAAAAAGTCACAGTAAATTATTCAGGGACATTTTCCACTGTAAATCGCGATGTTATAAAACAATGCGATAGATTTGACGTGAAAGTAAAATTAAGTTGGTTTATAATATAATAAAATAACACAATGATATGCATTGAGTAATATAGATTTGAAAGGAAATAGGAAAAATGAGGTGGTCAAGAAAAAGTCACAGTAAATTATTCAGGGACATTTTCCACTATACAATCGCGATGTTATAAAACAATGCGATAGATTTGACGTGAAAGTAAAATTAAGTTGGTTTATAATATAATAAAATACCACAATGATATGCATTGAGTAATATAGATTTGAAAGGAAATAGGAAAAATGAGGTGGTCAAGAAAAAGTCACAGTAAATTATTCAGGGACATTTTCTACTGTACAATCGCGATGTTATAAAACAATAAGATAGATTTGACGTGAAAGTAAAATTAAGTTGGTTTATAATATAATAAAATAACACAATGATATGCATTGAGTCATATAGATTTGAAAGGAAATAGGAAAAATGAGGTGTTCAAGAAAAAGTCACAGTAAATTATTCAGGGACATTTTCCACTATACAATCGCGATGTTATAAAACAATGCGATAGATTTGACGTGAAAGTAAAATTAAGTTGGTTTATAATATAATAAAATAACACAATGATATGCATTGAGTAATATAGATTTGAAAGGAAATAGGAAAAATGAGGTGGTCAAGAAAAAGTCACAGTAAATTATTCAGGGACATTTTCCACTGTACAATCGCGATGTTATAAAACAATGCGATAGATTTGACGTGAAAGTAAAATTAAGTTGGTTTATAATATAATAATATAACACAATGATATGCATTGAGTAATATAGATTTGATAGGAAATAGGAAAAATGAGGTGGTCAAGAAAAAGTCACAGTAAATTATTCAGGGACATTTTCCACTGTACAATCGCGATGTTATAAAACAATGCGATAGATTTGACGTGAAAGTAAAATTAAGTTGGTTTATAATATAATAAAATAACACAATGATATGCATTGAGTAATATAGATTTGATAGGAAATAGGAAAAATGAGGTGGTCAAGAAAAAGTCACAGTAAATTATTCAGGGACATTTTCCACTGTACAATCGCGATGTTATAAAACAATGCGACAGATTTGACGTGAAAGTAAAATTAAGTTGGTTTATAATATAATAAAATAACACAATGATATGCATTGAGTAATATAGATTTGAAAGGAAATAGGAAAAATGAGGTGGTCAAGAAAAAGTCACAGTAAATTATTCAGGGACATTTTCCACTGTACAATCGCGATGTTATAAAACAATGCGATAGATTTGACGTGAAAGTAAAATTAAGTTGGTTTATAATATAATAATATAACACAATGATATGCATTGAGTAATATAGATTTGATAGGAAATAGGAAAAATGAGGTGGTCAAGAAAAAGTCACAGTAAATTATTCAGGGACATTTTCCACTGTACAATCGCGATGTTATAAAACAATGCGATAGATTTGACGTGAAAGTAAAATTAAGTTGGTTTATAATATAATAAAATAACACAATGATATGCATTGAGTAATATAGATTTGAAAGGAAATAGGAAAAATGAGGTGGTCAAGAAAAAGTCACAGTAAATTATTCAGGGACATTTTCCACTGTACAATCGCGATGTTATAAAACAATGCGATAGATTTGACGTGAAAGTAAAATTAAGTTGGTTTATAATATAATAATATAACACAATGATATGCATTGAGTAATATAGATTTGATAGGAAATAGGAAAAATGAGGTGGTCAAGAAAAAGTCACAGTAAATTATTCAGGGACATTTTCCACTGTACAATCGCGATGTTATAAAACAATGCGATAGATTTGACGTGAAAGTAAAATTAAGTTGGTTTATAATATAATAAAATAACACAATGATATGCATTGAGTAATATAGATTTGATAGGAAATAGGAAAAATGAGGTGGTCAAGAAAAAGTCACAGTAAATTATTCAGGGACATTTTCCACTGTACAATCGCGATGTTATAAAACAATGCGACAGATTTGACGTGAAAGTAAAATTAAGTTGGTTTATAATATAATAAAATAACACAATGATATGCATTGAGTAATATAGATTTGAAAGGAAATAGGAAAAATGAGGTGGTCAAGAAAAAGTCACAGTAAATTATTCAGGGACATTTTCCACTGTACAATCGCGATGTTATAAAACAATGCGATAGATTTGACGTGAAAGTAAAATTAAGTTGGTTTATAATATAATAATATAACACAATGATATGCATTGAGTAATATAGATTTGATAGGAAATAGGAAAAATGAGGTGGTCAAGAAAAAGTCACAGTAAATTATTCAGGGACATTTTCCACTGTACAATCGCGATGTTATAAAACAATGCCATAGATTTGACGTGAAAGTAAAATTAATTGGTTTATAATATAATAAAATAACACAATGATATGCATTGAGTCATATAGATTTGAAAGGAAATAGGAAAAATGAGGTGGTCAAGAAAAAGTCACAGTAAATTATTCAGGGACATTTTCCACTGTAAAATCGCGATGTTATAAAACAATGCGATAGATTTGACGTGAAAGTAAAATTAAGTTGGTTTATAATATAATAAAATAACAAAATGATTTGCATTGAGTAATATAGATTTGAAAGGAAATAGGAAAAATGAGATGGTCAAGAAAAAGTCACAGTAAATTATTCAGGGACATTTTCCACTGTACAATCGCGATGTTATAAAACAAAGCGATAGATTTGACGTGAAAGTAAAATTAAGTTGGTTTATAATATAAGAAAATAACACAATGATTTGCATTGAGTAATATAGATTTGAAAGGAAATAGGAAGAATGAGGTGGTCATGAAAAAGTCACAGTAAATTATTCAGGGACATTTTCCACTGCATAATTGCGATGTTATAAAAAAATAAGATAGATTTGACGTGAAAGTAAAATTAAGTTGGTTTATAATATAATAAAATAACACAATGATATGCATTGAGTAATATAGATTTGAAAGGAAATAGAAAAAATGAGGTGGTCAAGAAAAAGTCACAGTAAATTATTCAGGGACATTTTCCACTGTACAATCGCGATGTTATAAAACAATGCGATAGATTGACGTGAAAGTAAAATTAAGTTGGTTTATAATATAATAAAATAACACAATGATATGCATTGAGTAATATAGATTTGAAAGGAAATAGGAAAAATGAGGTGGTCAAGAAAAAGTCACAGTAAATTATTCAGGGACATTTTCCACTATACAATCGCGATGTTATAAAACAATGCGATAGATTTGACGTGAAAGTAAAATTAAGTTCGTTTATAATATAATAAAATACCACAATGATATGCATTGAGTAATATAGATTTGAAAGGAAATAGGAAAAATGAGGTGGTCAAGAAAAAGTCACAGTAAATTATTCAGGGACATTTTCTACTGTACATTCGCGATGTTATAAAACAATAAGATAGATTTGACGTGAAAGTAAAATTAAGTTGGTTTATAATATAATAAAATAACACAATGATATGCATTGAGTCATATAGATTTGAAAGGAAATAGGAAAAATGAGGTGTTCAAGAAAAAGTCACAGTAAATTATTCAGGGACATTTTCCACTATACAATCGCGATGTTATAAAACAATGCGATAGATTTGACGTGAAAGTAAAATTAAGTTGGTTTATAATATAATAAAATAACACAATGATATGCATTGAGTAATATAGATTTGAAAGGAAATAGGAAAAATGAGGTGGTCAAGAAAAAGTCACAGTAAATTATTCAGGGACATTTTCCACTGTACAATCGCGATGTTATAAAACAATGCGATAGATTTGACGTGAAAGTAAAATTAAGTTGGTTTATAATATAATAATATAACACAATGATATGCATTGAGTAATATAGATTTGATAGGAAATAGGAAAAATGAGGTGGTCAAGAAAAAGTCACAGTAAATTATTCAGGGACATTTTCCACTGTACAATCGCGATGTTATAAAACAATGCGATAGATTTGACGTGAAAGTAAAATTAAGTTGGTTTATAATATAATAAAATAACACAATGATATGCATTGAGTAGTATAGATTTGATAGGAAATAGGAAAAATGAGGTGGTCAAGAAAAAGTCACAGTAAATTATTCAGGGACATTTTCCACTGTACAATCGCGATGTTATAAAACAATGCGACAGATTTGACGTGAAAGTAAAATTAAGTTGGTTTATAATATAATAAAATAACACAATGATATGCATTGAGTAATATAGATTTGAAAGGAAATAGGAAAAATGAGGTGGTCAAGAAAAAGTCACAGTAAATTATTCAGGGACATTTTCCACTGTACAATCGCGATGTTATAAAACAATGCGATAGATTTGACGTGAAAGTAAAATTAAGTTGGTTTATAATATAATAATATAACACAATGATATGCATTGAGTAATATAGATTTGATAGGAAATAGGAAAAATGAGGTGGTCAAGAAAAAGTCACAGTAAATTATTCAGGGACATTTTCCACTGTACAATCGCGATGTTATAAAACAATGCGATAGATTTGACGTGAAAGTAAAATTAATTGGTTTATAATATAATAAAATAACACAATGATATGCATTGAGTCATATAGATTTGAAAGGAAATAGGAAAAATGAGGTGGTCAAGAAAAAGTCACAGTAAATTATTCAGGGACATTTTCCACTGTAAAATCGCGATGTTATAAAACAATGCGATAGATTTGACGTGAAAGTAAAATTAAGTTGGTTTATAATATAATAAAATAACACAATGATTTGCATTGAGTAATATAGATTTGAAAGGAAATAGGAAAAATGAGATGGTCAAGAAAAAGTCACAGTAAATTATTCAGGGACATTTTCCACTGTACAATCGCGATGTTATAAAACAAAGCGATAGATTTGACGTGAAAGTAAAATTAAGTTGGTTTATAATATAAGAAAATAACACAATGATTTGCATTGAGTAATATAGATTTGAAAGGAAATAGGAAGAATGAGGTGGTCATGAAAAAGTCACAGTAAATTATTCAGGGACATTTTTCACTGCATAATCGCGATGTTATAAAAAAATAAGATAGATTTGACGTGAAAGTAAAATTAAGTTGGTTTATAATATAATAAAATAACACAATGATATGCATTGAGTAATATAGATTTGAAAGGAAATAGAAAAAATGAGGTGGTCAAGAAAAAGTCACAGTAAATTATTCAGGGACATTTTCCACTGTAAATCGCGATGTTATAAAACAATGCGATAGATTTGACGTGAAAGTAAAATTAAGTTGGTTTATAATATAATAAAATAACACAATGATATGCATTGAGTAATATAGATTTGAAAGGAAATAGGAAAAATGAGGTGGTCAAGAAAAAGTCACAGTAAATTATTCAGGGACATTTTCCACTATACAATCGCGATGTTATAAAACAATGCGATAGATTTGACGTGAAAGTAAAATTAAGTTGGTTTATAATATAATAAAATACCACAATGATATGCATTGAGTAATATAGATTTGAAAGGAAATAGGAAAAATGAGGTGGTCAAGAAAAAGTCACAGTAAATTATTCAGGGACATTTTCTACTGTACAATCGCGATGTTATAAAACAATAAGATAGATTTGACGTGAAAGTAAAATTAAGTTGGTTTATAATATAATAAAATAACACAATGATATGCATTGAGTCATATAGATTTGAAAGGAAATAGGAAAAATGAGGTGTTCAAGAAAAAGTCACAGTAAATTATTCAGGGACATTTTCCACTATACAATCGCGATGTTATAAAACAATGCGATAGATTTGACGTGAAAGTAAAATTAAGTTGGTTTATAATATAATAAAATACCACAATGATATACATTGAGTAATATAGATTTGAAAGGAAATAGGAAAAATGAGGTGGTCAAGAAAAAGTCAAAGCAAATTATTCAGGGACATTTTCTACTGTACAATCGCGATGTTATAAAACAATGCGATAGATTTGACGTGAAAGTAAAATTAAGTTGGTTTATAATATAATAAAATAACACAATGATATGCATTGAGTCATATAGATTTGAAAGGAAATAGGAAAAATGAGGTGTTCAAGAAAAAGTCACAGTAAATTATTCAGGGACATTTTCCACTATACAATCGCGATGTTATAAAACAATGCGATAGATTTGACGTGAAAGTAAAATTAAGTTGGTTTATAATATAATAAAATACCACAATGATATGCATTGAGTAATATAGATTTGAAAGGAAATAGGAAAAATGAGGTGGTCAAGAAAAAGTCACAGTAAATTATTCAGGGACATTTTCTACTGTACAATCGCGATGTTATAAAACAATAAGATAGATTTGACGTGAAAGTAAAATTAAGTTGGTTTATAATATAATAAAATAACACAATGATATGCATTGAGTAATATAGATTTGAAAGGAAATAGGAAAAATGAGGTGGTCAAGAAAAAGTCACAGTAAATTATTCAGGGACATTTTCCACTGTACAATCGCGATGTTATAAAACAATGCGATAGATTTGACGTGAAAGTAAAATTAAGTTGGTTTATAATATAATAATATAACACAATGATATGCATTGAGTAATATAGATTTGATAGGAAATAGGAAAAATGAGGTGGTCAAGAAAAAGTCACAGTAAATTATTCAGGGACATTTTCCACTGTACAATCGCGATGTTATAAAACAATGCGATAGATTTGACGTGAAAGTAAAATTAAGTTGGTTTATAATATAATAAAATAACACAATGATATGCATTGAGTAATATAGATTTGATAGGAAATAGGAAAAATGAGGTGGTCAAGAAAAAGTCACAGTAAATTATTCAGGGACATTTTCCACTGTACAATCGCGATGTTATAAAACAATGCGATAGATTTGACGTGAAAGTAAAATTAAGTTGGTTTATAATATAATAAAATAACACAATGATATGCATTGAGTAATATAGATTTGAAAGGAAATAGGAAAAATGAGGTGGTCAAGAAAAAGTCACAGTAAATTATTCAGGGACATTTTCCACTGTACAATCGCGATGTTATAAAACAATGCGATAGATTTGACGTGAAAGTAAAATTAAGTTGGTTTATAATATAATAAAATAACACAATGATATGCATTGAGTAATATAGATTTGATAGGAAATAGGAAAAATGAGGTGGTCAAGAAAAAGTCACAGTAAATTATTCAGGGACATTTTCCACTGTACAATCGCGATGTTATAAAACAATGCGATAGATTTGACGTGAAAGTAAAATTAAGTTGGTTTATAATATAATAAAATAACACAATGATATGCATTGAGTAATATAGATTTGAAAGGAAATAGGAAAAATGAGGGGGTTAAGAAAAAGTCACAGTAAATTATTCAGGGACATTTTCCACTGTACAATCGCGATGTTATAAAACAATGCGATAGATTTGACGTGAAAGTAAAATTAAGTTGGTTTATAATATAATAATATAACACAATGATATGCATTGAGTAATATAGATTTGATAGGAAATAGGAAAAATGAGGTGGTCAAGAAAAAGTCACAGTAAATTATTCAGGGACATTTTCCACTGTACAATCGCGATGTTATAAAACAATGCGATAGATTTGACGTGAAAGTAAAATTAAGTTGGTTTATAATATAATAAAATAACACAATGATATGCATTGAGTAATATAGATTTGAAAGGAAATAGGAAAAATGAGGTGGTCAAGAAAAAGTCACAGTAAATTATTCAGGGACATTTTCCACTGTACAATCGCGATGTTATAAAACAATGCGATAGATTTGACGTGAAAGTAAAATTAAGTTGGTTTATAATATAATAATATAACACAATGATATGCATTGAGTAATATAGATTTGATAGGAAATAGGAAAAATGAGGTGGTCAAGAAAAAGTCACAGTAAATTATTCAGGGACATTTTCCACTGTACAATCGCGATGTTATAAAACAATGCCATAGATTTGACGTGAAAGTAAAATTAATTGGTTTATAATATAATAAAATAACACAATGATATGCATTGAGTCATATAGATTTGAAAGGAAATAGGAAAAATGAGGTGGTCAAGAAAAAGTCACAGTAAATTATTCAGGGACATTTTCTACTGTACAATCGCGATGTTATAAAACAATGCGATAGATTTGACGTGAAAGTAAAATTAAGTTGGTTTATAATATAATAAAATAACACAATGATATGCATTGAGTAATATAGATTTGAAAGGAAATAGGAAAAATGAGGAGGTCAAGAAAAAGTCACAGTAAATTATTCAGGGACATTTTCCACTGTACAATCGCGATGTTATAAAACAATGCGATAGATTTGACGTGAAAGTAAAATTAAGTTGGTTTATAATATAATAAAATAACACAATGATATGCATTGAGTAATATAGATTTGAAAGGAAATAGGAAAAATGAGGAGGTCAAGAAAAAGTCACATTAAATTATTCAGGGACATTTTCAACTGTACAATCGCGATGTTATAAAACAATGCGATAGATTTGACGTGAAAGTAAAATTAAGTTGGTTTATAATATAATAAAATAACACAATGATATGCATTGAGTAATTTAGATTTGAAAGGAAATAGGAAAAATGAGGTGGTCAAGAAAAAGTCACAGTAAATTATTCAGGGACATTTTCTACTGTACAATCGCGATGTTATAAAACAATAAGATAGATTTGACGTGAAAGTAAAATTAAGTTGGTTTATAATATAATAAAATAACACAATGATATGCATTGAGTAATATAGATTTGAAAGGAAATAGGAAAAATGAGGAGGTCAAGAAAAAGTCACAGTAAATTATTCAGGGACATTTTCCACTGTACAATCGCGATGTTATAAAACAATGTGATAGATTTGACGTGAAAGTAAAATAAAGTTGGTTTATAATATAATAAAATAACACAATGATATGCATTGAGTAATATAGATTTGATAGGAAATAGGAAAAATGAGGTGGTCAAGAAAAAGTCAGAGTAAATTATTCAGGGACATTTTCCACTGTACAATCGCGATTTTATAAAACAATGCGATAGATTTGACGTGAAAGTAAAATTAAGTTGGTTTATAATATAATAAAATAACACAATGATATGCATTGAGTAATATAGATTTGATAGGAAATAGGAAAAATGAGGTGGTCAAGAAAAAGTCACAGTAAATTATTCAGGGACATTTTCCACTGTACAATCGCGATGTTATAAAACAATAAGATAGATTTGAAGTGAAACTAAAATTAAGTTGGTTTATAATATAATAAAATAACACAATGATATGCATTGAGTAATATAGATTTGATAGGAAATAGGAAAAATGAGGTGGTCAAGAAAAAGTCACAGTAAATTATTCAGGGACATTTTCCACTGTACAATCGCGATGTTATAAAACAATAAGATAGATTTGAAGTGAAACTAAAATTAAGTTGGTTTATAATATAATAAAATAACACAATGATATGCATTGAGTAATATAGATTTGATAGGAAATAGGAAAAATGAGGAGGTCAAGAAAAAGTCACAGTAAATTATTCAGGGACATTTTCCACTGTACAATCGCGATGTTATAAAACAATAAGATAGATTTGAAGTGAAACTAAAATTAAGTTGGTTTATAATATAATAAAATAACACAATGATATGCATTGAGTAATATAGATTTGATAGGAAATAGGAAAAATGAGGTGGTCAAGAAAAAGTCACAGTAAATTATTCAGGGACATTTTCCACTGTACAATCGCGATGTTATAAAACAATAAGATAGATTTGAAGTGAAACTAAAATTAAGTTGGTTTATAATATAATAAAATAACACAATGATATGCATTGAGTAATATAGATTTGATAGGAAATAGGAAAAATGAGGTGGTCAAGAAAAAGTCACAGTAAATTATTCAGGGACATTTTCCACTGTACAATCGCGATGTTATAAAACAATAAGATAGATTTGAAGTGAAACTAAAATTAAGTTGGTTTATAATATAATAAAATAACACAATGATATGCATTGAGTAATATAGATTTGATAGGAAATAGGAAAAATGAGGTGGTCAAGAAAAAGTCACAGTAAATTATTCAGGGACATTTTCCACTGTACAATCGCGATGTTATAAAACAATAAGATAGATTTGAAGTGAAACTAAAATTAAGTTGGTTTATAATATAATAAAATAACACAATGATATGCATTGAGTAATATAGATTTGATAGGAACTAGGAAAAATGAGGTGGTCAAGAAAAAGTCACAGTAAATTATTCAGGGACATTTTCCACTGTACAATCGCTATGTTATAAAACAATGCGATAGATTTGACGTGAAAGTAAAATTAAGTTGGTTTATAATATAATAATATAACACTAAGATATGCATTGAGTAATATACATTTGAAAGGAAATAGGAAAAATGAGGTTGTCAAGAAAAAGTCACAGTAAATTATTCAGGGACATTTTCCACTGTACAATCGCTATGTTATAAAATAATGCGATGGATTTGACGTGAAATAAAATTAAGTTGGTTTATAGTATAATAAACTAACACAAAGATATGCATTGAGTAATTATACCGAAGAAAACGGCGACTTACCTCGTAGAATACACGCGACACGCTGTCGCTTGGTTTGACGAGGTAAGTCGCCGTTTTCTTCGCTATACCCCCCCTTGATCTCACTATCACAAATCGAACAACCTGGAGCAGGTCTCTTTATCATGGTGCTTCGACGTAATGGCACTATTTCCCTTACGCGTGTCGGAGAGTCGTCTCCTGAGGAGTCATCAGACGTATCTCGTTTTTCCAAAAGTTCCTTGTCTGTGGAAGCATCGGATTCGCATATCTCAATTATCTGCTCACTGTCAGACGATGAATCATCATCGGATTCGCTCTGTGATGTATCAGAATCAATGAAAAGGCGAAGATCTTTTACATGCCGTGGCATCCCGTCAACTAGTACGGTTTGTGGACTTACAATTTCCGTCACGCGACCCACTTGATACCTGGAGGTACACCGGCCATGGGGAGCTTTCACCCATACTCTGTTCCCAACTTTGTATATATTGTGATGCCTACAATGATCAGGTGGTAATGTTGTAGTAATTTCTTTCACTTTCAGTTGGTAACGGTGAATCATATTGGCAGGCGCACTAGTCGACGATATATCATCCTTCGGCGTGATATTATGCCAGTATACTGCCTCCGTCATCGAACATTGCTTTCTTGCTGCAATTCGCTTTATACTCCGATGAGATCTTTCCACTATACCGTTTCCTGCAGGAACATAGGTGCAGCGAAAACGAAGTTGGACTCCCCAGTCATCCAGGAAATCTTTAAAGGACTTACTGCGAAATGTCGGTCAGGATTTCTGATGGTGGGCCTCGTTCAAAAAAAATACTCTCTAACTGCCGAATGACGCTTCTTGAGTCTTGTTGAAGCAGGCGTCGCCATATCGCAAATCTACTAGGGCCACAATCTATTAACGTAAGGTAGTGTTGCTCACCGTAATGTGTAATGTCCATTCCTAAGCGGGTCCAGATTTCAGTCACACTTAGGTTGCCACGAGGCCAACGACTTGAGACTGGCATTCTTTACATTTTCTGACCACTGCCTTGACAGCCGCCTTGGATGTCGTAGGGTAGACTCGTCTTACAAAATATAGCGTCCGCCTGACGCCAGGGTGTCCACTCTGGCAATGTATGGCACGTATCTGATCAGGAGAGGTTTCGTTCAACATGGAAGCGCATATCGGGCGTATTGGTTCGGTTTCCTTCTTTATCATATCATACCATCGTTGCGGTACTCTGGTGAGCTTATCCGCTCGGTTCTCACTCGACGTTATTAATCGTATCGTGATCAATAAGTTATACACTTGAATCAGCTTTTCAAGAGTACTCAAACGCCTCCGGATCAGCATCTCACTTGCCGCCTTAGTTCGTATTCTGGCTTTGCCAGTGAGCATGTTTGATACCCACCGGTGCACACACGCGGAGTCCGTGAAGAGGTGTAGCTCCGTTGCGCTCCACTGTAATGCTAAATTGACGCCCTTCAAAATAGCATCCAATTCTGATAAATTTATATGTTGGGCGTCCTTCACAGGTCGCAGCCAACATGCGTCTTCTACAACGCTTCCGTTAACCTCCAACGAAACCCCTGTGGTGAGAGAACTTGCATCGACCCATACCTCATAAGCATGTCCGCTTGTGCACCACTTACCGTGTGCAGGGTCGTTCTGGCGTATTCTTTCCGCTATGTCCTCAATCATGTTCTTAAGGGGGTCATCTGTCACTTCGTCGTCCCAACCAGACGTGATCGATACTGTCCTGCGTTTTACAAATGATGCCGCAACTCGAAGCCACCCACATACAGGAACGTGACCCACCAGTTTTCCACACCACGAGAAGATGTTACGTCGTGTCAGGACCTCAGGAACTGATGGAATGCCATTTTCACGTGTCCACTTAAGCGTGTTATCTTCTGCGACGTGCAAACCCAACACACGTGTGCCGTCCCGTAACCGCTCCGGATCCTTACAGGTCAAACCAAACGTAGCCAAGTGCTCTTTCACGCGAGTTGCTGAAATCATGCTCTCGTCAACATAAATATCATCAATATATGATGAGGTTGCCCGTCGAACTGACTCGTCTTTCGCTAACGCGGCGTCCACAATGGCCTTCATTATAGCTGGCGCAACATTCAACCCGAAACCCATTCGGGTCAAGCAATATCTTCGTCCCTTGAAGATTACAGTTTGAAAGGGCCACAGTGACTTATGGATATGTACTTGCAAATAAGCCTGCCGTAGGTCAAGGATAGCGACTTCCGGTCCTTTTTTTACGCCACTCCCTCAGTTTCTGTGCGCACACGTCAGCATTGGCTGTGTGTGCGTCGAGACACTCATTCAGCTCTTGATAGTCTAATACTGGCCGCACTTTAGTTTTGTTTTTCTGCACCACCGCCATCAACGGAATTAAACCTTTTGGAAGACCGAGTTCCTTTTCAGGATAAGGCTGCAACCAACCGTTATCAAGCCAGGTCTGCAGCTCTTGGTCGTATTCCTTCTTGACTCCCTTTGGTATTGGGTACTCGGGCATCAGATTTCGCAAACTCTCCGGTGATCGACCATAAGACCACTTCCATGATGCGACCCATATCTTTTGGCTTGGGTCGATTTCGGCACAGAAATCAGGTTCTTCTATTTTAATGGCGGCACAACAGACTATTCCACGCTTGGGAAACCGTATATCGCCACTCTCTGTTATTTGAATTCCGCCCAAATTTTTAATGGCGTCAAACCCGAGCAACAAGTCGAAACCCAATAGCTCTCCATCCACTACCAAGGCTTCGATCTTAAGGGGGTTTGCGTTATCCACGTCAAGCTTGACACTTCCAACTCCGCAACATTTGAGAGTATTTCCGTTTACGGTGAGTACGTCAACCTCCGTCTCCGACCAGGATTGATAGGCTGACTTACTCACGAGTGTCTGTGAGCAGCCAGTGTCCACCAGTGCCATTCTCTTAATTCCATCCACGTAAATACCCAAGACAGGTAGCGCCTCATTCATAACTCGCTTAGGGAAGAGACCGGCGCTGACGTTTTTCCCGGACACGATGAAGCAATGTGGCCTATCTCTCGACACCGGAAGCAACGCATTGTTGCACGTGACCTGCGTGGCTGGCGGGCGTCTTCCCGTCGAACCGGGCAGTCCCTGGAAAAGTGACTCCACCCAGAGCATCGATAGCATCGCATACCCTCCCGAAGTTTAACAGATGGTGGTTTATCAGCTCCGCCTGGTAAAATGGTAGCTGCAACCATTTTCTCAGTTGCATTTTGATTTTTCATTATGGCTCGAGCTCGGTCCAACAGTTGGTTTGTATTCATGTCTTCCATCCTGGAAGACGCGCGCAGTAGTTGCTTGACGTGCGCTGGTAACCCTGCTATGAACGCACATGCTAGTCCTTGCTCGGATATCCCACCAAAAAGACCTGCTAGCTTCTTCAAGTCGGCTAGGAACACATCGACGGATTCGTCCGGGCGCAGTCGGCGTTCCACGAACTGTTCGTAAGCCAAGAAACGATCCGGCGCAAAGGCAATCCGCAAGGCTCGTTTTATCTGCTCGATATCAGATTTTGCTCAGAGTTTAACTGTTGGTAAACAGAAAATGCTCGGCCCGTCAACCTCAGAGGAAGAACACGTTTAACCTTTTTAATCCCACAGAGGTCACAAACAAGTTCTGCCTTCTCAATCCATTCAGTAACTGCTTGTCCGGCCACTGGTCCATCAAACTCTGGTATTAACTTGACGTCAAATGTCTTATCCGTCACACTGCCGAAATATTCTACGACGGAAAAAGTGGCGAAAAAGAAAACTACATACCAAACAGAGGGGCACGTATTCCACATAACAAACTGAAAATGGAATAATTGAATTAAAGAAAAAACAAGTCAGTCGCAGAAGTCGCTATAGTATAAAAGTATTTTGATATGCAAATTACGGAAAAATCCAATCCCAGGTGTCGACGAATGGAAAAAATAGGTTCTGCCGATAAAAGCAGTTGCTTTTCTCAATTCGAGGAGAAAAAATTCGGGCATTTTTGGTTTCGGCGTTTGTTAGTGAACGAGTTATTTTTCTGACTGGTTACACGCATTGTGATTTGAAATAGTACCGGCGAATCGGTTTTCAGCATTTCTTTCTGCCTACGATATTCGAGTCTGGACTTACAGTGAATCTTCTTTGTCTTGTGGAAGTAATCTGTGACAAATACTTCCTTTGCTTTCAGAATGCTTACAGTAATATAGATTTGAAAGGAAATAGGAAAAATGAGGTGGTCAAGAAAAAGTCACAGTAAATTATTCAGGGACATTTTCCACTGTACAATCGCTAGGTTATAAAACAATGCAAAAGATTTGAAGTGTAAGTAAAATTAAGTTGGTTTACAGTAAAATAAAATAACACAATGATATGCATCGAGTAATATAGATTTGAAAGGAAATAGGAAAAATGAGGTGGTCAAGAAAAAATCACAGTAAATTATTCAGGGACATTTTCCACTCTACAATCGCTATGTTATAAAACAATTCGATAGATTTGACGTGAAATAAAATTAAGTTGGTTAATAGTATAATAAACTAAAACAAAGATATGCATTGAGTAATATAGATTTGATAGGAAATAGGAAAAATGAGGTGGTCAAGAAAAAGTCACAGTAAATTATTCAGGGACATTTTCCACTGTACAATCGCTATGTTATTAAAAAGTGCGATAGATTTGACGTGAAAGTAAAATTAAGTTGATTAATAGTATAATAAAATAACACAAGGATATGCATTGAGAAATATAGATTTGATAGGAAATAGGAAAAATGAGGTTGTCAAGAAAAAGTCACAGTAAATTATTCAGGGACATTTTCCACTGTACAATCGCTATGTTAAAAAACAACGCGATAGATTGGACATGAAATATAATTAAGTTGGTTAATAGTATAATAAAATAACACAAGGATATGCATTGAGAAATATAGATTTGATAGGAAATAGGAAAAATGAGGTTGTCAAGAAAAAGTCACAGTAAATTATTCAGGGACATTTTCCACTGTACAATCGGTATGTTATAAAACAACGCGATAGATTGGATATGAAATATAATTAAGTTGGTTAATATATAATAAAATATCACAAGAATATGCATTGAGAAATATTGATTTGATAGGAAATAGGAAAAATGAGGTGGTCAAGAAAAAGTCACAGTAAATTATTCAGGGACATTTTCCACTGTACAATCGCAATGTTACAAAAAAACGCGATAGATTGGACATGAAATATAATTAAGTTGGTTAATAGTATAATAAAATAACACAAGGATATGCATTGAGAAATATAGATTTGATAGGAAATAGGAAAAATGACGTTGTCAAGAAAAAGTCACAGTAAATTATTCAGGGACATTTTCCACTGTACAATCGCTATGTTATAAAACAACGCGATAGATTGGACATGAAATATAATTAAGTTGGTTAATAGTATAATAAACTAAAACAAAGATATGCATTGAGTAATATAGATTTGATAGGAAATAGGAAAAATGAGGTGGTCAAGAAAAAGTTACAGTAAATTATTCAGGGACATTTTCCACTGTACAATCGCTATGTTATTAAAAAGTGCGATAGATTTGACGTGAAAGTAAAATTAAGTTGATTAATAGTATAATAAAATAACACAAGGATATGCATTGAGAAATATAGATTTGATAGGAAATAGGAAAAATGAGGTTGTCAAGAAAAAGTCACAGTAAATTATTCAGGGACATTTTCCACTGTACAATCGCTATGTTAAAAAACAACGCGATAGATTGGACATGAAATATAATTAAGTTGGTTAATAGTATAATAAAATAACACAAGGATATGCATTGAGAAATATAGATTTGATAGGAAATAGGAAAAATGAGGTTGTCAAGAAAAAGTCACAGTAAATTATTCAGGGACATTTTCCACTGTACAATCGCTATGTTACAAAAAAACGCGATAGATTGGACATGAAATATAATTAAGTTGGTTAATAGTATAATAAAATAACACAAGGATATGCATTGAGAAATATAGATTTGATAGGAAATAGGAAAAATGACGTTGTCAAGAAAAAGTCACAGTAAATTATTCAGGGACATTTTCCACTGTACAATCGCTATGTTATAAAACAACGCGATAGATTGGACATGAAATATAATTAAGTTGGTTAATAGTATAATAAAATAACACAAGGATATGCATTGAGAAATATAGATTTGATAGGAAATAGGAAAAATGAGGTTGTCAAGAAAAAGTCAGAGTAAATTATTCAGGGACATTTTCCACTGTACAATCGCTATGTTATAAAACAACGCGATAGATTGGATATGAAATATAATTAAGTTGGTTAATAATATAATAAAATAACACAAGGATATGCATTGAGAAATATAGATTTGATAGGAAATAGGAAAAATCTGGTTGTCAAAAAAAAGTCACAGTTAATAAATCAGGGACTTTTTCCACTGTACAATCGCTATGATATAAAACAATGCGATAGATTTGACGTGCAAATAAAATTAATTTGGTTGATAGTATAATAAACTAACCCAAAGATATGCATTGAGCAATATAGATTTGATAGGAAATAGGAAAAATGAGGTGCTCAAGAAAAAGTCACAGTAAATTATTCAGGGACATTTTCCACTGTACAATCGCTATGATATAAAACAATACGATAGATTTGACGTGTAAGTAAAATTAAGTTGGTTTATAATATAATAAAATAACACAATGATATGCATTGAGCAATATAGATTTGATAGGAAATAGGAAAAATGATGGGGTCAAGAAAAAGTCAGAGTAAATTATTCAGGGACATTTTCCAATGTACAATCGCTATGATATAAAACAATGCGATAGATTTGAAGTGCAAATGAAATGAATTTGGTTGATAGTATAATAAACTAACCCAAAGATATGCATTGAGCAATATAGATTTGATAGGAAATAGGAAAAATGAGGTGCTCAAGAAAAAGTCACAGTAAATTATTCAGGGACATTTTCCACTGTACAATCGCTATGTTATAAAACAATGCGATTGATTTGACGTCTAAGTAAAATTAATTTCGTTAATAGTATAATAAAATTACACAATGATATGCATTTAGTAATATAGATTTGATAGGAAATAGGAAAAATGAGGTTGTCAAGAAAAAGTCACAGTAAATTATTCAGGGACATTTTCCACTGTACAATCGCTATGTTATAAAACAACGCAATAGATTGGATATGAAATATAATTAAGTTGGTTAATATATAATAAAATAACACAAGGATATACATTGAGAAATATAGATTTGATAGGAAATAGGAAAAATGAGGTGGTCAAGAAAAAGTCAGAGTAAATTATTCAGGGATATTTCCACTGTACAATCGCTATGTTATAAAACAACGCGATAGATTGGACATGAAATATAATTAAGTTGGTTAATAGTATAATAACACAAGGATATGCATTGAGAAATATAGATTTGATAGGAAATAGGAAAAATGAGGTTGTCAAGAATAAGTCACAGTAAATTATTCAGGGAAATTTTCCACTGTACAATCGCTATGTTATAAAACAACGCGATAGATTGGACATGAAATATAATTAAGATGGTTAATAGTATAATAAAATAACACAAGGATATGCATTGAGAAATATAGATTTGATAGGAAATAGGAAAAATGAGGTGGTCAAGAAAAAGTCACAGTAAATTATTCAGGGACATTTTCCACTGTACAATCGCTATGTTACAAAACAACGAGATAGATTGGACATGAAATATAATTAAGTTGGTTAATAGTATGATAAAATAACACAAGGATATGCATTGAGAAATATAGATTTGATAGGAAATAGGAAAAATGAGGTTGTCAAGAAAAAGTCACAGTAAATTATTCAGGGACATTTTCCACTGTACAATCGGTATGTTATAAAACAACGCGATAGATTGGATATGAAATATAATTAAGTTGGTTAATATATAATAAAATATCACAAGGATATGCATTGAGAAATATTGATTTGATAGGAAATAGGAAAAATGAGGTGGTCAAGAAAAAGTCACAGTAAATTATTCAGGGACATTTTCCACTGTACAATCGCTATGTTACAAAAAAACGCGATAGATTGGACATGAAATATAATTAAGTTGGTTAATAGTATAATAAAATAACACAAGGATATGCATTGAGAAATATAGATTTGATAGGAAATAGGAAAAATGACGTTGTCAAGAAAAAGTCACAGTAAATTATTCAGGGACATTTTCCACTGTACAATCGCTATGTTATAAAACAACGCGATAGATTGGACATGAAATATAATTAAGTTGGTTAATAGTATAATAAAATAACACAAGGATATGCATTGAGAAATATAGATTTGATAGGAAATAGGAAAAATGAGGTTGTCAAGAAAAAGTCAGAGTAAATTATTCAGGGACATTTTCCACTGTACAATCGCTATGTTATAAAACAACGCGATAGATTGGATATGAAATATAATTAAGTTGGTTAATAATATAATAAAATAACACAAGGATATGCATTGAGAAATATAGATTTGATAGGAAATAGGAAAAATCTGGTTGTCAAAAAAAAGTCACAGTTAATAAATCAGGGACTTTTTCCACTGTACAATCGCTATGATATAAAACAATGCGATAGATTTGACGTGCAAATAAAATTAATTTGGTTGATAGTATAATAAACTAACCCAAAGATATGCATTGAGCAATATAGATTTGATAGGAAATAGGAAAAATGAGGTGTCTCAAGAAAAAGTCACAGTAAATTATTCAGGGACATTTTCCACTGTACAATCGCTATGATATAAAACAATGCGATAGATTTGACGTGTAAGTAAAATTAAGTTGGTTTATAATATAATAAAATAACACAATGATATGCATTGAGCAATATAGATTTGATAGGAAATAGGAAAAATGATGGGGTCAAGAAAAAGTCAGAGTAAATTATTCAGGGACATTTTCCAATGTACAATCGCTATGATATAAAACAATGCGATAGATTTGAAGTGCAAATAAAATGAATTTGGTTGATAGTATAATAAACTAACCCAAAGATATGCATTGAGCAATATAGATTTGATAGGAAATAGGAAAAATGAGGTGCTCAAGAAAAAGTCACAGTAAATTATTCAGGGACATTTTCCACTGTACAATCGCTATGGTATAAAACAATGCGATTGATTTGACGTCTAAGTAAAATTAATTTCGTTAATAGTATAATAAAATAACACAATGATATGCATTTAGTAATATAGATTTGATAGGAAATAGGAAAAATGAGGTTGTCAAGAAAAAGTCACAGTAAATTATTCAGGGACATTTTCCACTGTACAATCGCTATGTTATAAAACAACGCAATAGATTGGATATGAAATATAATTAAGTTGGTTAATATATAATAAAATAACACAAGGATATACATTGAGAAATATAGATTTGATAGGAAATAGGAAAAATGAGGTGGTCAAGAAAAAGTCAGAGTAAATTATTCAGGGATATTTCCACTGTACAATCGCTATGTTATAAAACAACGCGATAGATTGGACATGAAATATAATTAAGTTGGTTAATAGTATAATAACACAAGGATATGCATTGAGAAATATAGATTTGATAGGAAATAGGAAAAATGAGGTTGTCAAGAATAAGTCACAGTAAATTATTCAGGGACATTTTCCACTGTACAATCGCTATGTTATAAAACAACGCGATAGATTGGACATTAAATATAATTAAGATGGTTAATAGTATAATAAAATAACACAAGGATATGCATTGAGAAATATAGATTTGATAGGAAATAGGAAAAATGAGGTGGTCAAGAAAAAGTCACAGTAAATTATTCAGGGACATTTTCCACTGTACAATCGCTATGTTACAAAACAACGAGATAGATTGGACATGAAATATAATTAAGTTGGTTAATAGTATGATAAAATAACACAAGGATATGCATTGAGAAATATAGATTTGATAGGAAATAGGAAATATGAGGTTGTCAAGAAAAAGTCACAGTAAATTATTCAGGGACATTTTCCACTGTACAATCGCTATGATATAAAACAATGCGATAGATTTGACGTGTAAGTAAAATTAAGTTGGTTTATAATATAATAAAATAACACAATGATATGCATTGAGCAATATAGATTTGATAGGAAATAGGAAAAATGATGGGGTCAAGAAAAAGTCAGAGTAAATTATTCAGGGACATTTTCCAATGTACAATCGCTATGATATAAAACAATGCGATAGATTTGAAGTGCAAATAAAATGAATTTGGTTGATAGTATAATAAACTAACCCAAAGATATGCATTGAGCAATATAGATTTGATAGGAAATAGGAAAAATGAGGTGCTCAAGAAAAAGTCACAGTAAATTATTCAGGGACATTTTCCACTGTACAATCGCTATGTTATAAAACAATGCGATTGATTTGACGTCTAAGTAAAATTAATTTCGTTAATAGTATAATAAAATAACACAATGATATGCATTTAGTAATATAGATTTGATAGGAAATAGGAAAAATGAGGTTGTCAAGAAAAAGTCACAGTAAATTATTCAGGGACATTTTCCACTGTACAATCGCTATGTTATAAAACAACGCAATAGATTGGATATGAAATATAATTAAGTTGGTTAATATATAATAAAATAACACAAGGATATACATTGAGAAATATAGATTTGATAGGAAATAGGAAAAATGAGGTGGTCAAGAAAAAGTCAGAGTAAATTATTCAGGGATATTTCCACTGTACAATCGCTATGTTATAAAACAACGCGATAGATTGGACATGAAATATAATTAAGTTGGTTAATAGTATAATAACACAAGGATATGCATTGAGAAATATAGATTTGATAGGAAATAGGAAAAATGAGGTTGTCAAGAATAAGTCACAGTAAATTATTCAGGGACATTTTCCACTGTACAATCGCTATGTTATAAAACAACGCGATAGAATGGACATGAAATATAATTAAGATGGTTAATAGTATAATAAAATAACACAAGGATATGCATTGAGAAATATAGATTTGATAGGAAATAGGAAAAATGAGGTGGTCAAGAAAAAGTCACAGTAAATTATTCAGGGACATTTTCCACTGTACAATCGCTATGTTACAAAACAACGAGATAGATTGGACATGAAATATAATTAAGTTGGTTAATAGTATAATAAAATAACCCAAAGATATGCATTGAGCAATATAGATTTGATAGGAAATAGGAAAAATGAGGTGCTCAAGAAAAAGTCACAGTAAATAAATCGGGGACTTTTTCCACTGTACAATCGCTATGATATAAAACAATGCGATAGATTTGACGTGCAAATAAAATTAATTTGGTTGATAGCATAATAAACTAACCCAAAGATATGCATTGAGCAATATAGATTTGATAGGAAATAGGAAAAATGAGGTGCTCAAGAAAAAGTCACAGTAAATTATTCAGGGACATTTTCCACTGTACAATCGCTATGATATAAAACAATGCGATAGATTTGACGTGTAAGTAAAATTAAGTTGGTTTATAATATAATAAAATAACACAATGATATGCATTGAGCAATATAGATTTGATAGGAAATAGGAAAAATGATGGGGTCAAGAAAAAGTCAGAGTAAATTATTCAGGGACATTTTCCAATGTACAATCGCTATGATATAAAACAATGCGATAGATTTGACGTGCAAATAAAATTAATTTGGTTGATAGTATAATAAACTAACCCAAAGATATGCATTGAGCAATATAGATTTGATAGGAAATAGGAAAAATGAGGTGGTCAAGAAAAAGTCACAGTAAATTATTCAGGGACATTTTCCACTGTACAATCGTTATGTTATAAAACAATGCGATTGATTTGACGTCTAAGTAAAATTAATTTCGTTAATAGTATAATAAAAAAACACAATGATATGCATTTAGTAATATAGATTTGATAGGAAATAGGAAAAATGAGGTGGTCAAGAAAAAGTCACAGTAAATTATTCAGGGACATTTTCCACTGTACAATCGCTATGTTATAAAACAATGCGATTGATTTGACGTCTAAGTAAAATTAATTTCGTTAATAGTATAATAAAATAACACAATGATATGCATTTAGTAATATAGATTTAATAGGAAATAGGAAAAATGAGGTGGTCAAGAAAAAGTCAGAGTAAATTATTCAGGGACATTTTCCACTGTACAATGGCTATGTTATAAAACAACGCGATAGATTGGATATGAAATATAATTAAGTTGGTTAATATATAATAAAATAACACAAGGATATACATTGAGAAATATAGATTTGATAGGAAATAGGAAAAATGAGGTTGTCAAGAAAAAGTCACAGTAAATTATTCAGGGACATTTTCCACTGTACAATCGCTATGTTAATAAACAATGCGATAGATTTGACGTGAAATAAAATTAAGTTGTTTAACAGTATAATAAAATAACACAAAGATATGCATTGAGTAATATAGATTTGATAGGAAATAGGAAAAATGAGGTTGTCAAGAAAAAGTCCCAGTAAATTATTCAGGGACATTTTCCACTGTACAATCGCTATGTTATAAAACAATGCGATTGATTTGACGTTTAAGTAAAATTAATTTCGTTAATAGTATAATAAAATAACACAATGATATGCATTTAGTAATATAGATTTGATAGGAAATAGGAAAAATGAGGTGGTCAAGAAAAAGTCACAGTAAATTATTCAGGGACATTTTCCACTGTACAATCCCTATGTTAATAAACAACGCGATAGATTGGACATGAAATATAATTAAGTTGGTTAATAGTATGATAAAATAACACAAGGATATGCATTGAGAAATATAGATTTGATAGGAAATAGGAAAAATGAGGTTGTCAAAAAAAAGTCACAGTAAATAAATCGGGGACTTTTTCCACTGTACAATCGCTATGATATAAAACAAAGCGATAGATTTGACGTGCAAATAAAATTAATTTGGTTGATAGCATAATAAACTAACCCAAAGATATGCATTGAGCAATATAGATTTGATAGGAAATAGGAAAAATGAGGTGGTCAAGAAAAAGTCACAGTAAATTATTCAGGGACATTTTCCAATGTACAATCGCTATGATATAAAACAATGCGATAGATTTGACGTGCAAATAAAATTAATTTGGTTGATAGTATAATAAACTAACCCAAAGATATGCATTGAGCAATATAGATTTGATAGGAAATAGGAAAAATGAGGTGCTCAAGAAAAAGTCACAGTAAATTATTCAGGGACATTTTCCACTGTACAATCGTTAAGTTATAAAACAATGCGATAGATTTGACGTGAAATAAAATTAAGTTGGTTTATAGTATAATAAAATAACACAAAGATATGCATTGAGCAATATAGATTTGATAGGAAATAGGAAAAATGAGGTTGTCAAAAAAAAGTCACAGTAAATAAATCGGGGACTTTTTCCACTGTACAATCGCTATGATATAAAACAACGCGATAGATAGGATATGAAATATAATTAAGTTGGTTAATATATAATAAAATATCACAAGGATATGCATTGAGAAATATAGATTTGATAGGAAATAGGAAAAATGAGGTTGTCAAGAAAAAGTCCCAGTAAATTATTCAGGGACATTTTCCACTGTACAATCGCTATGTTATAAAACAACGCGATAGATTGGATATGAAATATAATTAAGTTGGTTAATATATAATAAAATAACACAAGGATATACATTGAGAAATATAGATTTGATAGGAAATAGGAAAAATGAGGTTGTCAAGAAAAAGTCACAGTAAATTATTCAGGGACATTTTCCACTGTACTATCGCTATGTTAATAAACAATGCGATAGATTTGACGTGAAATAAAATTAAGTTGTTTAACAGTATAACAAAAAAACACAAAGATATGCATTGAGTAATATAGATTTGATAGGAAATAGGAAAAATGAGGTTGTCAAGAAAAAGTCCCAGTAAATTATTCAGGGACATTTTCCACTGTACAATCGGTATGTTATAAAACAACGCGATAGATTGGATATGAAATATAATTAAGTTGGTTAATATATAATAAAATATCACAAGGATATGCATTGAGAAATATAGATTTGATAGTAAATAGGAAAAATGAGGTGGTCAAGAAAAAGTCACAGTAAATTATTCAGGGACATTTTCCACTGTACAATCGCTATGTTAATAAACAACGCGATAGATTGGACATGAAATATAATTAAGTTGGTTAATAGTATGATAAAATAACACAAGCATATGCATTGAGAAATATAGATTTGATAGGAAATAGGAAAAATGAGGTTGTCAAGAAAAAGTCACAGTAAATTATTCAGGGACATTTCCACTGTACAATCGCTATGTTATAAAACAACGAGATAGATTGGACATGAAATATAATTAGGTTGGTTAATAGTATGATAAAATAACACAAGGATATGCATTGAGAAATATAGATTTGATAGGAAATAGGAAAAATGAGGTTGTCAAGAAAAAGTCACAGTAAATTATTCAGGGACATTTTCCACTGTACAATCGCTATGTTACAAAACAACGCGATAGATTGGACATGAAATATAATTAAGTTGGTTAATAGTATAATAAAATAACACAAGGATATGCATTGAGAAATATAGATTTGATAGGAAATAGGAAAAATGACTTTGTCAAGAAAAAGTCACAGTAAATTATTCAGGGACATTTTCCACTGTACAATCGCTATGTTATAAAACAACGCGATAGATTGGATATGAAATATAATTAAGTTGGTTAATAATATAATAAAATAACACAATGATATGCATTTAGTAATATAGATTTGATAGGAAATAGGAAAAATGAGGTTGTCAAGAAAAAGTCACAGTAAATTATTCAGGGACATTTTCCACTGTACAATCGCTATGTTATAAAACAACGCGAGAGATTGGACATGAGATATAATTAAGATGGTTAATAGTATAATAAAATAACACAAGGATATGCATTGAGAAATAGAGATTTGATAGGAAATAGGAAAAATGAGGTGGTCAAGAAAAAGTCACAGGAAATTATTCAGGGATATTTTCCACTGTACAATCGCTATGTTATAAAACAACGCGATAGATTGGACATGAAATATAATAAAGTTGGTTAATAGTATAATAAAATAACAGAAGGATATGCATTGAGAAATATAGATTTGATAGGAAATAGGAAAAATGAGGTTGTCAAGAAAAAGTCCCAGTAAATTTTTCAGGGACATTTTCCACTGTACAATCGCTATGTTATAAAACAACGCGATAGATTTGACATGAAATATAATTAAGTTGGTTAATTGTATAATAAAATAACACAAGGATATGCATTGAGAAATATAGATTTGATAGGAAATAGGAAAAATGAGGTTGTCAAGAAAAAGTCACAGTAAATTATTCAGGGACATTTTCCACTGTACAATCGCTATGTTATTAAAAAGTGCGATAGATTTGACGTGAAAGTAAAATGAATTTGGTTAATAGTATAATAAAATAACACAAGGATATGCATTGAGAAATATAGATTTGATAGGAAATAGGAAAAATGAGGTTGTCAAGAAAAAGTCACAGTAAATTATTCAGGGATATTTTCCACTGTACAATCGCTATGTTATAAAACAACGCGATAGATTGGATATGAAATATAATTAAGTTGGTTAATATATAATAAAATAACACAAGAATATGCATTGAGAAATATAGATTTGATAGGAAATAGGAAAAATGAGGTGGTCAAGAAAAAGTCACAATAAATTATTCAGGGACATTTTCCACTGTACAATCGCTATGTTATTAAAAAGTGCGATAGATTTGACGTGAAAGTAAAATTAATTTGGTTAATAGTATAATAAAATAACACAAGGATATGCATTGAGAAATATAGATTTGATAGGAAATAGGAAAAATGAGGTTGTCAAGAAAAAGTCACAGTAAATTATTCAGGGATATTTTCCACTGTACAATCGCTATGTTATAAAACAACGCGATAGATTGGATATGAAATATAATTAAGTTGGTTAATATGTAATAATATAACACAAGAATATGCATTGAGAAATATAGATTTGATAGGAAATAGGAAAAATGAGGTGGTCAAGAAAAAGTCACAATAAATTATTCAGGGACATTTTCCACTGTACAATCGCTATGTTATTAAAAAGTGCGATAGATTTGACGTGAAAGTAAAATTAATTTGGTTAATAGTATAATAAAATAACACAAGGATATGCATTGAGAAATATAGATTTGATAGGAAATAGGGAAAATGAGGTTGTCAAGAAAAAGTCACAGTAAATTATTCAGGGACATTTTCCACTGTACAATCGCTATGTTATAAAACAATGCGATAGATTGGATATGAAATATAATTAAGTTGGTTAATAGTATGATAAAATAACACAAGGATATGCATTGAGAAATATAGATTTGATAGGAAATAGGAAAAATGAGGTGGTCAAGAAAAAGTTACAATAAATTATTCAGGGACATTTTCCACTGTACAATCGCTATGTTATAAAACAATGCGATTGATTTGACGTTTAAGTAAAATTAATTTCATTAATAGTATAATAAAATAACACAATTATATGCATTTAGTAATATAGTTTGTATAGGAAATAGGAAAAATGAGGTGGTCAAGAAAAAGTCACAGTAAATTATTCAGGGACATTTTCCACTGTACAATCGCTATGTTATAAAACAACGCGATAGATTGGATATGAAATATAATTAAGTTGTTTAATCGTCTAATAAAATAACACAAGGATATGCATTGAGAAATATAGATTTGATAGGAAATAGGAAAAATGAGGTTGTCAAGAAAAAGTCACAGTAAATTATTCAGGGACATTTTCCACTGTACAATCGCTATGTTATAAAACAAAGCGATAGATTGGACATGAAATATAATTAAGTTGGTTAATAGTATAATAAAATAACACAATGATGTGCATTGAGAAATATATATTTGATAGGAAATAGGAAAAATGAGGTTGTCAAGAAAAAGTCACAGTAAATTATTCAGGGTCATTTTCCACTGTACAAACGCTATGTTACAAAGCAACGCGATAGATTGGACATGAAATATAATTAAGTTGGTTAATAGTATAATAAAATAACACAAGGATATGCATTGAGAAATATAGATTTGATAGGAAATAGGAAAAATGAGGTTGTCAAGAAAAAGTCACAGTAAATTATTCAGGGACATTTTCCACTGTACAATCGCTATGTTATTAAAAAGTGCGATAGATTTGACGTGAAAGTAAAATGAATTTGGTTAATAGTATAATAAAATAACACAAGGATATGCATTGAGAAATATAGATTTGATAGGAAATAGGAAAAATGAGGTTGTCAAGAAAAAGTCACAGTAAATTATTCAGGGATATTTTCCACTGTACAATCGCTATGTTATAAAACAACGCGATAGATTGGATATGAAATATAATTAAGTTGGTTAATATATAATAAAATAACACAAGGATATGCATTGAGAAATATAGATTTGATAGGAAATAGGAAAAATGAGGTGGTCAAGAAAAAGTCACAATAAATTATTCAGGGACATTTTCCACTGTACAATCGCTATGTTATTAAAAAGTGCGATAGATTTGACGTGAAAGTAAAATTAATTTGGTTAATAGTATAATAAAATAACACAAGGATATGCATTGAGAAATATAGATTTGATAGGAAATAGGAAAAATGAGGTTGTCAAGAAAAAGTCACAGTAAATTATTCAGGGATATTTTCCACTGTACAATCGCTATGTTATAAAACAACGCGATAGATTGGATATGAAATATAATTAAATTGGTTAATATATAATAAAATAACACAAGAATATGCATTGAGAAATATAGATTTGATAGGAAATAGGAAAAATGAGGTGGTCAAGAAAAAGTCACAGTAAATTATTCAGGGACATTTTCCACTGTACAATCGCTATGTTATTAAAAAGTGCGATAGATTGACGTGAAAGTAAAATTAATTTGGTTAATAGTATAATAAAATAACACAAGGATATGCATTGAGAAATATAGATTTGATAGGAAATAGGGAAAATGAGGTTGTCAAGAAAAAGTCACAGTAAATTATTCAGGGACATTTTCCACTGTACAATCGCTATGTTATAAAACAATGCGATAGATTGGATATGAAATATAATTAAGTTGGTTAATAGTATGATAAAATAACACAAGGATATGCATTGAGAAATATAGATTTGATAGGAAATAGGAAAAATGAGGTGGTCAAGAAAAAGTCACAATAAATTATTCAGGGACATTTTCCACTGTACAATCGCTATGCTATAAAACAATGCGATTGATTTGACGTTTAAGTAAAATTAATTTCGTTAATAGTATAATAAAATAACACAATGATATGCATTTAGCAATATAGATTTGATAGGAAATAGGAAAAATGAGGCGGTCAAGAAAAAGTCACAGTAAATTATTCAGGGACATTTTCCACTGTACAATCGCTATGTTATAAAACAACGCGATAGATTGGATATGAAATATAATTAAGTTGTTTAATCGTATAATAAAATAACACAAGGATATGCATTGAGAAATATAGATTTGATAGGAAATAGGAAAAATGAGGTTGTCAAGAAAAAGTCACAGTAAATTATTCAGGGACATTTTCCACTGTACAAACGCTATGTTATAAAACAACGCGATAGATTGGATATGAAATATAATTAAGTTGATTAATAGTATAATAAAATAACACAAGGATATGCATTGAGAAATATAGATTTGATAGGAAATAGGAAAAATGAGGTTGTCAAGAAAAAGTCACAGTAAATTATTCAGGGACATTTTCCACTGTACAATCGCTATGTTATAAAACAACGCGATAGATTGGACATGAAATATAATTAAGTTGGTTAATACTATAATAAAATAACACAAGGATATGCATTGAGAAATATAGATTTGATAGGAAATAGGAAAAATGAGGTTGTCAAGAAAAAGTCACAGTAAATTATTCAGGGACATTTTCCACTGTACAATCGCTATGTTATAAAACAACGCGTTAGATTGGACATGAAATATAATTAAGTTGGTTAATAGTATAACAAAATAACACAAGAATATGCATTGAGAAATATAGATTTGATAGGAAATAGGAAAATGAGATTGTCAAGAAAAAGTCACAATAAATTATTCAGGGACATTTTCCACTGTACAATCGCTATGTTATAAAAAACGCGATAGATTGGACATGAAATATAATTAAATTGGTTAATATATAATAAAATAAGACAAGTATATTCATTGAGAAATATAGATTTGATAGGAAATAGGAAAAATGAGGTTGTCAAGAAAAAGTCCCAGTAAATTATTCAGGGACATTTTCCACTGTACAATCGCTATGTTATAAAACAACGCGATAGATTGGATATGAAATATAATTAAGTTGGTTAATATATAATAAAATAACACAAGGATATGCATTGAGAAATATAGATTTGATAGGAAATAGGAAAAATGAGGTTGTCAAGAAATAGTCACAGTAAATTATTCAGGGATATTTTCCACTGTACAATCGCTATGTTATAAAACAATGCCATAGATTTGACGTTAAAGTAAAATTAATTTGGTTTATAATATAATAAAATAACACAAGGATATGCATTGAGAAATATAGATTTGATAGGAAATAGGAAAAATGAGGTGGTCAAGAAAAAGTCACAGTAAATTTTTCAGGGACATTTTCCACTGTACAATCGCTATGTTATAAAACAATGCGATAGATTGGATATGAAATATAATTAAGTTGGTTAATAGTATGATAAAATAACACAAGGATATGCATTGAGAAATATAGATTTGATAGGAAATAGGAAAAATGAGGTGGTCAAGAAAAAGTTACAATAAATTATTCAGGGACATTTTCCACTGTACAATCGCTATGTTATAAAACAATGCGATTGATTTGACGTTTAAGTAAAATTAATTTCATTAATAGTATAATAAAATAACACAATGATATGCATTTAGTAATATAGTTTGTATAGGAAATAGGAAAAATGAGGTGGTCAAGAAAAAGTCACAGTAAATTATTCAGGGACATTTTCCACTGTACAATCGCTATGTTATAAAACAACGCGATAGATTGGATATGAAATATAATTAAGTTGTTTAATCGTATAATAAAATAACACAAGGATATGCATTGAGAAATATAGATTTGATAGGAAATAGGAAAAATGAGGTTGTCAAGAAAAAGTCACAGTAAATTATTCAGGGACATTTTCCACTGTACAATCGCTATGTTATAAAACAAAGCGATAGATTGGACATGAAATATAATTAAGTTGGTTAATAGTATAATAAAATAACACAATGATATGCATTGAGAAATATATATTTGATAGGAAATAGGAAAAATGAGGTTGTCAAGAAAAAGTCACAGTAAATTATTCAGGGTCATTTTCCACTGTACAAACGCTATGTTACAAAGCAACGCGATAGATTGGACATGAAATATAATTAAGTTGGTTAATAGTATAATAAAATAACACAAGGATATGCATTGAGAAATATAGATTTGATAGGAAATAGGAAAAATGAGGTTGTCAAGAAAAAGTCACAGTAAATTATTCAGGGACATTTTCCACTGTACAATCGCTATGTTATTAAAAAGTGCGATAGATTTGACGTGAAAGTAAAATGAATTTGGTTAATAGTATAATAAAATAACACAAGGATATGCATTGAGAAATATAGATTTGATAGGAAATAGGAAAAATGATGTTGTCAAGAAAAAGTCACAGTAAATTATTCAGGGATATTTTCCACTGTACAATCGCTATGTTATAAAACAACGCGATAGATTGGATATGAAATATAATTAAGTTGGTTAATATATAATAAAATAACACAAGAATATGCATTGAGAAATATAGATTTGATAGGAAATAGGAAAAATGAGGTGGTCAAGAAAAAGTCACAATAAATTATTCAGGGACATTTTCCACTGTACAATCGCTATGTTATTAAAAAGTGCGATAGATTTGACGTGAAAGTAAAATTAATTTGGTTAATAGTATAATAAAATAACACAAGGATATGCATTGAGAAATATAGATTTGATAGGAAATAGGGAAAATGAGGTTGTCAAGAAAAAGTCACAGTAAATTATTCAGGGACATTTTCCACTGTACAATCGCTATGTTATAAAACAATGCGATAGATTGGATATGAAATATAATTAAGTTGGTTAATAGTATGATAAAATAACACAAGGATATGCATTGAGAAATATAGATTTGATAGGAAATAGGAAAAATGAGGTGGTCAAGAAAAAGTCACAATAAATTATTCAGGGACATTTTCCACTGTACAATCGCTATGCTTTAAAACAATGCGATTGATTTGACGTTTAAGTAAAATTAATTTCGTTAATAGTATAATAAAATAACACAATGATATGCATTTAGTAATATAGATTTGATAGGAAATAGGAAAAATGAGGCGGTCAAGAAAAAGTCACAGTAAATTATTCAGGGACATTTTCCACTGTACAATCGCTATGTTATAAAACAACGCGATAGATTGGATATGAAATATAATTAAGTTGTTTAATCGTATAATAAAATAACACAAGGATATGCATTGAGAAATATAGATTTGATAGGAAATAGGAAAAATGAGGTTGTCAAGAAAAAGTCACAGTAAATTATTCAGGGACATTTTCCACTGTACAAACGCTATGTTATAAAACAACGCGATAGATTGGATATGAAATATAATTAAGTTGATTAATAGTATAATAAAATAACACAAGGATATGCATTGAGAAATATAGATTTGATAGGAAATAGGAAAAATGAGGTTGTCAAGAAAAAGTCACAGTAAATTATTCAGGGACATTTTCCACTGTACAATCGCTATGTTATAAAACAACGCGATAGATTGGACATGAAATATAATTAAGTTGGTTAATACTATAATAAAATAACACAAGGATATGCATTGAGAAATATAGATTTGATAGGAAATAGGAAAAATGAGGTTGTCAAGAAAAAGTCACAGTAAATTATTCAGGGACATTTTCCACTGTACAATCGCTATGTTATAAAACAACGCGTTAGATTGGACATGAAATATAATTAAGTTGGTTAATAGTATAACAAAATAACACAAGAATATGCATTGAGAAATATAGATTTGATAGGAAATAGGAAAATGAGATTGTCAAGAAAAAGTCACAATAAATTATTCAGGGACATTTTCCACTGTACAATCGCTATGTTATAAAAAACGCGATAGATTGGACATGAAATATAATTAAATTGGTTAATATATAATAAAATAAGACAAGTATATGCATTGAGAAATATAGATTTGATAGGAAATAGGAAAAATGAGGTTGTCAAGAAAAAGTCCCAGTAAATTATTCAGGGACATTTTCCACTGTACAATCGCTATGTTATAAAACAACGCGAGAGATTGGATATGAAATATAATTAAGTTGGTTAATATATAATAAAATAACACAAGGATATGCATTGAGAAATATAGATTTGATAGGAAATAGGAAAAATGAGGTTGTCAAGAAATAGTCACAGTAAATTATTCAGGGATATTTTCCACTGTACAATCGCTATGTTATAAAACAATGCCATAGATTTGACGTTAAAGTAAAATTAATTTGGTTTATAATATAATAAAATAACACAAGGATATGCATTGAGAAATATAGATTTGATAGGAAATAGGAAAAATGAGGTTGTCAAGAAAAAGTCACGGTAAATTATTCAGGGACATTTTCCACTGTACAATCGCTATGTTATAAAACAACGCGAGAGATTGGACATGAGATATAAATTAAGATGGTTAATAGTATAATAAAATAACACAAGGATATGCATTGAGAAATATAGATTTGATAGGAAATAGGAAAAATGAGGTTGTCAAGAAAAAGTCCCAGTAAATTATTCAGGGACATTTTCCACTGTACAATCGCTCTGTTATAAAACAACGCAATAGATTGGACATGAAATATAATTAAGTTGGTTAATATTATAATAAAATAACACAAGGATATGCATTGAGAAATATAGATTTGATAGGAAATAGGAAAAATGAGGTGGTCAAGAAAAAGTCCCAGTAAATTATTCAGGGACATTTTCCACTGTACAATCGCTATGTTATAAAACAACGCGATAGATTGGATATGAAATATAATTAAGTTGGTTAATATATAATAAAATAAGACAAGGATATGCATTGAGAAATATAGATTTGAAAGGAAATAGGAAAAATGAGGTTGTCAAGAAAAAGTCACAGTAAATTATTCAGGGACATTTTCCACTGTACAATCGCTATGTTATAAATCAGAGCGATAGATTGGACATGAAGTATAATTAAGTTGGTTAATAGTATAATAAAATAACACAAGGATATGCATTGAGAAATATAGATTTGATAGGAAATAGGAAAAATGAGGTTGTCAAGAAAAAGTCCCAGTAAATTATTCAGGGACATTTTCCACTGTACAATCGCTATGTTATAAAACAACGCGATAGATTGGATATGAAATATAATTAAGTTGGTTATTATATAATAAAATAACACAAGGATATGCATTGAGAAATATAGATTTGATAGGAAATAGGAAAAATGAGGTTGTCAAGAAAAAGTCCCAGTAAATTATTCAGGGACATTTTCCATTGTACAATCGCTATGTTATAAAACAACGCGATAGATTGGACATGAAATATAATTAAGTTGGTTAATATTATAATAAAATAACACAAGGATATGCATTTAGAAATATAGATTTGATAGGAAATAGGAAAAATGAGGTGGTCAAGAAAAAGTCCCAGTAAATTATTCAGGGACATTTTCCACTGTACAATCGCTATGTTATAAAACAACGCGATAGATTGGATATGAAATATAATTAAGTTGGTTAATAGTATAATAAAATAACACAAGGATATGCATTGAGAAATATAGATTTGATAGGAAATAGGAAAAATGGGGTTGTCAAGAAAAAGTCACAGTAAATTATTCAGGGACATTTTCCACTGTACAATCGCTATGTTATAAAACAATGCCATAGATTTGACGTTAAAGTAAAATTAATTTGGTTTATAATATAATAAAATAACACAAGGATATGCATTGAGAAATATAGATTTGATAGGAAATAGGAAAAATGAGGTTGTCAAGAAAAAGTCACGGTAAATTATTCAGGGACATTTTCCACTGTACAATCGCTATTTTATAAAGAACGCGATAGATTGGACATGAAATATAATAAAGTTGGTTAATATATAATAAAATAACAGAAAGATATGCATTGAGAAATATAGATTTGATAGGAAATAGGAAAAATGAGATTGTCAAGAAAAAGTCACAGTAAATTATTCAGTGACATTTTCCACTGTACAATCGCTATGTTATAAATCAGAGCGATAGATTGGACATGAAATATAATTAAGTTGGTTAATAGTATAATAAAATAACAAAAGGATATGCATTGAGAAATATAGATTTGATAGGAAATAGGAAAAATGAGGTTGTCAAGAAAAAGTCACGGTAAATTATTCAGTGACATTTTCCACTGTACAATCGCTATGTTATAAATCAGAGCGATAGATTGGACATGAAGTATAATTAAGTTGGTTAATAGTATAATAAAATAACACAAGGATATGCATTGAGAAATATAGATTTGATAGGAAATAGGAAAAATGAGGTTGTCAAGAAAAAGTCACAGGAAATTTTTCAGGGACATTTTCCACTGTACAATCGCTATGTTATAAATCAGAGCGATAGATTGGACATGAAGTATAATTAAGTTGGTTAATAGTATAATATAATAACACAAGGATATGCATTGAGAAATATAGATTTGATAGGAAATAGGAAAAATGAGGTTGTCAAGAAAAAGTCCCAGTAAATTATTCAGGGACATTTTCCACTGTACAATCGCTCTGTTATAAAACAACGCAATAGATTGGACATGAAATATAATTAAGTTGGTTAATATTATAATAAAATAACACAAGGATATGCATTGAGAAATATAGATTTGATAGGAAATAGGAAAAATGAGGTGGTCAAGAAAAAGTCCCAGTAAATTATTCAGGGACATTTTCCACTGTACAATCGCTATGTTATAAAACAACGCGATAGATTGGATATGAAATATAATTAAGTTGGTTAATATATAATAAAATAACACAAGGATATGCATTGAGAAATATAGATTTGATAGGAAATAGGAAAAATGAGGTTGTCAAGAAAAAGTCACAGTCAATTATTCACGGACATTTTCCACTGTACAATCGCTATGTTATAAATCAGAGCGATAGATTGGACATGAAGTATAATTAAGTTGGTTAATAGTATAATAAAATAACACAAGGATATGCATTGAGAAATATAGATTTGATAGGAAATAGGAAAAATGAGGTTGTCAAGAAAAAGTCCCAGTAAATTATTCAGGGACATTTTCCACTGTACAATCGCTATGTTATAAAACAACGCGATAGATTGGATATGAAATATAATTAAGTTGGTTAATATATAATAAAATAACACAAGGATATGCATTGAGAAATATAGATTTGATAGGAAATAGGAAAAATGAGGTTGTCAAGAAAAAGTCACAGTAAATTATTCAGGGACATTTTCCACTGTACAATCGCTATGTTATAAAACAACGCGATAGATTGGATATGAAATATAATTAAGTTGGTTAATATATAATAAAATAACACAAGGATATACATTGAGAAATATAGATTTGATAGGAAATAGGAAAAATGAGGTTGTCAAGAAAAAGTCCCAGTAAATTATTCAGGGACATTTTCCACTGTACAATCGCTATGTTATAAAACAACGCGATAGATTGGATATGAAATATAATTAAGTTGGTTAATAGTATAATAAAATAACACAAGGATATGCATTGAGAAATATAGATTTGATAGGAAATAGGAAAAATGAGGTTGTCAAGAAAAAGTCCCAGTAAATTATTCAGGGACATTTTCCACTGTACAATCGCTATGTTATAAAACAACGCGATAGATTGGAGATGAAATATAATGAAGTTGGTTAATATTATAATAAAATAACACAAGGATATGCATTGAGAAATATAGATTTGATAGAAAATAGGAAAAATGAGGTGGTCAAGAAAAAGTCCCAGTAAATTATTCAGGGACATTTTCGACTGTACAATCGCTATGTTATAAAACAACGCGATAGATTGGATATGAAATATAATTATATCGGTTAATATATAATAAAATAATACAAGGATATGCATTGAGAAATATAGATTTGATAGGAAATCGGAAAAATGAGGTTGTCAAGAAAAAGTCACAGTAAATTATTCAGGGACATTTTCCACTGTACCATCGCTATGTTATAAAACAACGCAATAGATTGGACATGAAATATAATTAAGTTGGTCAATAGTATAATAAAATAACACAAGGATATGCATTGAGAAATATAGATTTGATAGGAAATAGGAAAAATGAGGTTGTCAAGAAAAAGTCACAGTAAATTATTCAGGGACATTTTCCACTGTACAATCGCTATGTTATAAATCAGAGCGATAGATTGGACATGAAGTAAAATTAAGTTGGTTAATAGTATAATAAAATAACACAAGGATATGCATTGAGAAATATAGATTTGATAGGAAATAGGAAAAATGAGGTTGTCAAGAAAAAGTCACGGTAAATTATTCAGGGACATTTTCCACTGTACAATCGCTATGTTATAAAACAACGCAATAGATTGGACATGAAATATAATTAAGTTGGTTAATATTATAATAAAATAACACAAGGATATGCATTGAGAAATATAGATTTGATAGGAAATAGGAAAAATGAGGTTGTCAAGAAAAAGTCCCAGTAAATTATTCAGGGACATTTTCCACTGTACAATCGCTATGTTATAAAACAACGCGATAGATTGGATATGAAATATAATTAAGTTGGTTAATATATAATAAAATAACACAAGGATATGCATTGAGAAATATAGATTTGATAGGAAATAGGAAAAATGAGGTTGTCAAGAAAAAGTCACAGTAAATTATTCAGGGACATTTTCCACTGTACAATCGCTATGTTATAAAACAACGCGATAGATTTGATATGAAATATAATTAAGTTGGTTAATATATAATAAAATAACACAAGGATATGCATTGAGAAATATAGATTTGATAGGAAATAGGAAAAATGAGGTTGTCAAGGAAAAGTCACAGTAAATTATTCAGGGACATTTTCCACTGTACAATCGCTATGTTATAAATCAACGCGATAGATTGGACATGAATTATAATTAAGTTGGTTAATAGTATAATAAAATAACACAAGGATATGCATTGAGAAATATAGATTTGATAGGAAATAGGAAAAATGAGGTTGTCAAGAAAAAGTCCCAGTAAATTATTCAGGGACATTTTCCACTGTACAATCGCTATGTTATAAAACAACGCGATAGATTGGATATGAAATATAATTAAGTTGGTTAATATATAATAAAATAACACAAGGATATGCATTGAGAAATATAGATTTGATAGGAAATAGGAAAAATGAGGTTGTCAAGAAAAAGTCACAGTAAATTATTCAGGGACATTTTCCACTGTACAATCGCTATGTTATAAAACAACGCGATAGATTTGATATGAAATATAATTAAGTTGGTTAATATATAATAAAATAACACAAGGATATGCATTGAGAAATATAGATTTGATAGGAAATAGGAAAAATGAGGTGGTCAAGAAAAAGTCCCAGTAAATTATTCAGGGACATTTTCCACTGTACAATCGCTATGTTATAAAACAATGCGATAGATTGGATATGAAATATAATTAATTTGGTTAATATATAATAAAATAACACAAGGATATGCATTGAGAAATATAGATTTGATAGGAAATAGGAAAAATGAGGTTGTCAAGAAAAAGTCACAGTAAATTATTCAGGGACATTTTCCACTGTACAATCGCTATGTTATAAAACAACGCGATAGATTGGATATGAAATATAATTAAGTTGGTTAATATATAATAAAATAACACAAGGATATGCATTGAGAAATATAGATTTGATAGGAAATAGGAAAAATGAGGTTGTCAAGGAAAAGTCACAGTAAATTATTCAGGGACATTTTCCACTGTACAATCGCTATGTTATAAAACAACGCAATAGATTGGATATGAAATATAATTAAGTCGGTTAATATATAATAAAATAATACAAGGATATGCATTGAGAACTATAGATTTGATAGGAAATAGGAAAAATGAGGTTGTCAAGAAAAAGTCACAGTAAATTATTCAGGGACATTTTCCACTGTACAATCGCTATGTTATAAAACAACAAGATAGATTGGATATGAAATATAATTACGTTGGTTAATATATAATAAAATAACACAAGGATATGCATTGAGAAATATAGATTTGATAGGAAATAGGAAAAATGAGGTCGTCAAGAAAAAGTCACAGTAAATTATTCAGGGACATTTTCCACTGTACAATGGCTATGTTATAAAACAACGCAATAGATTGGACATGAAATATAATTAAGTTCGTTAATAGTATAAGAAAATAACACAAGGATATGCATTGAGAAATATAGATTTGATAGGAAATAGGAAAAATGAGGTTGTCAAGAAAAAGTCACAGTAAATTATTCAGGGACATTTTCCACTGTACAATCGCTATGTTATAAAACAACAGGATAGATTGGATAAGAAATATAATTAATTGGTTAATATATAATAAAATAACACAAGGATATGCATTGAGAAATATAGATTTGATAGATAATAGGAAAAATGAGGTTGTCAAGAAAAAGTCACAGTAAATTATTCAGGGATATTTTCCACTGTACAATCGCTATGTTATAAAACAATGCGATAGATTGGATATGAAATATAATTAAGTTGGTTAATATTATAATAAAATAACACAAGGATATGCATTGAGAAATATAGATTTGAAAGGAAATAGGAAAAATGAGCTTGTCAAGAAAAAGTCACGGTAAATTATTCAGGGACATTTTCCACGGTACAATCGCGATGTTATAAAACAACGCAATAGATTGGACATGAAATATAATTAAGTTGGTTAATAGTATAATAAAATAACACAAGGATATGCATTGAGAAATATAGATTTGATAGGAAATAGGAAAAATGAGGTTGTCAAGAAAAAGTCACAGTAAATTATTCAGGGACATTTTCCACTGTACAATCGCTATGTTATAAATCAACGCGATAGAATGGACATGAATTATAATTAAGTTGGTTAATAGTATAATAAAATAACACAAGGATATGCATTGAGACATATAGATTTGATAGGAAATAAAAAAAATGAGGTTGTCAAGAAAAAGTCACGGTAAATTATTCAGGGACATTTTCCACTGTACAATCGCTATTTTATAAACAACGCGATAGATTGGAAATGAAATATAATTAAGTTGGTTAATATATAATAAAATAACACAAAGATATGCATTGAGAAATATAGATTTGATAGGAAATAGGAATAATGAGGTTGTCAAGAAAAAGTCACAGTAAATTATTCAGGGATATTTTCCACTGTACAATCGCTATGTTATAAATCAACGCGATAGATTGGACATGAATTATAATTAAGTTGGTTAATAGTATAATAAAATAACGCAAGGATATGCATTGAGAAATATAGATTTGATAGGAAATAGGAAAAATGAGGTTGTCAAGAAAAAGTCACGGTAAATTATTCAGGGACATTTTCCACTGTTCAATCGCTATGTTATAAAACAACGCAATAGATTGGACATGAAATATATTTAAGTTGGTTAATATATAATAAAATAACACAAGGATATGCATTGAGAAATATAGATTTGATAGGAAATAGGAAAAATGAGGTTGTCAAGAAAAAGTCCCAGCAAATTATTCAGGGACATTTTCCACTGTACAATCGCTATGTTATAAAACAACGCGATAGATTGGATGTGAAATATAATTAAGTTGGTTAATAGTATAATAAAATAACACAAGGATATGCATTGAGAAATATAGATTTGATAGGAAATAGGAAAAATGAGGTTGTCAAGAAAAAGTCACAGTAAATTATTCAGGGACATTTTCCACTGTACAATCGCTATGTTATAAATCAACGCGATAGATTGGACATGAATTATAATTAAGTTGGTTAATAGTATAATAAAATAACACAAGGATATGCATTGAGAAATATAGATTTGATAGGAAATAGGAAAAATGAGGTTGTCAAGAAAAAGTCAAAGTAAATTATTCAGGGACATTTTCCACTGTACAATCGCTATGTTATAAAACAACGCGATAGATTGGATATGAAATATAATTAAGTTGGTTAATATATAATAAAATAACACAATGATATGCATTGAGAAATATAGATTTGATAGGAAATAGGAAAAATGAGGTTGACAAGAAAAAGTCACAACAAATTATTCAGGGACATTTTCCACTGTTTAATCGCTATGTTATAAAACAACGCGATAGATTGGATATGAAATATAATTAAGTTGGTTAATAGTATAATAAAATAACACAAGGATATGCATTGAGAAATATAGATTTGATAGGAAATAGGAAAAATGAGGTAGTCAAGAAAAAGTCACAGTAAATTATTCAGTGACATTTCCACTGTACAATCGCTATGTTATAAAACAACGGGTTAGGTTGGATATGAAATATAATTAAGTTGGTTAATATATAATAAAATAACACACGGATATGCATTGAGAAATATAGATTTGATAGAAAATAGGAAAAATGAGGTTGTCAAGAAAAAGTCACAGTAAATTATTCAGGGACATTTTCCACTGTACAAACGCTATGTTATAAAACAACGCGATAGATTGGATATGAAATATAATTAAGTTGATTAATAGTATAATAAAATAACACAAGGATATGCATTGAGAAATATAGATTTGATAGGAAATAGGAAAAATGAGGTTGTCAAGAAAAAGTCACAGTAAATTATTCAGGGACATTTTCCACTGTACAATCGCTATGTTATAAAACAACGGGATAGGTTGGATATGAAATATAATTAAGTTGGTTAATATATAATAAAATAACACACGGATATGCATTGAGAAATATAATTTTGATAGGAAATAGGAAAAATGAGGTTGTCAAGAAAAAGTCACAGTAAATTATTCAGGGACATTTTCCACTGTACAATCACTATGTTATAAACAACGCAATAGATTGGACATGAAATATAATTAAGTTGGTTAATAGTATAATAAAATAACACAAGGACATGCATTGAGAAATATAGATTTGATAGGAAATAGGAAAAATGAGGTTGTCAAGAAAAAGTCACAGTAAATTATTCTGGGACATTTTCCACTGTACAATCGCTATGTTATAAGACAACGCAATAGATTTGGACATGAAATATAATTAAGTTCGTTAATAGTATAATAAAATAACACAAGGATATGCATTGAGAAATATAGATTTGATAGGAAATAGGAAAAATGAGGTTGTCAAGAAAAAGTCACAGTAAATTATTCAGGGACATTTTCCACTGTACAATCGCTATGTTATAAACAACGGAATAGATTGGACATGAAATATAATTAAGTTGGTTAATAGTATAATAAAATAACACACAAATATCCATTGAGAAATATAATTTTGATAGGAAATAGGAAAAATGAGGTTGTCAAGAAAAAGTCACAGTAAATTATTCAGGGACATTTTCCACTGTACAATCGCTATGTTATAAAACAACGCTATAGATTGGACATGAAATATAATTAAGTTCGTTAATAGTATAATAAAATAACACAAGGATATGCATTGAGAAATATAGATTTGATAGGAAATAGGAAAAATGAGGTTGTCAAGAATAAGTCACAGTAAATTATTCAGGGACATTTTCCACTGTACAATCGCTATGTTATAAAACAACGCGATAGATTGGACATGAAATATAATTAAGTTGGTTAATAGTATAATAAAATAACACAAGGATATGCATTGAGAAATATAGATTTGATAGGAAATAGGAAAAATGAGGTTGTCAAGAAAAAGTTACAGTAAATTATTCAGGGACATTTTCCACTGTACAATCGCTATGTTATAAAACAACGCAATAGATTGGACATGAAATATAATTAAGTTGGTTTATAGTATAATAAAATAACACAAGGACATGCATTGAGAAATATAGATTTGATAGGAAATAAGAAAAATGAGGTTGTCAAGAAAAAGTCACAGTAAATTATTCTGGGACATTTTCCACTGTACAATCGCTATGTTATAAGACAACGCAATAGATTTGGACATGAAATATAATTAAGTTCGTTAATAGTATAATAAAATAACACAAGGATATGCATTGAGAAATATAGATTTGATAGGAAATAGGAAAAATGAGGTTGTCAAGAAAAAGTCACAGTAAATTATTCAGGGACATTTTCCACTGTACAATCGCTATGTTATAAACAACGGAATAGATTGGACATGAAATATAATTAAGTTGGTTAATAGTATAATAAAATAACACACAGATATGCATTGAGAAATATAATTTTGATAGGAAATAGGAAAAATGAGGTTGTCAAGAAAAAGTCACAGTAAATTATTCAGGGACATTTTCCACTGTACAATCGCTATGTTATAAAACAACGCAATAGATTGGACATGAAATATAATTAAGTTGTTTAATAGTATAATAAAATAACACAAGGATATGCATTGAGAAATATAGATTTGATAGGAAATAGGAAAAATGAGGTTGTCAAGAAAAAGTCACAGTAAATTATTCAGGGACATTTTCCACTGTACAATCGCTATGTTATAAACAACGCAATAGATTGGACATGAAATATAATTAAGTTGGTTAATAGTATAATAAAATAACACAAGGATATGCATTGAGAAATATAGATTTGATAGGAAATAGGAAAAATGAGGTTGTCAAAAAAAAGTCACGGTAAATTATTCAGGGACATTTTCCACTGTACAATCGCTATGTTATAAAACAACGCAATAGATTGGACATGAAATATAATTAAGTTGTTTAATAGTATAATAAAATAACACAAGGATATGCATTGAGAAATATAGATTTGATAGGAAATAGGAAAAATGAGATTGTCAAGAAAAAGTCACAGTAAATTATTCAGGGACATTTTCCACTGTACAATCGCTATGTTATAAAACAACGCAATAGATTGGACATGAAATATAATTAAGTTCGTTAATAGTATAATAAAATAACACAAGGATATGCATTGAGAAATATAGATTTGATAGAAAATAGGAAAAATGTGGTTGTCAAGAAAAAGTCACAGTAAATTATTCAGGGACATTTTCCACTGTACAAACGCTATGTTATAAAACAACGCGATAGATTGGATATGAAATATAATTAAGTTGATTAATAGTATAATAAAATAACACAAGGATATGCATTGAGAAATATAGATTTGATAGGAAATAGGAAAAATGAGGTTGTCAAGAAAAAGTCACAGTAAATTATTCAGGGACATTTTCCACTGTACAATCGCTATGTTATAAAACAACGGGATAGGTTGGATATGAAATATAATTAAGTTGGTTAATATATAATAAAATAACACACGGATATGCATTGAGAAATATAATTTTGATAGGAAATAGGAAAAATGAGGTTGTCAAGAAAAAGTCACAGTAAATTATTCAGGGACATTTTCCACTGTACAATCGCTATGTTATAAACAACGCAATAGATTGGACATGAAATATAATTAAGTTGGTTAATAGTATAATAAAATAACACAAGGATATGCATTGAGAAATATAGATTTGATAGGAAATAGGAAAAATGAGGTTGTCAAAAAAAAGTCACGGTAAATTATTCAGGGACATTTTCCACTGTACAATCGCTATGTTATAAAACAACGCAATAGATTGGACATGAAATATAATTAAGTTGTTTAATAGTATAATAAAATAACACAAGGATATGCATTGAGAAATATAGATTTGATAGGAAATAGGAAAAATGAGATTGTCACGAAAAAGTCACAGTAAATTATTCAGGGACATTTTCCACTGTACAATCGCTATGTTATAAAACAACGCAATAGATTGGACATGAAATATAATTAAGTTGGTTAATATTATAATAAAATAACACAAGGATATGCATTGAGAAATATAGATTTGATAGGAAATAGGAAAAATGAGGTTGTCAAGAAAAAGTCACAGTAAATTATTCAGGGACATTTTCCACTGTACAATCGCTATGTTATAAAACAACGCTATAGATTGGACATGAAATATAATTAAGTTCGTTAATAGTATAATAAAATAACACAAGGATATGCATTGAGAAATATAGATTTGATAGGAAATAGGAAAAATGAGGTTGTCAAGAATAAGTCACAGTAAATTATTCAGGGACATTTTCCACTGTACAATCGCTATGTTATAAAACAACGCGATAGATTGGACATGAAATATAATTAAGTTGGTTAATAGTATAATAAAATAACACAAGGATATGTATTGAGAAATATAGATTTGATAGGAAATAGGAAAAATGAGGTTGTCAAGAAAAAGTCACAGTAAATTATTCAGGGACATTTTCCACTGTACAATCGCTATGTTATAAAACAACGCAATAGATTGGACATGAAATATAATTAAGTTGGTTTATAGTATAATAAAATAACACGAGGACATGCATTGAGAAATATAGATTTGATAGGAAATAGGAAAAATGAGGTTGTCAAGAAAAAGTCACAGTAAATTATTCTGGGACATTTTCCACTGTACAATCGCTATGTTATAAGACAACGCAATAGATTTGGACATGAAATATAATTAAGTTCGTTAATAGTATAATAAAATAACACAAGGATATGCATTGAGAAATATAGATTTGATAGGAAATAGGAAAAATGAGGTTGTCAAGAAAAAGTCACAGTAAATTATTCAGGGACATTTTCCACTGTACAATCGCTATGTTATAAACAACGGAATAGATTGGACATGAAATATAATTAAGTTGGTTAATAGTATAATAAAATAACACACAGATATGCATTGAGAAATATAATTTTGATAGGAAATAGGAAAAATGAGGTTGTCAAGAAAAAGTCACAGTAAATTATTCAGGGACATTTTCCACTGTACAATCGCTATGTTATAAAACAACGCAATAGATTGGACATGAAATATAATTAAGTTGTTTAATAGTATAATAAAATAACACAAGGATATGCATTGAGAAATATAGATTTGATAGGAAATAGGAAAAATGAGGTTGTCAAGAAAAAGTCACTGTAAATTATTCAGGGACATTTTCCACTGTACAATCGCTATGTTATAAAACAACGCTATAGATTGGACATGAAATATAATTTAGTTCGTTAATAGTATAATAAAATAACACAAGGATATGCATTGAGAAATATAGATTTGATAGGAAATAGGAAAAATGAGGTTGTCAAGAATAAGTCACAGTAAATTATTCAGGGACATTTTCCACTGTACAATCGCTATGTTATAAAACAACGCGATAGATTGGACATGAAATATAATTAAGTTGGTTAATAGTATAATAAAATAACACAAGGATATGCATTGAGAAATATAGACTTGATAGGAAATAGGAAAAATGAGGTTGTCAAGAAAAAGTCACAGTAAATTATTCAGGGACATTTTCCACTGTACAATCGCTATGTTATAAAACAACGCAATAGATTGGACATGAAATATAATTAAGTTGGTTTATAGTATAATAAAATAACACAAGGACATGCATTGAGAAATATAGATTTGATAGGAAATAGGAAAAATGAGGTTGTCAAGAAAAAGTCACAGTAAATTATTCTGGGACATTTTCCACTGTACAATCGCTATGTTATAAGACAACGCAATAGATTGGACATGAAATATAATTAAGTTCGTTAATAGTATAATAAAATAACACAAGGATATGCATTGAGAAATATAGATTTGATAGGAAATAGGAAAAATGAGGTTGTCAAGAATAAGTCACAGTAAATTATTCAGGGACATTTTCCACTGTACAATCGCTATGTTATAAAACAACGCGATAGATTGGACATGAAATATAATTAAGTTGGTTAATAGTATAATAAAATAACACAAGGATATGCATTGAGAAATATAGATTTGATAGGAAATAGGAAAAATGAGGTTGTCAAGAAAAAGTCACAGTAAATTATTCAGGGACATTTTCCACTGTACAAACGCTATGTTATAAAACAACGCGATAGATTGGATATGAAATATAATTAAGTTGATTAATAGTATAATAAAATAACACAAGGATATGCATTGAGAAATATAGATTTGATAGGAAATAGGAAAAATGAGGTTGTCAAGAAAAAGTCACAGTAAATTATTCAGGGACATTTTCCACTGTACAATCGCTATGTTATAAAACAACGCAATAGATTGGACATGAAATATAATTAAGTTGTTTAATAGTATAATAAAATAACACAAGGATATGCATTGAGAAATATAGACTTGATAGGAAATAGGAAAAATGAGATTGTCAAGAAAAAGTCACAGTAAATTATTCAGGGACATTTTCCACTGTACAATCGCTATGTTATAAAACAACGCAATAGATTGGACATGAAATATAATTAAGTTCGTTAATAGTATAATAAAATAACACAAGGATATGCATTGAGAAATATAGATTTGATAGGAAATAGGAAAAATGAGGTTGTCAAGAATAAGTCACAGTAAATTATTCAGGGACATTTTCCACTGTACAATCGCTATGTTATAAAACAACGCGATAGATTGGACATGAAATATAATTAAGTTGGTTAATAGTATAATAGAATAACACAAGGATATGCATTGAGAAATATAGATTTGATAGGAAATAGGAAAAATGAGGTTGTCAAGAAAAAGTCACAGTAAATTATTCAGGGACATTTTCCACTGTACAAACGCTATGTTATAAAACAACGCGATAGATTGGATATGAAATATAATTAAGTTGATTAATAGTATAATAAAATAACACAAGGATATGCATTGAGAAATATAGATTTGATAGGAAATAGGAAAAATGAGGTTGTCAAGAAAAAGTCACAGTAAATTATTCAGGGACATTTTCCACTGTACAATCGCTATGTTATAAAACAACGCGATAGATTGGACATGAAATATAATTAAGTTGTTTAATAGTATAATAAAATAACACAAGGATATGCATTGAGAAATATAGATTTGATAGGAAATAGGAAAAATGAGGTTGTCAAAAAAAGTCACAGCAAATTATTCAGGTACATTTTCCACTGTACATTCGCTATGTTATAAAACAATGCGATTGATTTGACGTGAAATAAAATGAAGTTGGTTAATAGTATAATAAAATAACACAATGATATGCATTAAGTATTACAGATTTGATAGGAAATAGGAAAATTGAGGTGGTCAAGAAAAAGTCACAGTAAATTATTCAGGGACATTTTCCACTGTACAATTGCTATGTTATAAAACAATGCGATAGATTTGACGTGAAAGTAAAATGAAGTTGCATAACAGCATAATAAAATAACACAATGATATGCATTGAGTAATATAGATTTGATAGGAAAGAAGAAAAATGAGGTGGTTATGAAAAAGTCACAATAAATTATTCAGGGACTTTTTCAACCGTAATATCGCAATGTTATTAAACATTGCGACAGATTTGACGGGAAGTAAAATTAAGTTGGTTAATAGTATAATAAAATAACACAATGATATGCATTGAGTAATATAGATTTAATAAGAAATTGGAAAAATGAGGTTGTCAAGAAAAAGTCACAGAAAATTATTCAGGGACATTTTCCACTGTACAATCGCTATGTTATTAAACAATGCGATAGATTTGACGTGAAAGTAAAATAAATTTGGATAATATTATAATAAAATAACACAATGATATTCATTGAGTAATATAGATTTGATACGAAAGAAGAAAAATGAAGTGGTCAAGAAAATGTCACAGTAAATTATTCAGGGATATTTTCCACTGTACAATCGCTATGTTATATAAAAATGCGATAGATTTGACGTGAAATAAAATTAAGTAGTATATTAGTATAATAAAATAACACAATAATATGCATTGTGTAATATAGATTTGATAGGAAATAAGAAAAATTAGGTGGTCAAGAAAAAGTCATAGTAAATTATTCAGGGATATTTTCCACTGTACAATCGCTATGTTATTAAACAATGCGATAGATTTGACGTGAAAGTAAAATTAAGTTTTATAATAGCATAATAAATTAACACAATGATATGCAACGAGGAATATAGATTTGATAGGAAAGAAGAAAAATTTACAGGATAGCTCCTTCTCTTGCGTCAGCGAATAGAAGACTTGGGATTTCCTCTTCCTGGTCCCCCACCCTTGCGCCGGCAGCAATAAATCTCCTTCATTATTCTGACTGGGGGAAGTTCTGCGCTTTTAGCACCTGGGCGGGCCCAGCTGGACCTCTCCCAGTCTCCCTCGGCTGTTCCTAAGGATACAGCTTCTCTTTAAGTGCCCTGGTCTCCTACAAAACCAGCACCTTCTTGCCGGACAGTTCGCCGCAAAGTTCGCCCACCTGACCACATGTCCAACATTTTGCTCCTTTTCTCTTCAACTGGGCTAATCTCTCGTTTACTCCCGGGGGGACCTGTCCTCTACCCAAGCGGCTCGCCCGACCACTGGTCCAAGCTTTTATTTCCCTTCTTTTTAACTGGGCCATCCTCCCTCTTAATTCCGTGGTGGCCCGCTGGCTTTTCTCTGGTCTTGTCTCTTGGGCTCGGACTTTTTTGTTAATATCGGTGGGGCGCCTTTTCCCAGCCCGCACCACTTGGCCAAGTGTCCTTTCTTTCCACACCTGGTGCACCTGTCCTTTTCGAAGTCTGGGGGCAAACCCCACTTCGTCGGACATTCCGCCGCTCTGTGGTTCTCATGCCCACAGGTCCAGCAAACCAGCCCGTATCCACCCGGCGTGGGCTTATAAAATCCACGCCTGGTTGACCATGCCTTTCTATTGGGGTCTTCTTCCCACACCTTAGGCTGATCTACTTCTAGCTTGACCCTCCGATTCCACGCGAGGGGTCTTCCGCCTTTCCCCCTTTTTCCGACCTCTTGACTTAGTATCTGGTTCCTTCCACACCTTTTTACCTTTTCCCATATGCCTTGGCTCTCCTTGGCCAGCTCTATTGCCGCCGATATTCTCACCGGCACCTCTTTCAGCACGTCGTGACGAACACGCTCGTCATTTAGGGCCTCCAGCTGTTAGCTTTAAGATGGCCTTCATGGCCTCTATAGCCGTGCCCTCGTCGGTGAATTCTTTGGTCAATTGCCCCTTTAATCTTTCCCAAGACAAGTGAGGTTGACTCTCCAAGAGCTCCTTCATAAGCTCAGAGGCTTTCCCCTTTGTGGCATCATATGCCAGATACAGGGTCTCCTGATCTGTGAGTTCATATATAATTCGGCTCTTCTCCAGGATTGCCAGCCAGTTTTTGAAATCTTTCCCACTGCCGTCAAATGCTGGGACCCTCGGTCCACCCAACAACTTTCTCAGGTCAGCTGACAACCCTTGTCTAACCCCCTCTTCATCCCCCACTGCTCTATCTGAATCATAGTCCGACATATTTAAAGAGAAAGACAATCTACGCAGCAACAATCGAGGTTAGGAAATCAAGCAAAGTGTCCTACCTTACAGACGATTCTGTTCTCGTTCCTCTCGGTCCCGGGTCGTTTTGAGTCCTATTCGAAATTTCTCAGCAACAGCGGTCGATCCAGGATCCTGTCCTGCTGTCACGGTACTAATTGTGGCAGTGGCTGTTCCAGGGTCCTATCCTGTGGTCACGGCACCAGTTGTGACGTCGTCCCCTGGTCGCAGCGCCAACCATTTCGTTCTATCCCAGTCTACCACAGCACCAACTGTGACGTCCTACTTTGATTCCCAGTCTGCCTACCCACGTTGTGAATTGATCTAGGCAGAGGAAATCAATCAGTCGTCGGGGCCGTACTGCAAACCGAGTTCAACGGGTGTGATACCACACAAATATGCATAAAGGCAATAAAATGAAAACTCAAAATTTCAAAGTATCAAAGAAAAAGGTAACAAACTTTATGTCTAGTTGTTCGATACATGGGACTGCATCTATCTCCCGACCCGTTCTATGGATTGTGACACGTCGTTTTCCGCTAGGCAAGTTTTAACACTTCAAGTCGTCTGCTCTCTAAGAAATTGGTGTTTCGGTGGGTCTTTGGAAGAAAGTCAAAAGAAAAACTTATTTCGGTGATCTGGATCTAAGTCGCTCTTCAAAATAATTGTTCTTGGTTTGAAGATGGGTCCGGAATGTGCGTGAATCCGAGGCTTGCCTCAGCCGGAGACTGACTCTGGGAACTGCTGGGACTCGACTCATTTCTGCTCGTTGTGGCTTCGTTTATATGGGCGCCGACCAAAACCGGGGTGAGTTTGTCGGCGCCGGGGGGTTCCTCGATAATTCTAAATACATATCCACCTCTCTGGTTAGGAATTTCCACCTTTTTCCATTTTTGGGAACCTTTCCTCACTCCCACCTTCTCATCATACTTCAGAGGGGCGTGAACTGCCCTCCCCACATCTTCGTGGCAACCTCTCTTACTCATCCTCCAGATGGGCGGCAAGAGCCTCCTTCGTGCATCACGTGATCACCACTCGACCAATGATGTCTTAGTCGGGCGTGTACGAATCTGCGGCTTTGTTTCAGGAAGAGAAAAAATATCTTGCTTAAAAAAAAAATTATCTCTTCTCTTTCCCTTTTCTTCCCCTTAATGGTTTATAATTTCTCCAGCCGCGAACGGGACAATATGACAATGGCGGTCATAACTCTTGTTCTACACGTGGTTTACATCAGGTATTTTATCGCTAATTATCAGAATGTGTGGTCTTCTTAACACGGTCTCAAAAAGAAACATCTCCAAAGTTCCAGTCAGTCTGACGCCTCGAAGAAAGAAAAAAAAACACATTCATTTTCCTTCGGTACAAATTCCTTATAACAAAACTTTATTATCGCAGGCCAAGGATGTTCCGTCGGACGCTCGTGGGTCTTTTAATTTTTCATATCTGTCCAAGTCCTTTTAGTTGCCTGTTTTTCGTCACTTAACGAAATAACATTTTCATTTGAATTTTTTTTTTTTTTTTTTGCCAGCCGGTGTGTAGTTGATAATAAGATGTCTTCCCGTACCAATAGTTTTTTTTCATATCCTTAGATAACACAGCTGATGCCAAAACATATATGATTCTTTCCTTCTTTCCCTTTCGTTTTACTCAGAATTTCCCTGTCATTGTAATGACACTCTTTCGCCATTTGTTACTTATCAAATTATCCTTTTATCCATTGTCTCTTAGCTGTGTGTGTGTTCTTGCTTATCACTCACGATTCCGTTCTTAGCCTCTCCTTTTCTTCTTTTCTTTCTTTTCCCTTTCTGCCTCGTTAAATGGTGCCACAATCCTCCCCTAACCGCTTTGTCATTTACCCGTCAATGACACCTAAACCCAGATACACCATTTAACATGCATCATGCATTTGTCACATGCAATTCTATACTACTTTCCTACATACAACGTAATGTTCTCTTTCAAGTTCTTCTGTTCTACATGCAATGTAATGTTCTTTTTCATCTTCTTCTGTTCTACATGCAATGTAATGTTCTTTTTCTTCTTCTGTTTTATATGCAAGTGTAATGTTCTTTTTCATCTTCTTCTGTTCTACATGCAATGTAATGTTCTTTTTCTTCTGTTTTACATGCAAGTGTAATGTTCTTTTTCAAATTCCTCTATTCTATCTGTAATGTAATGTGTACGTGTGCCTGTGGGTGCAGACGTGGTTACTATGGCTTGTTCTTCTTGGTCAATGTTTTCCTCTCCGCTGTGGGAGGTTTTTCCTCCGCACGTGGCGGTCTCACGCCAGCCTCTTCCGCTGGTCTTCCTGCAATTTCTTCACCGATTCTGTATGAGTAAGGAACACTGCTCGGCATCTCCCTCTCGAGTTGCTGCATGCGCATTGGATTGTCGTTCGTTAATCTCCTCTTACTCTTAATCTTCCATACTACTATACCCCCGATGGCTATAACTATGAATGTACCCATCACTATTGACCAACTTATCGCGATCTGCTCATCGTCTTCCCAAGCCATACCTTCATTTCCCAACGCACTTAACTTGTCCCTCAATTGATCCATATCGATCTTTTCTATCGGCTTCATTAGTTCTGGCATTTTATTCAAGGTAACATTGGAGAATCCCTTCACTATTGGCTCCCATAATTCTGTACAATTGACTAAGCCTCTGCCAATCATTTCTATGATTGAATCTTTCTCTTCATATCTTTCTTCTTCCTGGTAATAGGGGGGTAAGGACATAGATATCCAAAATTCCGAACATCCCATGGGTAACTTTAACAGGGATAATGGTGGCCTTACTCTTAATGTCCTTGTGGACTCTCCCCCACACACCCTAGACAAGCTGATAGGTTTCTGTGTGGCTACTGCCCACACCCCGTCTGAAACACTGATAGCTTGTGGTAATGCCGTGTTTGCTAATACCTCTACTTGGCAAGTTCTCTTAATTCCCTCTCTCTTCCCTTCAAACAATTCTAGTATGCACATCTTGTGGTTACCAGTTATATAGATAGGGCTTCACGAGGTACAATCCCTAGAGCATCATCTCTACACTTTCTAGCTTCTTCAGCTGTTAGCAACATGAATTTCGTTCTCCCTGAATTTAAAGCTATGTATTCTGTTTCCACCTTGTACCTTGCTATCATTCCCAAACCTTGATCTCTTCTGGGGTAGGGAATGGGTAAATTTATAACCTGGTATATCTCGAATATACTCTCTCTATCTAACAACGGAACAGATATGACAACCAATAGTCGTCTATTTTTCAACAAGGTCACACATCCCAGTGCATTATAATATTTCCACAATTCTTTGGTGGGGTCCACTGGCAGCCTTAAATGTTGGGGTAACTCGGCCTGTATTCCGAGTAGCACTTCCCTTAGGCGACCCGGGTTTACTATGCTTGGGGAGAGGTGTCCCAATGACAGCATGTCTAATTGCGCTCTCACGTGCTGCAGCAAGGTCGTCAACGACTGACTAGTTCGTCGTACCTTATTCGTAACTGTCATCAGTTGGAAATATTTTTGCATGAATCCGCTCATTTCTTGTAATTCGATCATTACAGTTTCTGTATCATTAATTAGATCTTGTCTCAACCCTGCCAGGTTATCTATTAACCAATTGATTCTGGCTCTGTTTTTGGCCACCTCTAACCTTGTCACATTTAATATTGTCACACTCTCCCTTGCCACTTGAGCAAGCGTCCTCTGGTTTACTTCCACTTCTCCCAGTTTCCTTCTTATGAATTTAACGTGATCTTCAGTCACTGTTCCAAACAGGACATTTAACGCTTTTCCTACAATCGGAACTACTGATCTCTTTTCCCGCGTCTGCAGTAACTCTATTCCCTTCAGGTAATTTTGCATGTCCCTCCATTGAGCCTCTATCATAGTGGCCTCTGATTCCAGGGAGTGTAGTAAACTAAGATACCCTTTTTCCTTGGGATAATCTTGCCCTACCTTCAACCGGGCTGCATCCAACTGCGTTAGCTCATTTCTTAACTTATTTAGTAGCGACTCGTATGGTTTCAAATCTATCACGAATGTGATCAACCATTTAGACCTGGTTATTATTACTTCACTCGTCTTTTTAAAAATGGTGTTTCGGCTGTGCTTCCCAGCTTCCGCCATCGTCACCATCAGTGTGGCTATCACCATCATCATCATCAGCCCTTTCATCTTGATCATTCCTGTAAGGTAACAAAATTCTCTTGTTGTTATTCTTCACAACCATTCAGTCTTGCTCAATTCATAACTCAATTATTCCATAATTTCTTACTACGTTCAGCTCTTCCCTCCTCCAACTAACTCCTAGCAGACAGAATGGCCCGGACAGGTGTGCGTGGCGCTCACTCCCAAAGGTCGTACTTCATGACACCACTGATGGCCAGTCAGCAATGCCAATAATCTTCTTCCGTCCTTCGTGAGATGCAGCCCGCGACTCCATCCCCTCCATCCACATCCACCACAGTCAGCCAGAAGGTTTTTTTGGATGAGCCAGTGTCGTTACCTGTCGACACCGAATGTTTCTTTTCTGCACAGCCTTCTTTGTTCTACTGAGATTTGGGGTTCTTCACCCTTCTTGATCTCATCTTCCGAGGTGGTCCCTGCTCAACCTCTAACCTTCCCTCTGTGTTTAATTCCCGTCCAGGAGGCGTTTTGTCCTCTTCTTCCTCCCCTGACTCTTCCTTCTGTTTAGAGTCCTAGCCCTGGACGTCTTTAATACCTCCTGACTCTGTCTAGATCTCTCCTGTTCCTTAGCTTTTCCTTGAGCTGGGAAAGGGGTATTTGATCCTCTTCCTCCCACTCGCTGGGCCCTTCGTCCTGTTCAGGGTGCCGCTTTTTAGAGCCCTTGGCTGCTTGATTGGATCTCCTCGTCTTTCTCTTCCTTTCCTTTGGGCATGGGGGTGCGATGGCGACCTCACAGGGTCTTCTCTGCAACGATTCAGTCGACGACTGAACACCGCTGATATCCGCCGAGGGTTCCAACACCGTCACTCGGATCGCTTCGTCTATCTGGCCAAGTCGATCTATCTCCTCATTTTCTTCGGAATCATCCTTCGTCTCCATTTCTTCCGGCTCAACCTCCTTGTCCTTGTCTTCTTAGGCCTCGGCTCGCTCATTTCCAGGTTAGCTATTTCAGCCTTCTTTAGATCATTGGCATGGACCCTCCTTGCTCGTCCTGCCACTTGATCCCATATTACATATGATACTGGACCCGTCTGCTCTACTATCCGGTAGTACGGTTCCCATCTTTGGTCCAGCTTTCCTTCTCTCTGGTGGATTTTGTAGTAGACAGGGTCTCCAACCTTCAATTCTACTACCTTTCTTTCAGCATTCACTCTCTCATTTCTTTTCTTCTGGGGCCTCTTTATTCTTCTTCTGGCCTGAACAAATATTTTATGTTGTTGTTCTAGCAACAGCTGATGATGATCTTCTCCCATATACTTTCTTCGGGGCTTCAATAGGTTATCAACAGGAAGGACCACGTCTCTGCCAAACAACATAAAGTAAGGATAAAATCTAGAGGTTTCGTTTATCGTAAACCTCACGGCCGCCAGAGCCTGTGTCAAATACAAATCCCAGTTTCCAGTGTTCTCTCTGACCAGCTTGGCCAATACATCTCCCAAGGTTCTATGAAACCTTTCCACTTTAGCATTTCCTTGGGGGTGATATGGAGATGTTTTTACAGGCTCTATATTCAAACCTGTCAGCACTTCTCTCATTATGCTGTTTATATTCTCCGTGCCATTATCTGTTACCAACTGCACAGGGGCACCATACCTAGGGAAGATTTCACTTATCAAACCGGCCACAGTTCTATCCTTCTTGTCTGGTACTGCAAATGCCTCAGGCCAATTTGTTAGCCAATCGACAAAACTCACTATGTAGTTGTTTCCCTGCGCAGTTTCCCCATATGGTCCTGATACATCCATACTCACTTTCTCGAAAGGGAAGTTCGGCACGTCCGTCTCCTCCAATGGTGCCATCTCCTGCCTTCTGCTCTGCGACTGGCACACTACGCAGCTCCGAACATAGTTAGTGACCTCTCCGTACAATTTGGGCCAATAGTACTTTCTTCCTATTAGATCACATGTCCTATCAATTCCCATGTGACCCAACCTCTCGTGGCACTGTTCCAATACCTCTGGTCTTAAACTTTTGGGCACATACAACTTGGGCTTGACTTCCTCATCCCTGCCTGAGAGATAATACAGCCTTTCCTCTATTATGGCATACTTGGTGGTCTCTCCTGCCTTCACCTTTTCTCTCAGGGAAGCTATTTCACTGTCTGCCTGCTCCTTCTCAATTCCTTCTGTCCAGTAGGGATCGGTTATTATCTGTGTGTCCCCTTCTTCGTCCGATTCTAACATAGGGCGATCTTTTAGCTTATTAGAGTTAATTACTCCTATTCTATAGGCTTTATCATCTACTCCCTGCTCTACTTTTACAGATCTTTCTTTCAGTTGTTTCGGTATTCTTGAGAGTAAATCTGCGCACGTGTTTTCCTTCCCTGCAAAATACACTTAACTTAAGTGCCCACTGTTGAATCTTATTATTATTTGTCCACTCTGCCTGCAATAGGTACTGCAGAGGTTTGTGGTCTGTTTTTATAGTAAAGACTGCACCATTCAAGTAGTAGTCTAGTTTTTGGAGAGCATACATGATAGCATATGCTTCTCTTTCTATTACTGGCCATCTCTGTTGTGTCTCTGAGAGCTTATGAGAGAGAAAGTATATCGGTACTTCATCTAGTATTCCTGGCTCTGGTCCTTCTTTATCGGGACACGGCTGGGTAAGAACTGCTCCTACACACTGCTCACTGGCATCAGTGTATAGTACCATGGGCTTGCTGAGGTCTGGGTACGTCAGCAGTGGGACGGCTGTCAACTGTTCTTTTAACGTATCAAATGCCTGTTGACAATCTTCTGTCCACTTGAACCTAGCGTATTTCTTCTTCAGGGCTACTAGTTGTATGGCAATTCTCGAAAATGCCGGGACGAAGCGTCGGTAGTAACCTATAGCTCCTATAAAACCTCTTACCTGTCTCACTGTCTTAGGTTCTGGCATTTCCCTTATGGCTTTCACCTTATGCATGTCGGGTTTAATACCGTCTCCGTTTATAACAAAGTCCAAATATCTAGTCTCCTCCTTCAGAAACTGACACTACGACAATTTCAATTTTAAGCCGTGTTTTCTTAACCTTCCCAACACTTGTTTTAGATGGAAAAAGTGTTGTTCTACTGTCTCCGAAAATATTAAGATATCGTCCAAATATGCCATGGCAAAGCTCTCGTATCCTCCTAACACTATCACTATCAGCTGTTGGAAGATTCCCGGGGCATTAGCTACACCGAATGGCATCACCCTGAACTGGAACAGTCCTAGGTGACACGCAAATGCGGCCTTCTCCTTGTCAGCCTCATCAAGGGCTACCTGCCAATACCCGGACCTCCAGTCCAACGTAGAGAAGTACTTTACCTTCCCTAATAATGCCAATATGTCATCTATTAGTGGCAATGGCACCGCCAACGGCTTCGATATAGAATTCAGTTTCCTAAAATCTACACAAAAACGGTGCCCGCCATCTTTCTTATCTACTATTACGATTGGGAAGCTCCAAGGGGAGATCGATCTTTCGATCATCCCAGCTTCCAACATCTCTTCTACTGCCTCTTCTACAAGGGGTCTTTTATGAATAGGTGTCCGGTAGGGTTTTAATTTCACAGGGGGGTGATCTCCGGTGTCGATTTTCATTTTGACTGTGTGGGTCTGGCCCAATTCCTTGTCTGACTGGGCTACCACATCTCGATTATCCCTCAGCAGACCTCCCACCCTGGTTCCAAATTGATCCGGTGCTAATATATCTTCGTCCACTATTCCTTCTGTTTGCTCTACAAGTTTTCTTCGTTCCTCTTCGAATCTCACCCGATTCAGAGTCCGTAGGGTTAGCGCTTTCCCTATCTCTTCCCCTCTCCTAACCTTTATAGTCCTTTATAGTTCACCATCATAATGGGCACTAATTCAGCTGCCTCCACCACCGTCTCACACAGAGTTACCTCATTCTCTTCTAGGCCCTTTCCCTCCACAGAGACCAACTGCAGGGGTCCTTTTCCTATTTTCTTCCCTGACATTAACCTACCCTTTCCCGACACCGCCGTTCTAGGGGGTAGCTTTACATCTTCCTCCACCACTATTATTATATCTTCTTCCGGTGGGCATCCCAATGGCGTTCTCTCGCCATTCACTATCAGCACAGTGGGGTTGAACTCTATCTGGGCCCTCTGGCTCCGGAGTCAATCTTCTCCCAAGATTGCCTCCGTACACAGGTCGGGGGTTACGTAAAAATTTTGGGTGCTTCTTAATTTCTCAATCCTCACAGGAAGCCTCACCATCCCTTTTATCTTCAGGGGGGCTTCATCTGCTTGCGTGACCTCTATGTCCGCTTCCCGTAACCTACTCTTCCGTTTCACCCGCCTGTATGCTTCCTCTCTCAGCAATGACACAGATGTTCCTGTGTCTACCAGAGCTTTCATCGCCTTACCCCCTATCTCTGCTCTACAGGATAGCTCCTTCTCTTGCGTCAGCGAAGAGAAGACTTGGGCTTTCCTCTTCCTGGGTTCCCACCCTTGGGTCATCCCAGCCATAGGCGCCAGCAACAATAAATCACCTTCATTATTCTTACGGGGGGAAGTTCTGCTCTTTTCGCACCTGGGCGGGCCCGGTTGGACCTCTCCCAGTCTCCAGCGGCTGTTCCTAAGGATACAGCTTATCTTCAAGTGCCCTGGTCTCCTACAAAACCAGCACCTTCTTGCCGGACAGTTCGCCGCAAAGTGGCCCACCTGACCACATGTCCAACATTTTGCTCCTTTTCTCTTCAACTGGGCTAACCTGTCGTTTACTCCCGGGGGACCTGTCCTCTACCCGACCACTGGTCCAAGCTTTTATTTCCCTTCTTTTTAACTGGGCCATCCTCCCTCTTAATTCCGTGGTGGCCCGCTGGCTTTTCCCTGGTCTTGTCTCTTGGGCTCGGACTTTTTTTTTAATATCGGTGGGGCGCCTTTTCTCAGCCCGCGCCACTTGGCCAGGTGTCCTTTCTTTCCACACCTGGTGCACCTGTCCTGTTCGAAGTCTGGGGGCAAACCCCACTTCGTCGGACATTCCGCCGCTCTGTGGTTCTCATGCCCACAGGTCCAGCAGACCAGCCCGTATCCACCCGGCGTGGGCTTATAAAATCCACGCCTGGTTGACCATGCCTTTCTATTGGGGTCTTCTTCCCACACCTTAGGCTGATCTACTTCTAGCTTGACCCTCCGATTCCACGCGGGGGGTCTTCCGCCTTTCCCCCCTTTTCCGACCTCTTGACTTAGTATCTGGTTCCTTCCACACCTTTTTACCTTTTCCCATACGCCCTGGCTCTCCTTGGCCAGCTCTATTGCCGCCGATAGTCTCACCGTCCCCTCTTTCAGCACGTCGTGACGAACACGCTCGTCATTTAGGGCCTCCAGCTGTTAGCTTTAAGAGGGCCCTCATGACCTCTATAGCCGTGCCCTCGTCGGTGAATTCTTTGGTCAATTGCCCCTTTAATCTTTCCCAAGACAAGTGAGGTTGACTCTCCAAGAGCTCCTTCATAAGCTCAGAGGCTTTCCCCTTTGTGGCATCATATGCCAGATACAGGGTCTCCTGATCTGTGAGTTCATATATAATTCGGCTCTTCTCCAGGATTGCCAGCCAGTTTTTGAAATCTTTCCCACTGCCGTCAAATGCTGGGACCCTCGGTCCACCCAACAACTTTCTCAGGTCAGCTGACAACCCTTGTCTAACCCCCTCTTCATCCCCCACTGCTCTATCTGAATCATAGTCCGACATATTTAAAGAGAAAGACAATCTACGCAGCAACAATCGAGGTTGGGAAATCAAGCAAAGTGTCCTACCTTACAGACGATTCTGTTCTCGTTCCTCTCGGTCCCGGGTCGTTTTGAGTCCTATTCGAAATTTCTCAGCAACAGCGGTCGATCCAGGATCCTGTCCTGCTGTCACGGTACTAATTGTGGCAGTGGCTGTTCCAGGGTCCTATCCTGTGGTCACGGCACCACTTGTGACGTCGTCCCCTGGTCGCAGCGCCAACCGTTTCGTTCTATCCCAGTCTACCGCCGAACCAACTGTGACGTCCTACTTTGATTCCCAGTCTGCCTACCCACGTTGTGAATTGATCTAGGTAGAGGAAATCAATCAGTCATCGGGGCCGTACTGCAAACCGAGTTCAACGGGTGTGATACCACACAAATATGCATAAAAGGCAATAAAATGAAAACTCAAAAGTTCAAAGTATCAAAGAAAAAGGTAACAAACTTTATGTCTAGTTGTTCGATACATAGGACTGCATCTATCTCCCGACCCGTTCTATGGATTGTGACACGTCGTTTTCCGCTAGGCAAGTTTTAACACTTCAAGTCGTCTGCTCTCTAAGAAATTGGTGTTTCGGTGGGTCTTTAGACGAAAGTCAAAAGAAAAACTTATTTCGGTGATCTGGATCTAAGTCGCTCTTCAAAATAATTGTTCTTGGTTTGAAGATGGGTCCGGAATGTGCGTGAATCCGAGGCTTGCCTCAACCGGAGACTGACTCTGGGAACTGCTGGGACTCGACTCATTTCTGCTCGTTGTGGCTTCGTTTATATGGGCGCCGACCAAAACCGGGGTGAGTTTGTCGGCGCCGGGGGGTTCCTCGATAATTCTAAATACATATCCACCTCTCTGGTTAGGAATTTCCACCTTTTTCCATTTTTGCGAACCTTTCCTCACTCCCACCTTCTCATCATACTTCAGAGGGGCGTGAACTGCCCTCCCCACATCTTCGTGGCAACCTCTCTTACTCATCCTCCAGATGGGCGGCAACAGCCTCCCTCGTGCATCACGTGATCACCACTCGACCAATGATGTCTTAGTCGGGCGTGTACGAATCTGCGGCTTTGTTTCAGGAAGAAAAAAAATATCTTGCTTAAAAAAAAAAATATCTCTTCTCTTTCCCTTTTCTTCCCCTTAATGGTTTATCATTTCTCCAGCCGCGAACGGGACAATATGACAATGGCGGTCATAAATCTTGTTCTACACGTGGTTTACGTCAGGTATTTTATCGCTAATTATCAGAATGTGTGGTCTTCTTAACACGGTCTCAAAAAGAAACATCTCCAAAGTTCCAGTCAGTCTGTCGCCTCGAAGAGGGAAAAAAAAACACATTCATTTTCCTTCGGTACAAATTCCTGATAACAAAACTTTATTATCGCAGGCCATGGATGTTCCGTCGGACGCTCGTCGGTGGTTTTTAATTTTTCATATCTGACCAAGTCCTTTTAGTTGCCTGTTTTTCGTCACTTAACGAAATAACATTTTCATTTGAATTTTTTTTTTCCCGTACCAATATTTTGTTTTCATATGCTTAGATAACACAGCCGATGCCAAAACATATGTGATTCTTTCCTTATTTCCCTTTCTTTTTACTCAGAATTTCCATGTCATTGTAATGACACTCTTTCGCCATTTGTTACTTATCAAAATATCCTTTTATCCATTGTCTCTTAGCTGTGTGTTCTTGCTTATCACTCACGATTCGGTACTTAGCCTCGCCTTTTCTTCTTTTCTTTCTTTTCCCTTTCTGACTCGTTAAATGGAGCCACACGTGAAATAAAATTAAATTTGATAAAAGGTATAATAAAATAACACAATGATATGCATTGAGTAATATAGATTTGACAGGAAAGAAGAAAAATGATGTGGTAAAAAAAAAGTCACAGTAAATTATTCAGGGACATTTTCCACTGTACAATGGCTATGTTATTAAACAATGCGATAGATTTGACATGAAAGTAATATTAAGTTGATAATAGTATAATATAATAACACAATGATATGCATTGAGTAATATACATTTGATAGGAAAGAAGAAAAATGATGTCGTCAAGAAAAAGTCAGAGTAAATTATTCCGGGACATTTTCCACTGTACAATCGCTATTTTATAAAACAATGCGATAGATTTGACATGTAAGTAAAATTAAGTAGTATAATAGCATAATAAATAATACAATTATATGCATTGAGTAATATAGATTTGATAGGAAAGAAGAAAAATGAGGAGGTCATGAAAAAGTCACAGTAAATTATTCAGGGACATTTTCCAATGTACAATCGCTATGTTATAAATCAATGCGATAGATTTGACATGTAAGTAAAATTAAGTAGTATAATAGCATAATAAATAATACAATTATATGCATTGAGTAATATAGATTTGATAGGAAAGAAGAAATATGAGGAGGTCATGAAAAGTCCGATATTTTCCACCGTACAATGTATATGATATTATAACAATGCGATAGATTTACCGTGAAATTTATATTAAGTATGATAATAGCGTAATAAAACAACACAATGATATGCATTGTGTAATATAGATTTGATAGGAAAGAATAATAATGAGGAGGTCATGAAAAGGTCACCCTAAATTACTCAGTGACATTTTCCACCGTACAAACAGTATTATATTATAACAATGTGATAGATTTACCGTGAACATTAAATTAATTATGTTACTAGCATAATATAATAACACAATGATATGCATTGAGTAGTATAGATTTGATAGGAAAGAAGAAAAATGAAGAGGTCATGAAAAAGTCACAGTACATTATTCAGGGACATTTTCCACCGTACAATCTCTATGGTATTAAACAATGCGATAGATTTGCTATGAAAGCAAAATTAATTTTGATAATAGCAGAATAAAATAACACAATTATATGCATTGAGTAATATATATTTGATAGGAAAGATGAAAAATGACGGGGTCATGAAAAAGTCACAGTTAATTATTATGGGACATTTTCCACCGTACAATCTATATGATATTACAACAATGCAATAGATTTAACGTCAAAGGGAAATTAAGTTTGATAATTGCATTATACTGTGATATGCATTGAGTAATATAGATTGGATAGTAAAGAAGGATAATGAGGATTTCATGAAAAAGTCACAGTAAATTATTCAGGGACATTTTTCACCGTACTATCGCTTTGATATTATAACAATGCGATAGATTTGACATGAAAGTAAAATTAATTTTGATAATAGCATAATAAAATAACACAATGATATGCATTGAGTACTATAGATTTGATAGGAAAGAAGAAAAATGTGGAAGTCATGAAAAATTCACTGTAAATTATTCAGGGACATTTTCCAACGTACAAACAATATGATATTAAACAATGCGGTACATTTGGCATGAAAGCAAAATTATTTTTGACAATAGCATAATAAAATAACACAAAGATATGCATTGAGTAACATAGATTTGATAGGAATGAAGAAAAATGTCCCGGTCATGAAAAGGTCACAGTTAATTATTAAGGGACATTTTCCACAGTACAATCAATATAATATTACAACAATGCAATAGATTTAACGTGAAAGTAAAATTAAGTGTGATAATAGCATAATAAAATAACACAATGATATGCATTGAGTAATATAGATTTGATAGGAACGAACAAAAATGAGGAGGTCATGAAAAAGTCACAGTTAAATATTTAGGGACGTTTTCCACCGTACAATCTCGATGATATTAAAACAATGCGATAGATTTGACATGAAAATAAAATTAATTTTGATAATACAATAACAAAATAATACAATGATATGCATTGAGTAATATGGATCTGATAGGAAAGGAGAAAAATGTGGATGTCATGAAAAAGTCACAGTTAATTTTTCAGGGACATGTTACACCGTGCAATCGCTATGATAGTGAACAAGGCGGTAGATTTGACGTGAAAGTTAAATTCTGATTGATAATCGCATAATAAAAGAACACAATGATATGCATTCAGTAAAATAGATTGGAAAGGAAAGAAGAAAAATGAGGAGGTCACGAGAAAGTCACAGCAAATTATTCAGTGACTTTTTCCACCGTACAAACAATATGATATTATAACAATGCGATAGATTTACCGTGAAAGTTAAATTAAGTTGGATAATAGTATAATAAAATAACACAACGATATGCATTGAGTAATATAGGTTTGATGGGAAAGAAGAAAAATGAGGAGGTCATGAAAAAGTCAAAGTAAATTATTCAGGGACATTTTCCACTGTACAATCGTTATGATATTAATGCGATAGATTTGACGTGAAATTCAAACAAAGTTTGATAATAGCATAATAAAATAACACAATGTTATGCATTGAGTAATATAGATTTGATCGGAAAGTAAATTATTCACGAATATTTTTCACATTACAGTCGATATGATACTAAACTCATTCTATGTAAATATGAAGTAAGATTGAAATTATTTTTTTATAATATAATAATATATAAAGACAATGATATGCATTCAACATTGGATTTGATAGGAAATAAGAAAAGATCACTAAAACGGTCACAGTAATTTATTCAAGGTTTTACTTCAACGTACAGTCGATATTATATTACAAGGCACTCCCGCAGATCTGAAGTCAAATTGAAATTATTCTTGTATAATGAAATGACGAAAAAACAAAACTATATACATCGGGCACTATAGAGTTGACAAGAAATAATTTTGATTTCACGTAAAATGACTAACGACATTATTAAGGATTATAATATATTATACTTCACCGTTCACTCGATATGATATTAAAAGACAATTTGTGAGAATTGAGGTAAAATTTAAATTACTTTTATTATAAAATAATAAAGAACACAATTATGATAATGAGTAATATAGAGTTGCGTGGAAATAAGCAAAATGACGAGGTCACGAAAAATTCACTGTAAATTATTCAGGATTACACATGACCGTACAGTCAATATTGTTTTAAAACACTGTCTGGTAGATCTGAAGTGAAATTGAAATTATTCTCTCATAATAAAATAATCAAAAAATCACAAGGATATACATTTGAGATGATAGAAAATAAGAAATATGACGAAGTCACGAAAAAAGTCACTGTAAATTATTCAGGATTATACTTAACCGTACAGTCAATATTTTACGAAACCAAAGAGGTGTAGATTTACATTAAACATGAGATTATAGTTATATAATAAAATAATGAAACAAAACAAACAATGTATGCATTGGAAAATATAGAGTAGATAGGAAATAAGAAAAATGACGTGATCATAAAGAAACTTAAAGTAACATATTCATGATGTTTCATCTCAGTAGAGTCGATATCATATTAAAAACACATTCCTATAGATTTGAAGTAAGAGTGAAATTATTAATTCATAATAGAATAATGAAAATAACACAAGGATATGGATGGGGCATTATAGAGTTGACAGGAAATAAAAAAAATCTCGAGCTCACAAAAACGGTAAATTATTCAGGATTATACTTCATCGTACTATTGATTTGATATTAAAACACAGTCTGTAAGAATTGAAGTAAAATTTAAATTATTTTTTACAAAATATTGAAAAAAACTTAATGATTCTTATTTGAAATATAGTTTGTTTTGTTTTATTTTACGGCACATCAACCTTAATGGTTAATTTAATAACCGCAATTTTATTTCTGGTAATATTTCTTTTCCAAAAATGCATAACAGGTAATTATTTTTTATCAAAAATATATAACTGGTTTGGTTTGGTTTGTTTTATGGCATATCAACCTCAATCGGTTATTTAATGTCGACAAGAATTTTTATTGCTGGTTGTAGAAGTCAAGTGGCTTACCTGCCAACATGGCTGCCTTCTTCTGTTTCCTTGTAGAGCAGGCCAGCTGACTTTACCTCATTTTATAGGAGAGTATCTAATACACCAGTTATGTTGGTCCCTTTTGCTAGAATGGACCTGCCCAATACATTTGCATGAGTGGTCTTTATTCACCCATATATTTCTCCATAGAATGACTCAAGTCAGTTTTTAGCTTTGGCTACACTTGCCTACTTGTGCGTCAGACCACTGGCAAGCTAACCAATATTCTACATGGCGCTGCGAACATGATCCGATGATTGGCAAGAGCTACTTATCAAAATTGGCATTCCCGCTGACTCTGCCAGTACCTATGCTGAATCTTTTGTGAAAGAAAGCATTACCAAGGATAGCCTCTCTATGATAGACCGGTAAATCCTTAAAGAACTAGGTGTCACAAACATGGGACATGCCCTAGCTATCCTCAAACTATCAAAGAAGCAGCCTTTGACATCAGCCAGCTACACAAAGGCCCCTGCAGTCAGAGATGACGTCACAGCAATTCCGAAAGTTCAGGATTGACTGGCAGGTATTTGTACAAATGACAAACATGCCCCTGCACAGACCAACATCCAGTTATACAACTGTGCTGATGAGTCTGTCCAAACATCAATTATAAACACATACCCCAAATTATTCTCTGCAAAACCAAATAGACTCCTGAACATGTTGGAGGCATTAGTTACACAAAAATCGAACCCCATGGTTCATAGATTGTCTTTTGCCTCAATTTCTCAAGGACCAGGTGAATCAATCCAGCAATTTATTGTCCGCCTCAGAGGTACAGCGTAGGATTGCGACTTCACATATTCCATTTGCAGTCATGACCTATCTGACATCTATATCAAAGACCAGCTGGTCAGAGGCACAGCAAATGATGCTCTCCAAGCAGATTTACTAGCAAAGGCCAGCTCGTTAAAGACCACTCATGTAAATGTATTGGGCAGGTCCATTCTAGCAAAATGGACCAACATAACTGGTGTATTAGATACTCTCCTATGAAATGAGGTAAAGTCAGCTGGCCTGCTCTACAAGGAAACAGAAGAAGGCAGCCATTTTGGCAGGGAAGTCACTTGACTTCTACATCACCCTCCGATGAATCAGATGAGACTTGTAAAACAATGAGATTTACAGCCCCCACATCAATATCTCAGTTAGATGATAACCCTACCATAACTTCCCCTGACCACATTCGTTTTGCTGGTCAAAAAGACACACAATACACTCTATTAGGGAAAACTATAGACAATGGTTTTCCAAACAGTCGTCAACCAACGCCGCCTATAATCCGGGAATACTGGGAAGTTCGTAACCGCCTCAGCAATGACAATGGCCTAATACTACTTGACAGGAGGGTAGTAATACCTACCTCCCAGCGCAAAAACATATTAAAGTGCCTACATTCGGCTCATCAAGGAGTAGATGGCATGAAAGCGCGTGCCAATGACTCAGTTTACTGGCCTGGAATGAATGCCTCAATTCGCAATTACAGGGATAATTGCATTACATGTTCAAGGAATGCCCCAAGTCTACCACATGAACCAATCCACATGACACCTGCACCTGAATGGCCGTTTCAACAAATTGTAATGGCTTTGTTTTATGTTGGATCCTTCACATATCTTGCTTGTGCAGTCAGGTTCACTGGATGGCTCATTCTGCACCGCATGAAGCCAGGACAAGCAGTTGCCTCCATGTTGATATCCATCTGCAGAGAAATATTCCAAACATATGGTGCACCTGAGGAACTTAGTACAGATGATGGACCACCTTTCTCAGCTTACTCCTTCCGACAATTCCTAAAAACCTGGGCTGTTAAACAAAGAATTTCATCAGTGGCCTATCCCCAGTCTAACGGACGTGTAGAATTAGCAGTCAAGGCTGCAAAAAGACTCATAAAAGACTGCACAGGACACCAGGGTTCCTTGGACAATGACATGGCAGCACAAACGATCCTGCAATATAGAAACACCTCTATCCAAGGCATCGGCTTATCACCAGCGCAACTCCTGCTTCATAGTCGTCTTCGGGATTTTATCCCATCGCAACCACAGTTATATAAACCACACCAGAATGGATAGCCGCAGCGCAAAAACGTGAAAAGAAATTATCCAAACGCAATGCAGACCTCATCGAGAGGTACAACCGTACTGCACATGCCCTATCCCCACTTTATAAGGGTGACACAGTCTCCATTCAAAACCCAAATAGCCATCGATGGGACATAGCTGGGCGAATAGAGACGCTTCCCAAACGTCAACATAGAATTAGAGTTGCAGGATCAGGCAGAATAACCCTGCGGAACCGTAGGTTCCTAAGGAAACTTGAAGCACCTATAATCAAGACCCCCATACCAAGCGCCATGCCTGTGTCGCCTGAGCCAACGATTACAGATATGTGTACACCACATCAATCTGTCAAAGAGTCGGGAAATGGTGACATTACACTGCAAAATGACCGCGCGTCCCAGGGCCCTACTCAATCACAGCCATCAAGAACTAAGATTGCTAGGGCGCTATCCCGACTACTCCCATACAATCGGCCAGGCAATAGGGAACTAATTCCTCCCCAACGGCCAATATGCTTCCGCAATGTGGAGAGGAGGGAGATGTAGAAGTCAAGTGACTTACCTGCCAACATGGCTGCCTTCTTCTGTTTCCTTGTAATTATTTATTGTACTATGTACAAATGTGGCACAAGGCCAAAATGGGGAAAGGGGGAAAAGATGGTCATCTTCTGTCTTAACTTTAAACTTAGCTAGCCGCAATCACTGACCCAAACATACAAACAATGTTCCTTTCACCAAAACAACACATCCATTACATACCATTCTTACTACATCCACCAAAATGCCTCAGAGACTCTATGAAGTTCTAACTAGTCCCCATATATACAATTCATTGTCTGTGGGGGGAGGGGAATAAAATAACATCTAAAAACTCCAATGAATAATTACAATGAATACAAATCTATATACAAGAAACTAAACAAAAATTTTGTTAGTAGTAAAACCCCCTACAGCCCTAACTGTGGTAGAAACATCAGTTAACTGGACGAAATCAATGCGGGACTTAAAAAAAATATATATAAAACATTCGTACAATCCATGCACTCGCTACAAACACACACTCAATCAAACACAACAACAAATACGAAAGACACACTAGAAACTAAAGGCGCCCCGCACCCACCAGAGAACTGATATCACTAACCACATAACGATGGGAGGGATGGAAAATTAAACAAAAGAAAAAAAATAGGGCCAGAAATAAAAGGGGGCCAATGAGCATACACACCCTAGCTAAGTTAACATGAAAAAAAGAAAAAGGTAACTAAAACAAAACCGACCTAAACTAACCTATACATGGGAGGGGTTGCCAATGTTCACCCCAGCAATCCCCAAATTCTTAAAGCCTAACCGGCATCAAAAAGCCACTCCAAGTCAGCACCTTTCACTCTGCAGAGGCGCGCAAGACTCACCCACCTTTCGCCAAATTCCAATGGATGGTGTCGCTTCCTTTCCGTCCTGATCTTGACTTTAAGCTGATGCTTAAAGAACAAGATCATTTGGGAAGTGGTAAACTTCTCGTCCCCATGGAATTCCTTCTGCCGCGTCGTCCATATCACGACTCGCATAACCCCCAGTAAGCAAAGGAACACATAGTGCCAAGCCTTAGTCAACGGCGGTGCTATATTGCTACAGACGGAACTGGCCTCGAGGACGAAGAACTTTTCGCGCAGCCTGCGAACCATGTTATCTTCAACGAACTTGCACAACGGAGCTACGACACTACAATGAAAGAAGGCCTGACCTAGGGTCTCCACCTCCCCACTGCAGCGAACGCAGTTTGGCGACTTTGCCAAACCCGCTGCGCGAAGTCTTTTGGTGACCCAGAGGGCCCCTCGAATCACCAGCCAAGTGAGTGATGCCTCAGGGTTAGTGAGACATTTTAACCCGGGCGCCCAAGGCCATATGCAGCGAGCCTCCCGCTTCATCAGACCGAGCTCGCCTATCAGATCATCTTGAACGTTCCCCCTAACTAACACCTGATATAATGCCTTACGAGACAACGGCTGGACGTCGGAGAGGCCATCCTTCGCCCGTAAGAGTCGCTTGAGGGCCATCCGACATTCACGATAGAAAGAACCCTCGCCTCGAGGATTACGGCCGGCCTCCTCCTCACACGAGCGCACATTTCTCAAGGATGGAAAATGTTTATGGACGTCTTCCTTCCAGAATTCGCCGTTCTCATCCAGTTGCATACACATCCGGTCTAGATAAGTAATGCGAAGCGTATGTCGACGAGTCTCAACGCAAGGCACCCCAAGACCGCCATCAGACACCAGAACCGAAACGTCATCAGCATAGGCGGAGTACCTGGCCGAGGTGGTAGCACCAGGTAAGGAAATTCCGCGAAGGACCGGATTCGTCTTCAACTTACGCAGGAAAGGTTCCAACGCAAGAACGTAAAGCAATGGAGACAGCGGACAACCTTGACGAATGGAGCGAGACAAAATGAAAGGTTTCGATCTTACCCCATTCACTTCTACCAGCGCACCGAGGGACGCATACAGCAGTCGGATCCAAGTGCGAAAGTCCGGCCCGAAACCGTCGGCCGAAAGGACAGCCTCCAGAAACCGATGGTCAACCCTATCGAAAGCCTTGGACTGATCTAAATTGATCAGCGCGGCATCACTGTCGACTTTCTCGATGATCAAGCGTACCAAATGAAGGTTGTCCTGAATAGTCCTGCCCTTCACAGCACAAGTCTGCTCGGGACCAATCAGACTAGAGAGGACAACCTGCAAACGGTCAGCTAAGACCTTGGCTAAAATCTTCAACTCTGTATTTAACATCGTCAATGGCTGATAATTATCTACCCCATCCCCACCGTATTTCTTCTTGCGAAGCAACTAGATAACACCCCTGGTGAAGCGTTGAGAAATAGACCCCTGCCTCATCCAGTTGTTGAAAATCAGTGCCAGCAAGGGGACAAAGACGGGCGACTGCCTCAAGTACATTTCATAGGGAAGACCATCTAATCCCGGAGTCTTGTCCAGGCCAACCTGCTTCAGCGCATCCCAAATCTCAGACTCTGTTATGGGACCCTCGCACCCAGCCGCTTCAGCCGCCTTAAGGCGGGGAAAGTCGGCAAAATAGGCATCGAACTGAGCAGGGCTCAGACCGAGCTCCCTGGTAAAAAGCTCCTGAAAGTAGTCACGAAAAGCCTCGCAAATGATCGCGTCTGTAGTCACAGTCCGCTTGTCTGGCAATGTGATGCTCGCGATATGCCGACTAGATGCCCTACAAGCCTCCTATGAACGCAATGAAGCGGCCATATTCGTAGCCTCACAAGACATACTTTTTATCCTAGCCCTAAATACTAGAGCTTGATCCTTCTTGATAAGCAAGGAGGCCAGCTCCGCCTTAGCTAAGACTACGTCCCCACTATCACGGGATTTTATCGCCCGATCTACCTTGGCCTCAAGAGACTTTTACGCTGCTAGCCCTGCTAGATTGAGTCGTCGACTAAAATCAGCAGCAAAAGACCTAAGTTTGGATTTCAAAGAGCCCCACCACTTATTCCCAACCACAGCCCCCGACAATTCCCGCTGTAACATTAGTAAAAGCTGACCCCGGAAATCTTGCTCACCAAATAATGATGAGTTTAATTTCCAGTAACCAGCCATCTTAACCCTAGGCTTATCTAAGTTTACCCGACCCCAGACAAGCCTATGATCCGAGTAAACTATAAAATGGAAACTTGGACATTCTAAGAGCCCTACTTCGACTCTCTTAACTAGAACTCGGTCGATGTAGCTTGCGCTAACCACCGTATCCGAGCTGCCGCCCCTAGTCCAAGTCCATGCTACCTCCCGGGGGTGCTCATTTCGGTACTTATCTACGAGATCAAACCCGTCGATAAAGCCCCGAAACGATTTCACATCCGGATTGTAAGTACCCGGTTTTTGCCCTATACGATCTATATCGGGATCAAGGACGGCATTCTAATCACCCGCTAGAACTACCGAACGAGAAGTCGTCAAAAACGGCTCGATCTGCCGAAACAAACCAGGCTGCTGCGTGTGGTCATTGGGCGCATAAACCCCAATGAGACGAAGAGCCTTATCCTTTATGTTAACATCCAGCACGCAAAGCCTGCCCGCCGGATCCGCGAAGACAAGAGCACATACCGCATCCAGAGACTTGCTCACCAGCCAGGAAACACCCCTCGAGCGTCCATCAAAACATGCTGAATAGAGGACGAACCTCTTAGACAGTATGTCCTCATGATCGCGAGATAAAAAACGGGTCTCCTGTACACAACATACATCCACCCCGAGGCGCTGAAGATCGCGATCGAGCTTCGCCCTTCGAGACTCCGACCTCAGGCCCCGGACATTCAGACTTGCTAACAAGAGAGCCATTATCAGACCTAATTAGGGTTGGGACACTAATTTGAACATGGTCGGGGTAAGGATACCGACAGCCTCTCCCATCGACCCGTGGCCCATCTCATTGTTGATGGAGTCGTCTTCCGAGAGACCGCCTATATCCCAGGGAAAAGTCAGTTTCAATGCTCTGTAAAGGGAGGGGTGAACTAAAACTGGGACCCACCCTGCACAATTTTTTTTTAAATGATTAAGTTCATCACTTTCTGCGATGGCAATTGGAGGAGACATTTTATAAGAACATATCGCCTCCTCCAACATGGCCCATGCCTGACGAGCTCCTGTTCCTGTTCTTATTACCGTGAGAACTCTCCGGGCATTGGGAAAATTATAAGGGTCTTCTACATCCTTGTCTGCATACTGCCTTATTGAGAGAAGGTACTTTAAATCTTTGATTCGGTTCCCGTAGTCTCTGGCCCTTTCAGCCTGGGCCGGGGAAATTCTGCAGGCATCCTCTCCTGTGTAGTAAATGTGTTTAGCTGTTTTTTCTTTTTTTCTTTTGAGTCCTGTGTAGGACTTCTCTGCCTTTTTGGTGCGGGAGGGGGCATTTCAGGGTTTTTAATGGGGGAAGGACTTGGAGTATGAAGAGGGGTATTTTGGGATTTATGTTTGTACGGGCTGGGATCTCTACTGAGGGGAACAGCTTCAACGGGAGATGATAAAGGGGTGGAATGTTTCTGTGGGAAGGATGTTTTGGAGTCGCAGGTGGGGACAAGGTAGATGGCGATGAGGGAGTGCCTTTTTTAGTCTGCGATAGCCTCTGCTTGTCTAGTTTATCTTTTAGCTGCCTTATCTTTTCTGATTTTGCAAATCCCGGGTCATATTTTTGTTGTTTCTCTCTGAATGTCTCGTCAGAAACCGGGGCATCGCCCATAACGTTGACAGTAGGAGTGGGGCTGTACGTGTCTTTTGCCCTTGGGGCTTCATTGGACTGAGGCCCCGCTGTCTGGCGCTTCCCTCTGGCCTTACCAGCAACCAGCCATTCCCACTCCCCCTTCTCCACAACTACACTAGCAGCGGGCGAAGGCTCTTTGGGGAATGTGGTCTTTGTGCCAACCGAAGTTTTATACGACCAGGCCCCGGAAGCTGGCATGCCCATTACAGGCGAGGCGGAAGGCAACGACGCGGCCAGAGGGGGATCTTGGTCGACTGGCACCTGACTTCCAGAGGCCTTCTTCTCTGGGCAGGAAGAGGAGAGGTGACCAGTCTCCCCACACTTCCAACACACCGGTTTTCGGCCAGTCACAATAACCGGCAGCTTCAAGTGCCCTACTACCAGACAGTTGGGGATGGAGCGGAAGGCCTGTTCGTTCAACATTATATCGAAACTCCACCCCCACTTTCAGGCTATCGCAAGAAGCACCCAGAATCTCGCCATACTGCGACAGGGACGCAGCCAGGTGCTCCCCGATAACTTGAGGAGGGACCTCGTATATTGCCACTTTAATCCTTCTTCACCCTTCATACTCTGTGCGCAATATAAAATCTTTTGTAATCAAGTCACGACTTGAGGCAGCGACACAGTCTTCCGGTGTAGGTAGCAATACGTCCAACATGAAGAATTTTGCTCCCTTAACAATTCTAAGGGGCTTAAACCCCAAGGACTACAGTGATTTTAACTGTGTCTTTTGTCGAGCGACAGATTTTGCGCGAACGCTTGTCCACGACAAAGACCGACACAATTCTTTTTTCAATTTGTCTTAACTCTTGGGCGTCTTCCAAGAGTCCACCTTCCACGACAAGGTGAGCGTAATTCTTGGCTCGCTCCAAAAACTCCCCAACATTGATTATGCAACTCGGTGGGGACGACAAACAAGAGGGCAATTCCCCGGCCTCTGCATTCTTATCTTTCTTCAGTTTGCTTTCGCCATTCTCAGCTTCCTTGCTTTCCAAATTTTCGCTCTTTTTAGCCTTCGAGGTCTCCGTAGCTTTTTTAAGAGTATTCACCATTTCTTCATTCGATGGAACTAGAAAAGGGTACTCATTAGTATCATTTTTATCCGGTGGATGCTTTTTGATGGAGAACAAGTGCTTTTTGCTGTACTTTTAAAATCAGGGATTATTGGGGTTTTTTTTGATAAAAAAGGACGGCACTGTTCTTGTTTTTTTCCATTTTTAAAGGAAGAAAGAGAAGGGGAGGGGTGTTAGGAGAAAAGGGAAGGGGAGGGGTGGTAAGAAAAAGTTAAAAAAATGGGAGGTGGGGGGTAAAAAGTAAATAAAGTTTCGCTTATCAGCGAGACAACAAATTTGACTAGCAAACAAAGGTCGACAGACGAAAGTAAAACAGAAGGACGTATAAAAAAATTTAAAAAGACGAAAAAAGAAAAACAAATTTAAATAGATAAAACGAAAACGCAAAACAAATGGACAGACGAGAAAAAGAGAAAAAAGTTCACAAAAACGAAGAAAGAACAAAAATTAAAAGGACAACAGACGAGAAAGCAACAAATTACACAATAAAACAAAAAGTTATAAACGGAAAAATAAGAAAAAAAACGCTATACAAAGTAAAATACGAAACTAAAAATGTGACAATTTACAATATGGCTGCCGATAAAAAAAAACGGTCAACCCAACAACAAAAACGTTAAATAATTAAAAAAGGACAGAAATTACAGATTAAACACAAAATTTAAAAACAAATATTATACACACGTAATTAACAGATAAAACGCAGAACTTTTACGAATATTTAAATGAAAAACACAGAAATAATTAACACGTAATAAATAAATAAATAAAGGGGAAAAAAAGGTCGGACGAGAAACGTAAAGACGAAAAATTAACATAAACTCCGGGGTGTGGGCACGGGAAGAAAATAGATTTAAAAAGGAAAAATAAAACGTAAAAGAAAATCAAAACGTTAAATAAAAAAAGGGAATAACTAATAGCAAAAAAATGAAATAACGGTAAAAAAAAAGCGTAAGGAATTGAAACGGAAAAAATCAAAAATTTAAACAATAGTCAAAAAAGGAACGTTAGAAAAATAAAAAAAATTAACAAAAAGTCAAAAAGCAACGTTGGAAAAACGGTAAAAATAAATCAAAACTTAGCTAAATTAAGGCGGTAAAAAGTTCAAAATAAAAATCCTCTGAGAGACCGAATAAACGTCTAACACAGTCAGGCAAGAAACGGAGTAAAAACTTCTGTTTCCTTGTAGAGCAGGCCAGCTGACTTTACCTCATTTCATAGGAGAGTGTCTAATACACCAGTTATGTTGGTCCATTTTGCTAGAATGGACCTGCCCAATACATTTGCATGAGTGGTCTTTATTCACCCATATATTTCTCCATAGAATGACTCAAGTCATTTTTTAGCTTTGGCTACACTTGCCTACTTGTGTGTCAGACCACTGGCAAGCTAACCAATATTCTACACTGGTAATGTTTTTTAAAAGTGTATTGCTGGTAATTTTTTTTTCTAAAATTTATTGCTGGTAATAATTTTTTACAAAGTGTTTCTAGTATTAAAATCTATTTTTAGACTTTCACAGTTTTTTGACCTCAGTTTGAGGATTAAATATTTACCCATAGCAGGGACTGCAACAGGTGCTACCACCACGGGTCAGGGTGGACCCGGGAACACCATCAATTAAGAGTAGTTTCCACGCATCTCAAAACCTCCTGATCAAAGGCCTTGTTGTTGGACGTAGTTTATCAACATAGCCAGGATGCGGATGTAGTTTATCGTCATACCCAGGACGGTAGACAATATAGAGTTGATTTGAATTAAGAAAATGACGAAGTCACAAAAATGACAGAAGACATTATTCAAGCTTATACTTCACTGTACACTCGATATGAGATTAAAAGTACAGTCCGATAGATTTGAAGAAAGATGGAATTATTCTTTTATAACAAAATAATGTATAAACACAATTATATGCATCGGACATTATAGAGTTGATAGGAAATAATAAAAATGACGAAATCACGAAAAATGTTCATGTAAATAATTCAGGATTTGACATCGCTGTACAGTCGATATGATATTAAAACACAGTCCGGTAGTTTTTTTTAATAAAATGTAAATTCTTTTATAATAATATAATGAAAAAAAAATACAATTATATCCATCGGACAATACAGAGTTGATAGGAAATAAGAAAAATGACGAGGTCATGTACAGTCGGTATGATATTAAAACACTTACTTGTAGATTGAAATTGAAATTTGAATCATTCTTTTAGATATAAAATAAAGAAGGTCACAATGATATGCATCGGACGATATGGAGCTGATAGAAAAATGATGAGGTTACGAATATGTTCACAGTAAATTGTTTAGGATTATTTTTCACCGTACAGTCGATATGATATTAAAACACAGTCTGTAAACACAAAAGTAAAATTATAATTATTTAATTATAATAAGATAATGAAAAAAACAAGTCCATGCATCGGACAATATAGACTTCATAGGAAATAAGAATAACGACATGACCACACAAAAAGTCACAGTAAATTATTCAGGATTATACGTGTCTGTGTTGTCGATATGATATTAACACCCAGTCTGGTAGTTTTCAATAAAATGTAAATTATTCGTTTTTATCAAAATAATGAAAAAAAACAAACAAAAAACAAAAAACAAAAAGCAAAAAACAAAAAACAAAAAAGCAAACACAATTTTATGCATAGGATAATATAGAATTGATAAGAAATAAGAAAAAACGTAGATGTAATTGAAAAAGTCATGTTTCGGTAGATTAAAAGTAAAATTATTCTTTTATAATACAACAAGAAAAAGCCGGAGGAAAAGCATCAGACCAAATCGAGTTAATTGGAAACAAGAAAAATGATTCATGTCAGTCAAAAAGTCACAGTAAATAATTCAGGATTCTTCTTCTCCGTATTGCCGATATGACATTAACACTCAGTCGGTTAGGTTTGAAGTAACATTGAAATTATTCGTTTATAAGACAATAATGAAAAGCAAAAGGATATGTATCAGACAATATAGAGTTGATAGGAAATAAGATGTGTGACGAAACCACATAAAAAGTCACAGTAAATTATTTAGGATTTTACTTGTCTGTATCGCCGATACGATATTAAAACACAGATCAGTAGATATGAATAAAATTGAAATTATTCTTTTATGATAAAATAATGAAAAACTCAATGATATGTATTGGGTAATATAGACTTGATAGGAAAGAAGAGATACGATAAAGCCACATAAAATTCACAGTAACTTAAACAGGATTTGATATCACCATACAGTCGATATGATATTAAAACAAAATCAGGTAGATTTGAAGTAAAACTGAAATTATTCTCTCATAATAGAATAATGAACAGATACAATGCCATTCATCGAGAAATATAGACTTAAGAGAAAAAAAAAAAGGAAAATGACGAAGCTTAATAAAATTCGAAGTAAAATATCTAGGATTATATTTGTCTTGTACAGTCGATGTGATATTAAAACACAGATCGGTAGTTTTCAATAAAATGTAAATTATTCTTTTATAATAAAATAACGAAAAATAATGATATACATCGGCCAATATAGAGTTGATAGGAAATAAGAAAGATGGTCATGAAACAGCCACAGTACATATTGTTTCATGCCCTCGTCATGTCGATATGATATCAAACCAAGTTGATATACATTGGAAGACAATTTAAGTTGTTCGTTTATTATAAAACAAAAAATAAAATTAATTCCATCAGAAAATATACATTTGATGGGAAATAAGAAAAAAGTAAATTTCACATAAGGAAGACTGCATAATTTATTGAAAATTATGCTACACTGTACAGTTAATGTGATATTACGTGAGATACATTGAAAGTTAATTTGAAATTATTCTTTTATTATAATATATGAAAAACAATCAATATGCATTATTATTATAAAGTAGATTGAAAATAAGAAATACGAAAATGACAACAAGAATATCAGAATAAATTATTGTGACTTATTCTTAACCTTACAGTGAATGTGTTATTAAAAGAATGTTGTCTTAGATTGGAAGACAAGTTGAAATTATTCTTTTATTATAATATTATGGAAAACACAATCATTATGCATTATACAATGTAAAGTAGATTGAAAATAAGAAATACGAAAATAACAACAAGATTATCAGAATAAATTATTGTGAATTATTCTTAACCTTACAGTGAATGTATTATTAAAAGAATGTTGACTTAGATTGGAAGACAAGTTGAAATTATTCTTTTATTATAATATAATGCGGAACAAAGTGTATGGGATCAGACAATATCGAGTTGATGGTAAATAAGAACAAAAGAAATGGTCAAGAAAAAAATTCACAATAAATTACTGAGAACAATACTTCTAGGTACTGTCTAACGATATAAAAATATAAGTTATGTAGATTTAAAATGAAATTGAAATTACACATCTATTTGAAAATAATGGGAACACAATGAAATAAATCAGAAATTGTAGATTTGATGGTAAATTAAGTAAAAACTATGACAAATCACATTAAATTTAATTAAAGGGTTTCATGAAAAGACGTACATTTCTGAGCCAATATATCCCAATACATCCTACATTCGGCAAAACTCAGATATAGCAACGTTGCTATGATATTTACGTATAATTTTAATGAAAATTTGAATAGAATATTAATGAAGGATAAATCATTATAGAATATAAGTTCTAAGATCGACTTCACGAAGAAATTAGAAAACAAATTTCATATAAAAGTACATTTCATATAATGCAGTGTCAGCTGCGTTTACCTATTTAAACTGTAAACGGGCGGGGCACGGATGTCAATCTAGTAGCACGATTAAATTCATGTAGACAGGGTACTAGGGAAAAACGCTTGGTAGAGTAGTTGCCATAAAAAAATATATGGAGAAAAGACAGAGGGAAGCCACGTCATGTACAGATACTTGGTTAGGATTAGATCTTTCTTTTGATCTTGTCAAGAATATCAACATGAGCAGAAGGGACATCAGACCAGATATGGCAACAGTGTTCAATGCATGGACGAATGGTAGGTTTGTAAATGTGTAAGATAAACTCTGACGAGAAAACGATTCTTCACGGCACAGTGACCAAACTTTTCTTGCAGTAGATGCAGTTATTGATTCGATGTAGTAAACACACTTCTACTCAGTGAAAAACGCGAGGCCAGGAAGTATGTTGCTCTGCTGGAGTTTGGCGTCAGCCATGATGATGACAGGCAGAAAAATTAGCAGCAATACTCCATTTTCGATCTTGCCTGATTCTTTTAAAGACAGAGGATGGCAGAATGAATCAAGTCAAATTCTGAAGCACAGTATTTCTTTCTACCATCTTTAGCTATGTATCGTATACATTCTTTCTACTTATGGACAGATACGAGTTTGCATATTGATATGCAAATGGACTCTTACTGCAAACCGTCTGTATTGAGTTCATTCTTAATATTTTTGTTTATCTATGATATGATATAACTCTTTGGGAATTTGAAACGGGAATTTAGCAAAGTGAATCGGGTGCCTGGCGTAGATGGCGAGCAATGAGTTTGATTCTCCCGGGGTATGTTCTCTTTTATACCTGAGCAAATCAATTTCCGCCTCAGTAGACGCACAATATTGCAAAGAGAGAAAACAGAATACACACGCACACACATACACACGCACACACATACACACACAAACACAGAGAATAGAAAGAAAGGGTGATGTAGAAAGAGGGAGAATAAGAGAGCAAAGAAACGGTAGAAAGAAAAGGAATATATATATATATATATATATATATATATATATATATATATGCTTTAAAAATTAGGAGATCAGTTGAATCTGATACATTGACGATTCAACTGATCTAATTTTTAAAGTTAAACATTCTCCATGTTATTTATATTTATTTTTTTCCACACGTATATTGAACACTTTTTAATACTACTGTTTCTTGGACGGATTGAATTCTGACCATTAACTTTATATATATATATATATATATATGTGCAGTGTATAGAGTATATATATATATATATATATATATATATATATATATACTCTATACACTGCACCATAAGATTACGTTGTGCATGAAACTCCGAGTCATGCTATCGATAAGGGATAATATATATATATATATATATATATATATATATATATATGGAGAGAGAGAAAGACAGACAGTGGCAGAGTGAAAGAGAGGTATTGAAAATAATACAGAGAATGAAAGAGAAAGAAAACAGAGAGAACCACGAGAAAACAAAAAAATAAAGGATAGAGGGAGTGAGAATGAAAAAACAGAGTGAAAGAAAGAAAGAAAGAAAGAAAGAAAGAAAGTGATGACAAGTGTGATAAAAAGAATAAGAGAGAGAGGGAGAGAGATAGAGAAAGAAAATTGAATAGGAATGAGAGTGAGAGCAGTAGGAAATGGTTGGTCGCTCGTATCCGAGTATGTCTGTTTACTAAGACACCGAGCTAATCCCTGTTGCAGAGGCCTGCTCAGGCACATTGCTTTTTGTTCAACACCCACAAAGCCCACAGTGGCACATACTACAACTATGCTTAGCGGACCTTAGTTACAGTTTCTGGGAGAGATTACATTATTCTGGATGTGATCAGCAGTCTTAACAATGTTAGTAAGCTCACACCCTCTGTCACGACGACTTGTGACGGCGCCCAAATAGTTACAAATTACATTTTTTTCCTCAGAAGGGGTCGCCACGTCAGACCGATAATATCAAGAAGCCATCTTCCTGACAAGTTGAGCATGGTGAGATTCGATCCAGTGTCCTGTAGGCGGGAAGTGAATCACTCGACCACGCAGGCTGCGAGATAGAAAGTAAAGTGATAACGATAAAAAGAAAGCGGTAAAGATATCGATATAAGGAATAATAGAGAGACAGAATGACAGAGAGGGAGAGAGAGAGAGAGAGAGAGAGAGAGAGAGAGAAAGAGAGACAGAATGACAGAGAGAGGGATAGAGATAGAGATAGAGAGAGAGAGAGAGACAGAATGACAGAGAGAGAGAGAGAGAGAGATAGAGAGATAGAGAGAGACAGAATGACAGAGAGAGAGAGAGAGAAGAGAATGAAGAGAAATATAGAGAAAGAATAAAAGAAAACGTGAGATATAAACTAAAGAGAAGAAGAGAAAACCAGAAGGAAATCTGTTCGAAGCCATCGGGCATAACACCCTGCTGATGTGACAGGGAAAACTAATTAAAAACGAAGTAAAAAAAAATAAATGGCAGTTTGAAAGGTAAACTGTTGCCTCCACCCCCACCCCGATTCATTGGTAAAACGCAGTGTAACAGTAGTTAGCAATTTAGTCTAGCAGGCCATTACGATTCTAGTCAGTTCGAATTTTACTCGAAACCATACGCCCGTTTTCGCAAGCGGCCCACATTTAAGTAACCTTAACTTCGGTGGTCAAACAGTAACCTGTTTTCTCAGCGGGATTTGACTCTCGTTGTGGAACACTAACAAAAAAAGTACATGATTGATTGGATAAAAAGCGTTGGTTGAATCCAGTGACTTGACCCAGAAAGTTGTGAGTTCAATACCAGGCTACAGCAGAGGTGAACAAAAACTTGGAGAGTTGAGGTAAATGGAGATAGCTAATACTGAGACACCCGGAAAAGGCACGGCATGTGGAACTAGAACAATCCACCTCGGTGGACGAAATAAAAGGTTCACTTCGAAATTCTAATCACCGGAAGAAGGCCGGAGAGTACAACGGCCGAAACGCCGTGAATATGACAACCAAAAAGACGACAACAGTCGAAACAATGTAAATAGTGTAAAAAAAATAAAGTTTTTTTTAAGCGGAGGGTGATCATTAAAACGGCAATCCTAATTAAGTAGTTACCAGTTTTTGAATTTTCAGTTGTACTTCTCCTAGAGTGGTTACCAACCATGGCTAAAGAGCCCAACTTACCCTTCTATTTAGGACATGCCAATGTCGAGCGAAGAGATACATTACTTTTTCAAAGTGATTTGTGTGAAAGGGTATGTAACGAACTCGACTAGAATTCAAACTCGGCTTGATTAATTGCCAAACATGATTTTAAAAATGGCAGAGTTTGAAGGGGCATACATTCATTATTCTTATTTGCTAGGGGAGGATGATTACTAAATAGTTAAGCCTAATTTAGTAGTGATTAGGTTTTAATTATATGCCCTAGTGACTTTAAGTGTCTTAAATAAATACATAATGGCGAGGTCCTTTCAGAATGTAGGTGTGTGAAAGGGTGGATCACGATTTTTAAAACAGGCTGACAGGTTTTCTACACTTAATGCATTGGCGCAGCACAGTGTTTCTATTCCCTGTCACTTATTTATTATTGCACACTTGAAGTGGCTACATGTAATCGTAAATTCTACGCTAGCAGTCTTTTTCTCTCTCAAATCTCACTTGTGGAAATCTCTTTTGTCTTGCTACTCAGTCAATTTTGATCTTCAAAAATTTAAATACAATGTCAATCGTTATTTTCTGTCTACCTAATTTCTGTTCTTTTATTGTCCTCTCTACTTAATAGTGTCTTATTCCTCATATTCTCTAATACTCAGTAACCCTCTTGCGTCTTTGTGGCTTTATTGCCTTGCTTGGTTTGAAATGATTAAAAAATAACGTTGCATTAAATTTAATTTAGAATGGGATGTTCCATAATGCTACTTGGGACAGCCTATTCTCTTAGTTCTGATTGGCTGTTGGTTTAGATGTGGATACTCTGATCAATAAATATCCATCATTAGACAGCTTACAAATTGTAAGTCTTTGTACTGACGTTGCTTTTCTCCGCTATCCATTACTCCAACGTACCAGCATTATGGAACAGATTATTATACATGGAGACCCGCAATAATCTGTATTAAGTTACAGCCCGTCTGGACGCCAGTTTTGAACGTTCTTGCGAAGGAGAGTATCATATTGCTTCATTTTTCTCTAAAATGTCGCCATTGCTTACATGCCCAATCCATGGTATTCTCAGCATCCTTCTATAGAACAAGACTTCTCTTGCCTCAGTTCTCATCTTCATCTGTGATGAGATTGTCCAGCATTCACTGCCATATAGGAGGACCGATGTTACACAGCAGCCCATTCTGGTTCTAACGATATTTTTCTGATTCTTAATACCTTGCTTAGGTTTTAGAAGGCATCTTTCCCTAATCCTGTTTATATGTATTTCAATTAATCATGCCACTAACAGTGTTATGGGTAGCATTCAGTAAGTTATGTGATACACGCTTAGGCGATCATGTATCTTTCGATACATGACTGATGAAGCAGATTATTTCCTGCAGTAGATTGTAATTTCTTTCTGCTGCAGACTAGTTGTCATCCAAGGCTACAGAACCCGGTTTCTCCTGCTATTTAGTCGCCATCCAAGGCTGTGCTTCTATTTACGGGGATGAGAACAGGATTCATTCCTTTCCCAATGGTATTAGTAAGTTAGTGAATATAATGGATTCGACTGGAATTTGAACTCGGCTCTCCGATTCCTCAATCCGAGCCGCTATCCATTACTCCAACGTACCAGCATTATGGAACAGATTATTATACATGGAGACCCGCAATAATTAAGCAAACGTGGTTAAAAGTTTAATTCTGTATTTAAAACTTACACGCAGCATGCAAAAGTTAAGAAAACTGTCCATATATCCCCATAATGATATGACAAATTTTCCAAGCCATCTTTACCTACTATTTGCTCTTAAAGATTTCAACTGTCTCTTTCTTATATTCGTAGGATTTAGTTGGGCAAACAAATCAGTACTCAGCTGCATTGAGTCTGCTCTGATATCCAACCAGAGCCAGTTGACAGCCAACCAACTTCGGGGCTCGACTCCGAGTTTTCGGACTGGATTTACTCCCAGAGTATTTGTTCTCCAAGTGACAATGACCCGCAGGAACTGTGCAGAGTTCCCCAACATATTGATTTGCTGGGTGAAAAGATGTTGATGGTGGTGGAAGGCCGTCGACACTACAGTTCGTCATGTGGGGCCTCTGGGTACGTGACGAAGGCGTGTTCCGGTAAGAACGTGATGCCACAACCTCGCCCGACAATAGCAACAACGGATGCAAAGTCTTGTTTTTTCATTGATGGATATGACTGCAAGACAGAAGAGGTTTAAAATCGGTTTTTCCTCCCCGCCCCCCTGGCTCCGTTTCATTCGTTTTGACACGTTGATTACTAATAGAGTCGTTTGCTCAAGACAAGTGACTCTTGTACAATGACTTAAAAATTTTAATAATAATAATAATAAGGCTTAAGAGAAGAGATCAATTTAAGAAAAGAAAAAGAAAAGACATACTGACATAGTGTTTGACAATGTTCAACAATATCTCGGCAGTATATTTATATTTTTCAAATTTCCAGTCCCGGGTGTGACGATAAACTATATCCTGCAGCAAGTCCTCTGGTCAGGAAATTGCAAGTGTTGAGGAGCGTATAATCACCGCTTAATTTCTGTTGTTCTCAGGTCCACCCTAATTCGGGTGGTAGCACCTGTTATGGACGTAGCTATGAGCATGTAGTGAACTCCCAAACAAAAACAAAAAGGTATGAAAGTATAAAAATAATTTTATAGTAAAATTAGCAGCAATAATTTTTATATGAAAAATTACTAACACTACCTATTTGTAGTAGAATTACCTGCAATGCATTTTATAGCAAAATCACCTGCAATACATCTGTGGTTAAAGATATATAATTGCATTCAAAATATTTAGACTTGTGCGTTACAGAGGTTGATATACTGGTAAACAAAATCAACCAACCAACATGAAAGAACTCATTAATCTATATAATATCCTACAATTACTTAAAGAAATCAAACTGTTTACCAAAATATAACTTCAACAAAACTACGACATATAACACACATTAGTTCCACTCATAATTATGTCTGCACAAAATGTGTTTGCACAAAACCTGTGTATCTACCATGTATTCAGATGTGTGAGCAGCAGAATAACATTTATTTTTATTACTTTCAAGATCTGAAGAAAATTACATTTCGGTATTAAATGACTCATGAAGGTGTTGATATACCGCTAAACAAACAAACTGATCAATCATTCTTTACATCAAGTTATATTTTAAAAAGTAAATTTAAGTATAAAAATATATAAATTTATAAAAAAATTGTAAGTCTTTGTACTGACGTTGCTTTTCTCCTAACGAAGAAAAAAAAAAAAAACGCGTCAAAACGAATGAAACGCCACCCTCGCGAAGGCATACAACTGAAGCCTGCCTAATAAAATGGTGATCTTTATTCATCTTGGAGTTTCCGGTTAGTTGATTAGTTACCAAGATGAATCAATCAAACAGAGTAGTATAAATCTCATGGGACTCGCCTGTCATTCTGTTTAATCCTCCGGGCCGGGAAGTTAGTAATTTGCTTACCATGTCTTTCAAGGGTCGATAGGTCAGTAGATCCTGAATATTTTTTTCAGAATGTATGCCTTCACGGCGGAGGGAAAGTGACTGGAACCGAGGTGCCGGGTCAGGACAGTTAATATGGCCGAAGCTCCTTTGGATTTTATCAAGGAATGTTTTTATATTTTGTATAATTGTATGCAATTTTTATAAATAACCCGAAGAAGACAGGCATACTGTCGAAATATCGTTAAACACTGTGTTGATTATTTACTAAGTGGAATTAATTAAACAGCTTAGTATAAATCTTATAGAATTCTCCTGTCATTCTCTTAATTCACCCGATCCGGTAAGTTAGTAATTTGCATACATAACTATCCTCACACGTCTCAAGAGTCGAAAGTATCAATAATAATAATGATAATATCAGCCATTTCCCTATATGGAAACATTTGGTATTCATTAAGCATTGGAGAACTGTTTCATTGCCTTTTTTTTGCTGGTTGAGTGAAACGGTGCGGAAGTGTACGGTGTGGAAGTGGCATTGTGGAGACGGAGCCTGAGCGGGCGAAGTGGGCAGGATCCTTGATTTGGGATAGTGTCCATAATCTTTGCTGACGACGCAGGGACAGATTGGGACCTCGCCATGTTCACGTCCCTCTACTTTCCACTTCTTGGTTGGGTTCTTCTCTTCCTCCTCTCTCTTCCCCTTCAAAGAGGACAGCCGAGTCATTTCCCCCGCCTCCATCTCCGAATCGGGTCGCTGCTGCTTTCTTGCTTGTTGTTTCTGTTGCCGTTTTTGTTGCGCCTCCTGTTGCTGATTCTGTTGCTGTTCTTGTTGATGGTGCTTTTGTTGTTACAGCTGTTGATGCTGCACCTCACTGCCCACTCCTACGGTTATTGTTGTTGTTGTGGCCTGTCTTTTCTGGAGGGGGGGCGGGCCTGTTGTCAACTTTTGTCTCTTCATTACCATTTCCTTTCACACTCTGTCGGTGACCTTTTCACACTCTGCTTCCGTTGTTGCTATTGTCCGGCGAGGTTGTGGCGTCACGTTCTTACCGGAACACGCCTTCGCCACGTACCCCGAGGCCCCACATGACGAGCAGTAGGGTCGGCGGCATTCCACCACCATTTTTCTTCCGGCAAATCAATATGTTGGGGAACTCTGCAAAGTTCCTGCGGGTCATTGTGACTTGGAGGAGAAAGTCTCCGGTAGCAATGCCTGCTTTATAAATTATGGCCGTATTAAGTGAGAAAGGCCCCCACCCGGCCCTCGCTCATATCTACGAGCACCACATGTACGGTCACCTTCGTCTTTCAGGTGCCCATGTAATTGGTCTGGTAATGTTGCTTGTTTCGTAATGAAGAAAAAGAGTTGTAGTGATAATGAACGCGTCAAAACGTCTGAAACGCCGCCCGCGTGAAGGCATGAACCTGAAACGTGCTTAATATGATGGGGGTCTTGTTCATCTTGGAATTTTCCGTTAGTTGATTAGTTACTAAGAGGAATAATCCAAACAGCTTAGTATAAATCTTATGGAACTCTCCTGTCATTCTGTTCATTCTCCCCGGGGACGGAAGTTAGTTGAAATTTGTTATATAAAAATAAATTGTCGCTGCCGACATTTGAGTTTGAACATTGATCGCCAATAAGAAAACAAACGCGATCCCGTTATTGAATTAAATAAACCACGTGACAATAGAAGAAAGTAGGAAGTCACGTGACGTCTAAATGATCGTCATTTCTAGTCTATCCTCTGTTACTATACGGACCGCAATTCTCTACTCTATTTACTATTCTCTATTCGGATAAATACGGATTACTATTTGAACACGCACTATTAGTGCGAATGGTATTCGAAGGCGTTTAACACCAGTATTGTTCAACGGCGTTACTATAGTTGTATCTGCGATTACAAAGTCTCTACTACAACGAGCATTACGAAAGTGATGACGAGTTTTCCTTGACATTACAAAAGTGACAAATGAGTGTCCGTTGACATCACAGAAAATTTTAGGGACATCTAATTAAGACAGTGTGCATGAGGAATTTGACCCTCAAAAGATATTCAATCAGAGGAGAAAAAGAAAACGGCGAGTAACCTAACGAACGACATTGTATGGTTGGATGGCCGAACAAGAACTGTGAGGGGTCGTCACGGGACAAATTTTACATAGAGCTACGAAGGATAGGACATCGTGGAGAGTCATTGTTACCTAGGTCCTCAAGCACATAAAAGAAGATACTTAGTTTTTAATGCCACTCTACACTGGCAGGATGTGGTCACAAGATAAGTTTAGAGTGGAGAGCTTGACGCGTACACTCGTACCAGGTCCTGAAATAGCCCAGCCCCCGCAACCATATGTTACGGTGGTATTGGTATTATTACCGACCCCCCGTTCTTTAGTGCAATCAGGGAAGTATTGACGCAAGAAGGTGTTTCCAGGAATTTGGCGCCTCTTTTTCTTTTACTTCTGCCAGAATATAAAGTCACTTCTTTATCAGAGATAAAATCTATTTTGTCCGCCCAAGATTAGTTACTCCACTGTCATCCCAGCAATTGATTTTCTACGTGTAGTTTAGGTGTTGCACAAAACCGCAAGTATGGGGCACGCAAAGTACTACTCAGTCGCATTCTAGTGAGACAAGGTTTGCTAATCATTATGCCATGTAGAAGCGCACAGAAGGCACTTCACTCATCTGCATATATCTCTTTCTCTTCTTCTCATGCTAGATTCAGTCATTATGAGAAAGAAACGTGTTGGATTTCTTTGCTTTCAGAAATAAATTCTGTATTTATTCGCATTTCTTTACCGGCTTTTTAAAGTAGTGGTTGACCTTTTTACCGTGAGCTGAGCGTGAATAAGAACGTGAAGTCAAGTTTTTTTTTGTTTTTTTTTTAAAGATGTTGGTTCGATTCACCTACATATTGAACGCTTGCAAAGGTCAGCTTAACCAAATTGCTTCAGGAGAGTAAGCTCGATTCCCGTCAGCTAATTTTTCAAACAGGGATTTAATTGGAAAGTGTTCGAATGGCACTTCTCAAACAATTAGATATTTTTAGCATTTTCTATTCAATTGTTTGGTGGAACACAATCGCTAAAAGAGTAGCCTTGAATTATAACAGCACTAAACCCGCAGAATAAGGCCGAACACGTTGTTCGCAATCCAGAAATCGCGTCCGCAATAAAAGACAACGAAAAAAAAGAAAAGAAGAATTCAATGACAAGACAAGAGAAAATGGCTGAAGTGAAAAAGAAATACGAACATAACCAAAAGAACTGAAAAAAAACCCTGTTATTTGTAAAAGAAAACCAAAAAAAAACAATTCGTTTTCTTCTTCTTCTTTTACTTCATCTTCATCTTCTTCTTCTTCATCTTCATTTTCTTTTTCTTCTTCTTCTTCTTTTACTTCATCTTCATCTTCTTCTTCTTCTTCTTCTTCATTTTCATCTTCTTCTTCTTCTTCTTTTACTTCATCTTCTTCTTCTTCTTCTTCTTCTTCTTCTTCTTCTTCTTGTCGAGTCTGTTTATATTTTTGACGATCATGGCTCCCTATCCTTTATAGCTCTTAATAAGTAATGTTTTTTGTTATATCTCCTAAACCCTGTTCCACCAGCCATTTACTCAAGCTCGCTAGGTAGATTCTATGTTGTATTGCTCTGTTCCTTCAATCTGTCTTGTGACTATCAAGTTTTCCAAGCACTCTTTCCCCATTATGTGCCCTAGTAATGTTAAGTGTCTTAAATAAATACATAATGGTGTGCTCCTTTCAGAAAGTAGGTGTATCAAAGGGTGGACCACGATTTTTAAAACAGGCTGACAGGTTTTCTACACTTAATGTATTGGCGCAGCACAGTGTTTCTATTCCCTGTCACTTATTTATTATTGCACACTTGAAGTGGTTACATGTAATCGTAAATTCTACGCTAGCAGTCTTTTTCTCTCTCAAATCTCACTTGTGGAAATCTCTTTTGTCTTACTACTCAGTCAGTTTTTATCTTCAAAAATAGAAATACAATGTCAGTCATTATTATTTTCTGTTTTCTTAATTTCTGTTCTTTTATTTCTAATAGTGTTTTATTCCACATATTCTTTAACACTCAGTAACACCTTGCGTCTTTGCGGCTTTATTGCCTTGCTTGGGTTTTAAAATATATATATATATATATATATATATATATATATATATATATATATTTAATTTAGTTTTGCAAACTTGCTATTTGTGTTGGTTTTTCGAGTGGGTCGCGACTTCCGAATGCTGCTTGTCAAACGAAACAGATTGTGTTCGCGTGAAAGATTGGCGTAATACAATCTTCCTTATCAATGCAAACTAAGATTCGGAAACACGAAGATAGCATAATATAAGGAGAGTAAAGACACATATTGCCAAAACAAAAAAAAAGATTGTGTGTTTGTAATTAGAACGAAATTGTGACTACGTTTTCAGATTCAAATATTTTAAATTAGTCCAATTGTTATCAAACACAATGATAGCGTCACTTTATTTTAAAAAAAATCGAAATAAAAATGAAACCCTTATAGTTTGACTAAAGAAAGATATAAAATTTCTGGATGGCAACAACCAGAATGTTTGAAAATGTTCCCCACCAGACCGTTTATCATAATAAGTATTGGAGTGCACAGAACGGCAGAAGATTTTGCTATGTACTGGCTTGTAATATTTATTAACTACAAAAACAAACTATTGACGTGTCCACAATACCAAACAGGCAGAACTCGTAATATCAACGAAGTTAAGCAACGTCGAGCCTGGTGAGTACCTAGATGGGTGACCGGTTGAAGTGCTGTAAACTTGAATGTTTGGATGGCGTAATCAATAATGGCTCGGTGTTGTTAATCGTAGAGCCAGGTTCCAATTCCAGTCGAGTTCGTTATATTCAGTAACACGCATATACGTTTGGGAAAGGTAGGAATCCACCTACTATTAGGACTTGTATCAGTAAATGTGCAACACTAGAGAATATGGCTTACGTTCCGCATGAAAACGGATTCGGGCTAGTCTCACATGTAAAATATTCGTAAAACAAAAGAAAGTGGCCACTTTACGAATCGTATATTTAAAAAGATAGATCGCGGAGTCGGATAGGCATTCACGTGAATCTCTTTTAGCATATGGTAATTAAGTGCGACACTGAGATCCATAGGCGTATTGGGAAGGGCAAGGACACATTCCAAAAGCTGAGCAGAGTATTGCGAGACAGGAGGATTTCTTTGGTAACAAAGAAAAGAATACTGAGCTGTTACGTGACATCTGTCCTTCTTTACGGCAGCGAATGTTGGACGATTTCCTCAAAGATGAAGAAGAGACTCGAGGCAACAGAGATATGGTTCTACAGAAGGATGTTAAGGATATCATGGACCGAGTGTGTGAGCAACGATGAGATTTGAGAGAGGTTACAAACAAGGAGGATGCTTATACTTAATATCAGGAAGAGGCAGCTGAAGTTTCTGGGCTACATAATGAGGAAAGAGGGCCTAGAGAATCTGATACTCACGCGTTGAGTAGAGGGCAAGAGAGACAAGGGAAAGCAGCGTCTGATACCTGGTGAGCTTGAGCAGGTGAATGACAGAACGTGGTCTGTGGGAGGAAGCAGAGGGAAGGATTTTGCTGAGAGCTGAAACGGATAGAGGGGTGGAGAGCCATGATCGCCTACGTCCTGAAAGGACATGGCAAATAAAAAGAAAGAATCTATAAATAGTGCCTGAAGATGCAACAGAGAATTGCCAACAGAAGACAAGTTTTTTGTTTATTATTTAACTTATGCTAATCTCTTGGTTGAAGGCAACGAATTAGAGAACTTTATTACAGGCCGGAAGACACTGATTAATCATTATTATCTCAAAATAATTCTTACAATCTAAATATATTTTCTGGCTTTAAATAACATACAAAAGGTTGATAATCCATCAATATCCATACAGTTCATTGACTTGACTAAAGCTAAATCCAGATGCCAAGTGGAACTCGTATATAGGATCCATTGCAAAAGATGCTGTAAAAATGGTCGCTTCCTACTACTACTAAGAAGAATTTATTTTACACAACAGATATTTCTAACAGTATAACCCTATTTCAAATCAGAACCACTCGCGTGGGTGTTTGGTAGTGTAATCATTTCACCCTAAGCAAGGTCACAATACCACTCGAACTAGAACGTAGGGGTTATAGGAAGTAAAAGTGAACGAGAATAATACAGATAAGGAGGATGATTGAGGACTGGACAAAAAGAAACAGGGTTCAAAAAGACAGACGAAGGCCACTGACGTTGCATTTAAATTCATAAAAATTGTAGTTGACAGGGAAGCAAGAAACCGGGAGGGAGTTCCACAAGTGAGAAGTGCGAGAAAAGAAATTGTTAGTGTAAAAGTAGCGGCTACATCTAGCGGTGAGACCTATATGTCAATTTAGTAGCGCACTTAAATTCATGTAGTCGGGTTAGCAGGGAAGAAAGCTCGTCAGATGAGTTGGCATGAAATATTTGTAGAAAAGACAGAGGGAAGCCACGTTCCTGATGTTTGTTTCTAAAAAAAAAAAAACCCAAAAAACTCACCGTTGCGCACTTGTTCAGTCTATAGTATCCTCAGCTTCTTTCTGTAGTACCATATTTCTGTTGTTTCAATTTTCTTCTTCGTCTTTGAGGAGATTGTCCATCACACTGCCATATAGAAGGACATATATTACGTAACAGCTAAGTACTGTTTCCTTTGTTTCTAACGAAAAGGTAATTCTTCACGCTACCCGAAGCGAACATACCTCTAGTTATCATAACAATTGAGCATCTCATTATTAAGTTGCGTAGACAGTTCTTTAATAGATTGCTTTTTTATTTAGTTAGTTTCGTGTTACCTTTCCTTAGTTATTTTTACTTTACATAGTTCGTAGCTTAATGGTAAAAAAAATAACTTTAACTTTACGAAAAAAATATTGATTTTTCAGACATAATATCTTCTGTAACCAAAAATCTGAACATTATGCAAAGAAGAATTCAGATCAAAGTGTGTGTGAATGTTTGCATTACTTTAGGTGTTAATTAAATTTAAATATGACACCTCGAGTGTAAAACAAATAGCCTTGTCAGATTAATATTTCATGCATGGCACCAAATTCATTCAGAAATATCTAAATTGTCAGCTGTATACAAACACTTTCTAAGCTCAATGGTAAAGAAGGGCTTGAAGTGAGTTGTGGTCCGGCGCTACAGAATCACAAACAAAGAACTGTACAAAATAACATAAACCACGTCACTTGATGACTACTAACAGCAGCAACAATTAAAATGGATAGCACATGCAACTCGAATGGAAAATAATAGCATGATCAAAAGGAACACGTCCCACGCCACTTCAAATAAAAGTCTAGGAAAGAAACCCCCATCAAATATTGGAAAGATTGATAACAGCGACTGGACATAAGAAACCTATTTTCCTGAAAAAATTGTTTTAAGGGAAAGATTTTATAAATTTCAACCGACGACAGTACTCGATCAATGAATGCCAAATGTTTCCATGTAGGGGGACGGCTTATATTACAATTACAGTACGCTATTTACATTATTCGGACTATTGTCTTCACTTTTATTGCCATATTTATCACAACGTTTCGGACGTTGTACACTCCGGCTCCGGCCTTCTTCAGGTGGTTGGAATGTCGAACTGAACCCTTTATTACGCTCGCTGGGGTAGACAGTTCTAATTCCACGTGCCATGTCTAATGGATGTCAGTTATCTCCTGTTAATTCACCTCTCCAAATTCTCCACTGCCTTAACCAGGTATTGAACTCACACTTTGGGTCCTGTCATTGGATCTAACCAACGTCTTTAGCCACTGTGCCATGCGTCCACATGGCAACAATTTTGTGGACAATAATCCGAATAATGTAAATAGGGTACCTCATCTCAGAAATATAGACAGTTATAATTACTGATTTTGAACCTCAGATTACTCGGACCTCTGTTTCAACTATTGACCTGCGGCCTATGATTACGCATCATAAAGACTACTGGCTGCTGTTGCATCCACATGGCTGACTAGACTTGCTTCAACGTTGCATATGAAATGCAGCAATAACACTGACTGCATTGGCGGCAGAAACGAAAGCCAATGGGAAGTTGCGATAGATTTGATCGAAACTGAGGGACAAGAGAGGTTTAGTTTTCGGTCTGCTGACCACGTGACTACAAATTACTTCGACCAAGCGAAACGATTCTACGCATGAAACCAATACACACCGGCACGTATATGCATAGCAATGATATGCGTGCGGTGTGTGACATGCATATACGCGTATTTTCTTAGCTGAAATAGGCACCAAGATAAATGGTTTAATGTATACGTGTGGAATATGTTGCGCCAAATTTCAAATCAGGGTCAGCTTGCCTGGATTAGGAAACAGCATTTAAATTGGCAGTTTTTTTTTTCTGAAGTCTAATATCGACTAATTTTAGCTATGTATTGTATACTTGTAGTAGTAGACCACATTTCCTCTACATTGCGACAATTGTTTTAAAACGAAGCTTATAGATTCTATAAAGAAACCTAGTTTCATAAACATTTCGGATCAGAAGGTCACTACATGTACACAACTAGAGGTGTGTCTAGGGCAAGAGGAACTGATGGAACACGCCTCTCTTTAGTATAGTTTTGAATTCAGTTTTCATTCACATAGACTGGTTATCTTTCATAGCTAAGAACGCCACGATGTACTTATATTTAAAGTAAAAAGAGAAAAAAAATTGCTTATCTTTCACAAAGGTATTAATGTTCGGTTTGGTTTATTTAATGCCGGCAAGATATTTAGGGTAGGCTCGTCTGAATAGAATATGCATTCCTTTGTAAGTCATCAGTTTGTAGATCAGGTTTCATTGCCGTAATTTTGTAAAGAGGTTTTTTGTTCAGTCAAATGTATTGCTGGTTTTTTTTTTCTTCAAAAATGTATTACTGGCATTTTTACTATAAAAATCTATTTTTATACTTTCATAGTGACACCAGTTTGGGAGGGTAAGTTTTTCCCCATAGTTGGGGCTCTAACAGGTGTTACCACCCCGGGTCAAGGTGGACTTGGGAACAATTGCAATTAATAAGTGCTTTCACACTTCTCAAAACCTCCTGATCAGAAGCTTATTGTCATACTGAGGACGATAAAAATGTATTTATGAGAATGTGAACGTAGAGAAGCCGGCAGGAAAAGAATGAATTAATTACGGTATGTGAAAGCTTTTTAAACAAGAATTAATTCACCGTGTCGCTGTACTATATCGTCTTATACACGGTCCTTCCGGCAGGCATAAGTGCAGATTAAACGGAAATTATCTCGATATGATTATGAAATCGATCAACCGAATCTATTTAAAAGTTCTTTCAGCCTGCTTAGCCATCGGAAATTCACCAGGTATTTTCGGAAGTTTAAATGATTTCAGGTACTTAAATTGCAGCTGTTCTGGATATAGGTGTGTCAGGTAAACAACGAAAGTAGCTTTTTGTAGTTTGGCTGGAAATAATAGCTTTATATTTAAATTAATGTGAGCTGGAAATTTGATGTCTACGGAGGGGAGATGCAGACGACGTTCTTTCATGAGACAAGTTAACCTTACAGACTCTCAAACCTAAGTACGACCACAAGATATGGACGCAAGCAATGTCCGGCTTTATATAACAGAAAAATAATGGTAAATAAAAGGCAGAGATACCAATTCAAACCAGCGTACCGACAACAAATAACATTATATATATATATATATATATATATATATATATATATATATATATATATATATATATATATATATATATATATATAAACACACACACATATATATATATGTGTGTGTATGTATATATATATACACATATGTATACACATATATACACACATACATATATATGTGTGTGTGTATATGTGTGTATATGCATCTCTCTCTCTGTCTCTTTCTTTCTCTCTCTCTCTCTCTCTATATATATATATATATATATATATATATATATATATGGCTTTGGCTTGCAGTAACATAATAATCGTCTGTATGGTGGCAAACGCGCTTCTGCTGGTGCCAGGGATGGTAGTACCACCTTAGCCACCGAAAGCGTGTTACCTCCCCAGGTTGGATGAGGGTATGGTATCGCATGTGCTTTCCCCCGTTGCATGCAGTATAGAGAGAGAGAGAGAGAGAGAGAGAGAGAGAGAGAGAGAGAGAGAGAGAGATTATGTAGTCTTACTTTAAATTGCGGTATACAAGTCGAGTTTTCAACCCTAAAAAAATCTTTTTGGTTCAGTTTTTTGTCACTGCTAGTATGTGTTTGGGGTAATCTATAAACTTAAATGATTAGGCCTAACTTAGAATGTTCAGGTAAAAGGTCACAACGTCTTGTACACCGCATTTTACTTCTATATTGTTTCCTGTTGCTTCGGTATTTAGAGAAAGTTCGCTTTGGCATTCTCACTCAAAGAACACCATATCCTTGAAGCGTGACTAATTGCTTGCCAACCTAGTAAGTCCCACGCATTATTACCGCAACCTGATTACTGTCTGTAGTGATTAGCAGCAAAGAATATTACATCGATGAATCGAGTTCAAATTCTGGCTTCACTTTCACGCAAATTCTGGCTTCACTTTCACGCAAACTCCTCCCACACCTATGGATTAAATGTATGAGTAAATTGTTAGCATTGTGTGGAAGTCACTCTAGTAGAAAAAATTCTGAATCGAGAATGTAACAGGTAACTACTTCACTATCTTCCCAAAGGATATTTATGGCAATACAAAAAATAAGAGAGCTAGGATCGTCTATTTCCTGAAAAGATGTAATTTTTTTTAAAAGGGGTTAACTGAATAGTGTTGTTTCAGTCATTAACTTAAAATTTCGTTCCATATCTACGTAAATATTCAGTTTAATTTGCAGTGTAATACCCGCATTCAGTTCGGATTAAATATTTCCAAAATACTTACATTTATGTGTAATTGTACATGATCCATTTGAATCTGGCTTTATAAATTTGATAAAATCTACCGTTTTGGAGATATAGACAGTGAAATTTGGGATTCAGTCAGTCATTGGCGGCAGTCATTATTTACGTTGTTTGCATACATTCGCTGAGGAAAGCTAAACGCGGAAGACCACGGAAAGTTAAGCTCGGAACTGATCTTTCTTGTCTAAATTTTTCTCAATTACTACGCACGAGAACTATTTACGTAGACACGGTCAGTTTGCGCAATGATACCTACACTGATAGCTATTCTGCAGCGAATGTATGCAAACTGTAATAGTTGCCCGTGACTCGAATGAATCCGGACTTTCAAAATGGTAGATTTTATCAAATTTATCAAACCAGATTCGACTGCAGCATGTACAATTGCGCATAAATGTAAGTATTCTGGAAATTTTTAATGCGTACTGAGCGCAGGTGTTACATGGCGAATTAACCATTATTCAGATGAATGCTTGTAAAGTTGGTTAACTATGTCGCGTCATACAATTTTTTCGTCAGAATCCATCTTGCACATTTATCAATCTACCATTCGTCCGTGCACTGAATATCGCTTCTATCTCTGGTTCGGTGATGATGCTCTATATTCTTAACAAAATTCAAAAGACAGCAGATTAGCAAAAGATTCTTGACAATTCAATGAAGGGCCTGCAATGTTATCGCTCATGATCTGGCATCTCAGTATCTCAACGCCGTGACGTGTTATCCCTCTGCCTTTTTTTATAATTTTTTCCCTGATAGTTATTTTAATAAGCTCTCCTCCTGAGCACATCGATCGCATGTATTTAGACGTATTATTAGATTGGCACCGTAAGTTCTATTTTAATAGTTTCTTCTTTCACACTTCTCGCCTGTGCAATACTCTTCGTGCTTCTTCCTTCACAATATTATATAAGCTACAATATATATATATATATATATATATATATATATATATATATATATATATATATATATATATAAGCTAAAATATTAAATATTTAAATGCTACATCGATCACAATCTTCTGTCTTCCTGAAACCTGTTCGTTTATTGTTCTCTCTCCCCACTAAATTCTTATCATCGTCTTTTATTCCCAGGAACTTCTTGTGTCTTAGTGGCATTATTGCCCTTCTGGGGTGTAAAAACTTCTTAAATGGCGTACCTGTATTGGTAATGGGAACTGAATACGCTATACTTGAATCAAAATATAGGGGTGTTCGTAAAATAATCCGGAGCTCAACATAGCTAAACAAAAATGCAGCAGAGAGATGTTGATTCGAGTAAAAACGGAATGATTATTACAAAGTGACCAATGCAGACAGTTTGTGTTTTCCATGTTCGATGCATTCAATCAATGTTGAAGGAAAAAATGCAGATTTTCCTGTTCATTTATCCCCGTTCGATCAGTTGTGTCAACGGACTTGAGGCATTTCTAATATGATCTGCAGTTTCAGCTTCACAATATTTCTGGATTAAACAGACATAGTTGTCAGACACGGATCCAGATCACGTACGAAAACAAACGTTTGCATTGCCATATAGAACTGTGTCTAACAACTGCATTGTTAATATCTATTTGTCCGGTTTTTATATTTTCCTTTTTTTTAATCTTCATGCAAAAAGAAAGAGCCACTCAAGATAGAGGGTTATTAATGAATCAGTTCTACAGGCATGATAGGAAAAAGCAAGGGGTGCATATTTTTAAGATATTGTTTTAAAATTCGTATAACTCTCGTAGTTCTCATTACTAATGCTGTAAGGAAATACTGGAATAAAAAGGTTAAGTGAAGGATAGGGTTAATCAAATGAGAGTCTAGCATTTTCCTTCAAGAAATGGATACAATGTTTAGATTTTGCTATTGCATATTTAGACGACGTGCTCATAAAAAGCGAAGTTAGAAAGCAGCATTCAGAAGACATAAAACAAGTGTTTCAGAGAATATAAAATTACGGGCAATATAAAATATTTGAGACAAATAACTGATTCAAATCGGCGTAGGCCAGACCCATCCAGAACGAGTACTATTAAAAAATATACCTGCTCCGACAAACGTTCCTGCTTTACAATCATTTCTAGAGCTTGTAAGCTATTAAAATATTTAGGTGCCAAACATGTATAAATTGAGAGCGCTTTTAAATAAATTATTGAAAAAAGATGCGACGCGGAATTGGTCCGATGAATGTCAAAAATCTTTTGAAGACATAAAGAACATGTTAATATCTGATTTACCGTTAACGCATTTAAATCCTGATTTAGAAACAATTGCAGAATCAGACGAGAGCGATTATGGAATTGGAGCAGTTATTTGTCATATGTTCAAGGATAGTAAAATAAAATAAAATAGTTTCATGTTGGATATTCTGGAATGTCATGAATGAAATCAGTAATGATAAGTTTCGTATATTGGCCTAAAATAGACCAGGATATTTAAAATTTCGTTAAGTCATGCAAAGGTTGTTCTCCGACGGGAAAATTACCACCTGTAAATTATC
>OZ010574.1:28522242-28594742 GCA_963932145.1 Acanthosepion lycidas | reverse complement strand
CTGCAAAAGCGTTTATCTCTCTCACTCTCCCTCCATCTCTCTCTCATATACACACGCGCGCATATATATATATATATATATATATATATATATATATATATATATATATATATATATATATATTATTAATTAATGAATAGCAAACACTTAAAATTCTGACAAAGCTCTCCTTCTATATCCTATCGGAAATTCCATACGGATTACTATTTTATATATATATATATATATATATATATATATATATATATATATATATGTGTGTGTGTGTGTGTGTGTGTGTGTATGTTTGCGCGTGTATGTATATACTCTTCCTCTATAGGTTTGACAGTAAGCAGCTGCTAGTTGATTGCGCGCAATGGACGCATTTTTCAGGCGGGCATAAACCAGTCGTCAGGAGAATTCTTCCGTAGCGCGCAGGAAAATGACAATAGCGGTTAGTCAGACCTGCACCGGAAGATTATGAGTATTATTATATGCTTTGTCATATTCAGTTATCTTTTTTTCCAGGATGTAATTTCATTTTCCTTTGACATTAGCTTAAGGAGTCAGGTGCCGATTGATTTTTTGCGTGTTAATAAATTATATCTCCTACCCCCATATATATATATATATATATATATATATATATATATATGTATATATATATATATGTATATATATATATATATATATATATATATATATATATATATATGTATATGTCTGTATACTCGACTCTCCCGTCGAATTCAACGTATGAGGGTCAAGCAGATCAGTTCCCAGGAAACCGAGAACCTGACACCAGGACATGAGATTTGATTATAGGGGTGAAGGTTTTGTGAAGAACCATCCACACTTTTTGAAGGGCAGAATACAAAGACCTGGTTCACTACGTGCCACAAGGTCCCCAAATAACCCTCCGCAGGTTTTGAATTCAGAGTATTTCTCCTACACTAGTTGCCATCCAATGCTATAGAACCAAGATTGTTCTGCTATTTAACCATAGCTGGAGGGAGAAGAAGAGGATTCACACCTTTCCCAATGGTATTAGCACGTAAGTGAAGGTAATGGATTCAACTGGAATTCGAACTCGGCTCTCTTCAATCCAAGTCGATATCCATTACTCCACCGTGCCTGTATGTAGATAGATAGATAGACAGGTAGATAGATAGATGGACTAAATAAGATATGATCAACCATATATGTATGTATGTGAGCGATTACGTACTCATACAGGTAAGTAATTAACTATTTATTTAATCAATGGGGTCGACAAAACAGTGCTAAATGTAGTTAAATAGAGTGAGAAGTATATATTAATAATTACACATATATCTATCTACATTTAGAATACGACTCTGGTTTACCCATTCATTAAACATTTATGAACTATTCAATGCGGGTGTTACTTTAAAAAGAACTTCTGGGTCTTATGGGAGCAACGCTACATTGTGGATGCAAAGTTCAAGATTATAAATATAATATAGCACTACAGTGTAAATTCGAAATATAGAGTGTAGGTAGATATATATTGAAAAATAAACTAAGTTATTAATAGTAAGTTTAACAGTGATATTAATCCGTTAATGTATACTGAGTCAACGGATGAGATTATTGTACTACGAACTAAAAATGTTGGTAGTTACCAAATAAAAAGTGTGGGTAGAAAAAATATAAAATATAAAGTAAGGAAAAATAAAAAAAATAAAAACATTCATAAAAAATAAAAACAAAAATAAAGGAATGCAGGGTACAATAACCGTTAAACGCTAGGATGTGCAAGGTGGTGATTAATTGAATATGAAAAAAAAACAAACAAATATTTGAGGTAAGTCAGTGGGTGTATTAAAGCAGGTGTTAGGTTAATTGCTTTAACCACCGTCGAAATATTTGAGAAGGGAGCTCCTCCTATGAGTTTTACTGTAAACGTAGGTATAGATGCAATTATTAGTATATATAATTTTATATGAACAGTAATTATTGGAAAGTGCTCAATATCAGTGGTAAAGTTAATATAAACTCATATCCATACAACTGAATATATATAGATATAATAAATTTGCGCATGTAATCCCGGTAGTGTTATAAGTTATTGATATTTTTGGAAAACGTTCATTAAACGTTAATTCGGGACGTATTTCTCATGAACGTTTTTCTAAATGTCATATATATATAGTCATCCGTAGACAGACAGTTTGGCTGTATCACAGCTCCTCAATGTGGCTCGACGTCCGATTGCTTCAAGCCGGGATCGAAACCCGATTGATTCGACGTCAGTCAGATGTCTTGCCTCTAGGCCATCGTCGCACGCAGGAAGGGGATTTTAACGTTTTTCTCTATACGAAATGCATCAGCTGCTCGTAGAACTCAATTCAATTTTACTTGAAGAGTAAGGCTCAATAGCCGGCGTTTTTTAAAACCCCGTTTTTCCCTAGAGAGCCCAATCGGATTTCCACAGTGAGTCTCCCATATCCGCTGGGGTTAGAGATCAGAACCGGTCGCGAATAGTTAGAATCCGTGAATACATGTAACCCCCACTAAAAGTGCTTATAAGTACCTATTTTAATTGTTAAAACTCCATATGCGTTAAACTTTCATCCTAAACACTTTAGAAACATTTCCGACTCTCTTTAAAATATTTTTGAAAAATTGTATTCCTGGCCATAGACTCAGCGTGAATTTTCTTTCATACGTACAATAACCGTTTTTAATTATTCATAGATCGATACAACCATTGAAAATACTGTGTAACAAGACATAAAATATAAAGTTTAAAACATTTTCTAAAAACAGAAATGATGCCCCCAAACTTAGTACAAGCCTCATTTAAGACCCCAACCTAACAAAGAACAAGGTCCAATAACTACGCATGTTTTTGCGTTTCTTTTTTTACAAGGAAGATGTAGAAATCTACCAATTTTTACCATAAAAATGGACTGTTATATGTTTTAAGTCACTTAAATAACAGGAAAATAATACAAGAATATTTTAAATATGTTCTATCGAGAAAATACGCGAATCGAGGGAGTTCTCAGCGAATAATTTATACGTATGTTCTCCAGAAAAACACGGGAATATCCGGGATTTCCGCGAATAACAAGTACATATGTTCTAAAGAAAATCCGCGTATGTGTGAAGCCGCGAATATTGAAACGCGAATGAGCTGGGGGTAAGTGTATATATAAGTGGACATGTCTGTTTCATGCTTATACTCAATCGTTAAGCTTGAAAAAATTACAGACACACATATGCACACACACACACATATACATACATACATACATATATATATATATATATATATATATATATATATATATACCCCTAGTGAGCCAGACACTTAGGTGTTTGTGTTTGTGGTTCTTTGGTCACGTGGTATAATTTTAATTATCGCCTATAAATATGCGTTTCTCTTTGCCTCGTTAGCCGTACTTTCCCTGACGATCCGTTTAGGTGAAACCCAGGTAGGTTTGTCTGGCTCACTAGGTGTATCTAGGTCTGCTCTACGGTTGTATTGAGCTCTTTTGTTAGTTGTTTACTCGTATCGGGTTTTTTTCTTTGGGCTTCAGACCTGCATCTGTGCGATTTTTTTCGGCAGTAGTTCATGTTTGTAGCTCTTTCTTTTTTTAAAACCTTTTTTCCCTCGAGATTGATTTGATTATTGGCAAATCAAAAATTGGAGGGTTTTTCGAAACGAGTCTAGTTATCTATATTTGTATGTATATATATATATATATATATATATATATATATATAATAATAAAAAGGCTTAAACACTAATATTCCATGGTCATAATTTATTCCATTGGAATCGTAAATACGATCCAATTCATCAGACCTACAAATTCAAAAAGAAAACAGAAAAAACAACTCCGAGAAGAAAAAAATAAAATTTCGTGAGAGTGTATGTATGAGAGTGTGGGACGAATGTTAGAGTAAATGAAAGCTATAGGGAGGGGTAACAGGCGAGAAATTATGACCATGGAATATTAGGGTTTAAGCCTTTTTATTATATCCTTAATCTGTCCTGGACATTGAGTTCTACCTGGATTCTATCCTCTTGGAATAATTTTTTCTACAAATATATATGTATGTGTATGTATGTATGTATGTATATTTATATATTTTAGATATATGATTGCATATGTATGTGTATATTTACCACTAATATTATCAATATCTATCTATCTATCTATCTATCTATCTATCTCTCTCTATATATATTAGATTAATCCGTTTACTAATGATTATCAACGATTTACAGCTAATTTAAAGTCAGAAAATAGTTTTAGATGGTAATAATTTAGAAGCGTAGCGGTGAGGGGACAGAAGTGGTGGCTTCATAGAACTTTCTCAAGGGTATTTGCGCTTAAGTAAATATTACGAAGCCAATGGGAATTAGAACTCGGTCCCTGGTATCCCCAAGTGGTCACTCAAACTAGGTACCGACATTACTTAACTTTTGGTGATCTGGTGCTTCAACGTGATATGGCCGTAATCTCACTCTCTCTCCTCCTCCTCCTCCTCCTCCTCTCTCTCTCACTATATATATATATATATATATATATATATATATATATATATATATATATATATATGATTTAATGACATTTTCATCCCATCCATTATATAACCTCGTTAAAGCATATAAATACGAAATTAACCTTATATGGTTTCTCTTACAGAAATAAAAAGCAACGAGAGTTCTGTGACATATGATACTTAGAATGGAACGGTACAGAACGCGCTTTCAAATTAATCGATATCACATCGACCCACACAAGAACAAATATTCATATTTCGTTTGCCTGGTTAAATAACTCTGGCTGTATAGGTTTGCGTCATTACTGACGTATAAATATTCCTGAATTTGAATTCTTTCTATAAAATGTGATTCGCTTTTCAGTAGCACGACGCATTTTATTTTTAATGATTTTTGGAGCATTGCATAAAACAGTAGAGGAAATACATTGGTATCTCATTTAATGTCATGACGAATATCTTTGTTCTTATAACCGATGTATTGGACTTTTTCTGTTGTCAAATGTTCTGAGATTAAATATATTTAATCTTCTATTTATTTTATTAATTCTAACGACGTCTAGCCTTGTCAGATCGAGACTTTCATATGCATAGTGCCAATTATGTTCAGAAATATCTAAAGTGTCAGTTGTATGAAACCCTTTTGTAAGATCAATAGTTAAAAATGGTTCGAGGAGAGTGAGGTCTGTGGGTTTTGGTGAATGCAATACTTTTTCAAACCTTGTTGACTGGCGCTACAGAATCATCAACAAAGAACTGTACCAAATAACAGAAACCACATGACAAGTCATGTTCTTAAACAGCCTCGTCAGATCAAAATGTTTCATATGGATGACAAGCATGGAACCAGAATTTTTTTAGAAATATCTAAACTATCAGCTGCAGATCAATGACTAAAATGGCTTTGAACAAGTGAATACTGTGTATCTTGACGAAGACCATGCTTTTTAGAACCTTCTTTGCTGGCGCTACATAATCACGAAGAACTTTGCCAGATAACAGAAATCACATCACTCTGATACTATTTAAAAAATAGATTAGGATCGAAACCCTAATAAAAGCGGTAAGAGCTACTAGACTTGAGAAACCTATCTTCCTGAAAAAACTATTTCGAGGAAGATTTTATAAATTTAAACCGACAGTAGTACTGGCTTCACGGTCACTGAATGCCAAAAAGAAACAACATCTATTACCATTACCATAAGTGGGTGTGCTGAAAATAAACTTTTCTGCACCGTCGTCCGTACAGCAAATATCTTGGGGAGAAAATCCGTCTATGTAATAAATCTTCTTTGCTTATACTATTGGTCTACTTCAAAGCAAATGAGAGTTATATTACATTCGAATAAATTAGAAAAGTAGTTTTTATTTTAGCGTAAGCTTCTGCGTATAAATATCCCTGACCAAGTTTAAAAGGTGACGTATATTCCGCGACCCTTAAAATATCAATCAAGAGGTGAATACAAAAGGTTTATAACGAGGAAGAAGAAGAAAAAAACCCGACAAAACAAAACGTAGATTGAGTGGCTCAAGAACAGGTCTTCTCATATAACGCATAAATCAGTAAAAAGAAGACAATCAAAAACGATCTTACTCTAGCACGTGACGTTTTTTCTTCTGTCTGTCATGCCTACAGTGTTTGCGACATTTTGCCGCACCTGAATTACTTCGCTTCGCCGAGTGACGCCAATTAGGAGCACCTTTGTTATGAGAACAGTAACAGTTTCAAGATGTCTACGAAAACAGGAGCCGACAACACCGAGTACGAGAAAGAGCCGACTACAGAAAAGCCGACAATAATAATAATAATAATAATAATAATAATAATAATAATAATAATAATAATAATAATGAAAGTAATAATAACAATAATAATAATAATCAAATGGGCGTAGAGATGCAACTACAGCACAATACACCGGCTGAAACTGCAAAATACTTAAAAAAGACAGCAAAGACGAATGCAACCGACCAGATACAGAAGTGATGGCAAGATAAACCACTTCATGGCCAATACTCTGCCCATACCAAACAAGCTGATGTAGACAAAACCCGTACCCATCAGTGGCTACGCAGTGCAGGGTTGAAAGCGGAAACTGAAGGTTTTATCGTTGCTGCGCAGGACCAATGCTTGCTAACTAGGAATTATCAAGCACATATACTAAAATATTGTGTCAGCCCAAAATGTAGATTCTGTGATAAATATCCAGAAACGATTGATAATCTTGTATCAGGTTGCACGATGTTGGCACCCACTGAATATAAAACCCGACATGACAGAGTGGGCCAATATCTGCACTGGAAAATCTGCAACTTCTACGGGAAGGAAACTGAAAGAAACTGGTATGAACACCACCCAGACCCGGTTACGGAGATAGGACCTGTTACAATTCTATGGGACTACACAATACACACTGACAGAACAATCAAGGCCAACCGCCCAGATATTGTTATTAAAGACCACAAACAAAAACGGTGCCTCCTTATTGATATGGCAGCCCCTGCTGACTGTAATGTATCTTTGAAGATATTCAAAAAGCTGTCAAAATACAAGGACCTTGAAATAGAAATCTCAAAAATGTGGCATATGGGAACATCAACAATCCCTGTTGTAGTTGGAGCCCTAGGACAGGTTAGAAAAGATTGCAGTAGACTAATTGAAGGGATTCCTGGAAGTCCATGCCTCAAGGAGATACAAAAAATTGTTCTGACAAGTACAGCCCACACTTTACGAAGGGATTTATCTATGTAATTTCTTCTTTTTTTTGTCAGTGGAAAGTGTCATGATGCCATTTCTAACCTTAATCCCTGGGCGGGACCCGGAAAGAAACGTGTAAACGCCAGAAATCAAAGAAAATAAATAATAATAATAATAATAATAATAATGAAAATAATAATAATAATGATAATAATAATAATGAAAATAAATATAATAAATAAAAACGTACATGACATTAATCCATGTAATATCCTACAATTTCTAAAAGGAATAAAACTGTATTCCAAATTATAACTTCAACAGAACTACAGCATAAAACATACATATCACTGCCCCTAGTAATGTCCATACAAACATGTATATGCACAAAAGCAAGGTATCATCTACTATATATAAAATTGTATAACTTGCCTCCGGGGGTAAGTAAACATGCTTCCGGGGTAAGTAACAGTCTAACTCTTTGCTTTCTGGCGGAGAGGAACCCGGACGAGGCTCCGCCGAAGGGCAGAGTCTCGTTCGGAGTGGTTGATTGCCCCTGAACCCGTTTATGCGTGTTCAAAGAGGGAATATTTTTGGCCGAGCGTACGGGCTCGGAAATCCCACGTTAAACCCGGCCTTGTGCCATATGTAACCCGCGTGGGGGGATGGCTAAATATTACTATATATAAAATTGTGAATGCAGTCGATTTTGATGAGCTATTTAATGTCAAAATGTAAATATTTCAAAAGCAATTGAATGCCATCAACTACAGATACAATATATTGCTGGTAAGTTTACTATAAATATGTATTATTAGTATTTTTTATACTAAAATGTATTGCTGGATTTTTTACTTTGTGAAGAACAGAAACTAAGAGACTGTTCCACGCTAAGTGGCCTTGCTGTCGGATGTGGTCTATCGTCATGTCCAGCATGGTCTAAGTTGTTATCAAAACCACAGTAGGTGCAGCATAAGGAGGCTTTCTTTGGTCTCTTTCCTATCCTGGGTGTCTACCCTCTTAGGAAGAAGTTCTGTCAGTAAGTTTATCGGCATCTACAGTAAGCACTGATTTTCAACATAGACCTATATTCCAAAGTTGTCTACTCTACATTCTTTTAGATTAACATTAACATTTTGGATTAACATACATTTTTTTTATATTAGACTCGTATGAATAGAGTATGTATTCTTCATAAAAACAATCATTTTTTAGGAGATCAGGTTTCATTGACATATTTTTATAAAGAGGTTTTGTCGAGCGTCTGTTTTCATTGATGTATTCTTTTCAGATATATTTTTGCTTAGGGATTTACTCGGAACGTCAGCCATTCTCCGATCAGAGGGTTGGCTGCCGGATGTAGTTGTGAAAAGCAGAATAAAATGTATCTTATTTTTATTACTTCAAAGCTACGAAGAAAATTAAATTTCGGTATTAAATGTCCCATAACGGTGTTGATATGTCGTTAAACCTACAAACTAATCAATCAATCTCAATCTTTTCGCTTCTTGTATAGTTTAAATTAATCAGAATAGAAAACGTCTCCTGGTTATACCCGTCTTTCTATTAACTTTGTTTTGATTGAAGGCGTTCTCTTTTTGGATTCTAGCTGTTTGCAGTACGGGTTCTTCGTCTTCCCTCTGACGTTTCCCTTTGGCGATCATGGCTCTCCTCAACGTCTTGTCATTTGTAGCTTTTAGTAAAGTCTTTTGTTTTTTTAATCTCTTCTGAGCTCTGTCACCAATTTACACGTTAGGTAATCCACGCGCGGCTCTACTCTGTCTCTCATGCCTTTAAAATATCTTGTGAGTGTCACATTTTCCAAGCCCTCTTTCCTCATTATGTGTCCTGGAAATTTCAATTGTATTTTATTCTGATTATAACTATAAGTGTCTCTTTTGCTTCAGTCTTATCTAAAAATTCGTCCCGGCTATTCTCAGCATCCTTCTGTAAAGTCACATTTCTGTTGTCTCAAATCTCTTGATCGTCTGCGCGGAGATTGTCCAGCATTCACTACTTTGGAATAGGACCGATATTGCTTAACAATTCAGTCCTATTTCCTTTGTTTATAACGAAATTTTCCTAGTCGAATATTTTTGATATGACTCTGGAAATTATTGATCTTCTGAAATTTGAGCGAAACGTGGGAAAATGTTTTACAGAAAACCCATCATCTAAACACGCGATAACTTTTTAGAATATATATATATATATATATATATATATATATATATATATATATGTGTGTGTGTGTGGGTTTGTATATGTGTATATAGATATGTACGTATATATATATGTGTATATTCATTCATTTTTTTAGTTTTATATATATATATATATATATATATATATATATATATATATATACATATATATATTTACTTTTTTTCTTTCTTCATATATATATATATATATATATATATATATATATATATATATATTATATATATATATATATATATATTATTATTATTATTATTAAATACGCATCAACTCACCTTTGTACCGGTTACAATGCTGTCTTTTATTAAGCTCCTGTTTCGTGACTAACGGTAAGAATGAAGGTTTCAATGGCAGAGGATGAAGTTTTGTTAACTCACGAAAAATTTTAGACTTTTAATTTTGTTTCACATGATTTTGGTGCTCAGAAAATTCATTTTCTTTTTAGTTAAAAAAACAAAAAAACAAAAAACAGACTATCACGTACACTACAGGTATAATTCTAAAAGAAAATGACTTCTGACTCATATATTTTCAACGCGACATCTACTCCTTTTTCTTCATCTTGAATATTTCGACACAGACATTTGTTGGATCAGCTCGTCAGAATTATAATTCAGTATCATAAAAATCTATATCAGTGATTCTTAACCTTTTTTTTTTACCCACGGACCAGTTTTACTCCCATAACCATTCGATGAAAAAAAATTTTTTTTTTTACTATTAGAAAAATTTCAGAATTGTCTTATACAAATAGCAAATATATATGTTATGAATAATCAAGAGTGGTCTCCCCTTGTTTTGTTACTCTCCTCCTTGACTGAGCTATTTCTGTTTACTGGGACTATAAATGGACACTATACGCGAATCTTGTATTCTCAGTTGAACAAAACTTTCTCAAAGTCTACACCTGCGTACTTTCTTGGTTACAGTATATGCTTTATTTTGAAGTAAAATTAATTTAATGAAAATAACCTTGTATTTAACAATCAGCTTCTATGGAACATTTATGTACACTCGTACATATATAGTCTCTCAAAGTAGATGTTTTTCCAGAAATTACCCTTGCTGCTATAGAGGTTAATGTTGTTAATCCTTACTTCATATTTAACACTAGTCAACACCAAATTTATTGTTAAAATTTGTTTGTTGATTTTGGATAATTCTGAAGTGATAGATTCAAAAATTACATTGGTTTTGCTCAGTCAGGTCAACTTTCTGAACTAAGTTGCATATTTGTTTTTTGGAATTTTGTATTTTTACGTCCATATGGTGCAAAATTCTTTTATATTTCTTGCAGTAAACTAATTCTGAAAATTTTGTATGTGCCAACTGATGACTAATTATTATTATTTTTTTTTTATTAAAGGTGAATGAAAAGCTTTTAACTAAAAGATCTTGCAAAAATAAACCTGACGTATTCTGCTATATCTGCGGTGAATACACCATTGTACCTAACAGGAATCAAGTCACAAGTTTCATAAAGCGTGCTTACCATTCTTATTTTGGTGTTAAACTTGGTGACCAGGATAAACCTTGGGTGCCACACAAGGTATACAAATCATGCATCGAGTATATGCGTTCTTCGTTTCTTTCTGTTGACCCCAGTCACGCCAATAGTGCAGAAGTAGCAGTCAATGACATGGTTTGTCGGCTCCCTCCAAACTATGGGAATCCAAACTTCAGACAACTCTTCTAGTCTTTGGGCCACTGACGCAGATACTTGGTGCATAACTTGGGCCAAAGGCAAGAAGAGTTGTCCGAATTTTGGAATTATATAGTTTGGAGGGAGCCGAAAAAACCATGTCACTGACTGCTACTTCAGTGACTAGGATCAACAGAAATAACCGAAACAGCCTTAAATATCCTGATCTTGAATCAGCATATCGTCCTCTACCTTACTGGGATGAGATTCCAGTACCTGTCTTTGGGGAACTTCCTGGCATCAGTGACGAAGATTCCTCTAGTGTTCCAGATGATGATGATGATGATGAAGAAGAAGAAGAAGAAGAAGAAGAAGAAGAAGAAGAAGAAGAAGAAGTAGTGATTCTGTACGATGATGCTCCAGATCCTTTTTTCCCCATGGAACTAATGATCTATTGGCATCCAGAATGAAGGAAAAGAACTTCCTCTCTGACAGTGCTCGTATAACCTTTTACTGCAACAGACACCAAGAATTCCACTGTTTTTTCTTTGAAGAGAAATACTTGAGGTACTGTACAGATATATCTCGGCTTCTGCACAAGCTTGGAGTGCCACAGTATGAACCCAAATATTGGAGTCTCTTCCTTGACAGCATCAAGCGATCACTGAAATATGTTCTGCTTCACAACAGCAAATAGTTTGCCTCTGTACCCCTTGCTCACTCGATTACACTGAAGAATAAGTATAAAGTGGTGAAGTATGTGTTGGAGAAAATTGGTTATGATCAGCATGAGTGGATTATTTGTGTTGACCTGAAGATGGTGAATTTTTGTTGGGACAACTGTCCATCTTCACCAAGTACCCATGCCTTCTGTGCATGAGGGATAGTAGGGACACTTCTCAGCATTAAACAAAGAAGGACTGGCCTGTGTGGGAGGAATTCGTGCCTTACAGATCAAGGGACGTCATCAACAATCCTTTGGTAGACAGAGACAAGGTACTCTTCCCAACGTTGCAAATCAAACTCGGCTTGTTTAAACAGTTCACCAAAGCTCTAGACAAAGATGTCGGCTGCTTCACTTACTTGTGCCATGCTTTTCCAGGATTAACCATACAGAAGTTGAAATCTGGCATCTTTGATGGTCCTCAAATCCGTCAGCTCAACAGAGATCATGAATTTGAAAACTCAATAAACCAAGTAGAACTGGAAGCATGGAAGGTTTTTGTTCTGGTCGGGAATAACTTTTTTGACAACAAGGCCTGGAACTATGCAGAACTTCTCACCAATATGCCGACTGCTTTCAGAAACCTTGGATACCACATGAGCATCAAAATTCATTACCTGAAAATCTGGGATCAATCAGTGATGAGCAGGGGGAGAGATTCTATCAGAACATAAAAAAGATGGATACCAGATATCAGGAACGCTGGGATGCAGTCATGATGGCTGATTACTGTTGGATTCTGACATCCCTGCTACTGAGCAATCGAGGGGTTCGAAGAAACAGACTTTCATGTCCTGAATTTTGAACAATGACGGCGTAACGTTCAATCTACATGTACTTACCTTTATCAATGTCTATTATCTAATTTACAGAAATTGGAGTTTGTAACATTTTTTTCTTTTTTTAATCCATTTTTAATATTTTAATATGGCGTAGATTACTGTAGAAATTTCAATTCTCAATTGTAACAAAACTAAAATTTTTACTCACAATTAGCTATTTTTTGTGTGATCTCCACTCAAAAAATATCAGTGGTTTGAGAAATACTGTTCGACCTGCTATTAATGCCTTTATGAAAACTTGTCGTATAGTACACGGAACTGGGGCAAGATGAAGATTTAATTCTAAAAATAGACCTCGTTAAAATCAAACAATGGATTATAATACTATTTCAATTTAAGAAATTAATTACTTAAATCATTGTCATGTATTAGGTTGGTGCAAAAATAATGTCGTTTTCTTACATATGTTACTATGTGAGAAAACGACATTATTTTTGCACTAACCTAATAATATGAGTCAACCAACCAAGGAAAAATAAACTACATCCTCAGATCGGGAGGTTTTGAGAAGTGTGAAATCACCTCATAATTGTTGTGGTTCCAGGTCCACCTTGACCCGGGGTCGTAGCACCTGTTAGTGTCCCAACTATGGGCAAATAGTGAACTCCTCATACTGAAGTAAAAACATGAAAAGATAAAAATGCATTAGAAAAAATGACCAGCAATACCTTTTCATAGTCAAAAAATAAATACCAGCAATACATTTCGTTAGTCAAAAAATAAATACTAACAATACATTTTCTGAAAAAAAAATACTAAATCTCACAAGAAAATAAAATTTTGTTTTTCGAGGTGTTGTTGCACGTTAAAGCGCGTTAGGTGGTGCGCTGAAAATATAGTGTTCGAGGCAGTCAGGAGAGTTCAAATTAAAAAAGCTTGTATTTATTCGATACAGACGATTTAAAACAAATAAACCAGGTTCATTTTTTTACTATATGTCTCCAAAATTTCCTTCGAAAGAATACAGCGAATTTCTCTGCGACAAATTTTGTTTTCCGCTCTTAAATACAGAGAAAACATCGCTCAAAAATTAATTATTGTATGGTCGGTAGCTTTGATGAGCCAAATATTAATGACATGTGTTCTGACTACGTGTGAACGTCTTCAGCTATGCACTGGTAATTTCCGACGGGAAAACATAATCAGCTATAATTCGTTTAGATTCTTCACACTGTCTATTAACAAATACCAAGATTTCCAGCCAATCAGGGACCTGTTAATAAACAATTCCAGTCAGAAGAAAATGGTACATTTATTAAAGCTCAAACCTAAAATCTACTTTTCAAGAACATTTATGAGTAGATTACTTGCCTTTAATTTAGATACATTCGAGTATATATATATATATATATATATATATATATATGAAGAAGTATAGTCTTAAGGCGTGCTATATTTATGGGATAAAGTGCTCAATATCAGAGATAGAGCGTATGTAAATATAAATATAAAAGTTAACATTGAAGTCAACACTCAGAGGCGATAGGCTGTTTCGTGCTAGACGCAATCGGTAGCCTGACAATTGCGTCTATCATGAAACAGCCTGTCGCCTCTGAGTGTTGACTTCAATGTTCACTGTATTCAGTTCTTCCAAAACGTGTGGTTGCATCTGCAAAATATCTCACCATTATAATCAAATGGTTATGAGCGGGTAGTCAGGTTACTGCTTCTAAGAACTGAGTTGTTTGACCTTCATACGTCGATAATATATATATATATATATATATATATATATATATATATATATATATATGAAGAAAAATATACGGAAAAAACAAACAAAAATCCTTATATGCAATTATGCTGTTTTAATGTTAATATAATGTCAACGTCGGATGTTTCGGTCTAATAAACCATCTTCAGGACATATTCATAAAATATAATTAACATTATCAATTCAACATGACAAAGACGATGGACATAAGAACAAGACTTATCCAAACAGATAACTGAAAGTTTTATATGATCAGCGTTCCGTTTAAACATGGTCATGTTGTCGTCAAGTGTTTTTTCCGTATATTTTTCTTTATACTGTCGGATCTATATCCATATATTTGCTTACATATATATATATATATATATATATATATATATATATATATATATATAGTATTAATACTAATATAAATTTTGTCAATTAGCTGAATAGCGTTATATTAATCACCGCGACTTGACAATTTCGTTGACGAATCTTTTTTAATCGTTCGGTCCACTCAATTTCAACAGTTGCCTAAAGTGATTTTTTATGCGTAGCTTAGTTGTGGCAAAAATATGAACACCCAGTGAGGATCGAACTCATTATTGAGTCGTTATTGTTCTAGCGAGACATGCTTATTAACCATTACACCACCTCGAGGTGCACATTCAACAAATGAATATATATGAAAAAACAAAACGCATGACACAAAGACGGTATATGAAGATATCAGACAGGAATTGAACTCGAATATTTTTTTTAAAATCATTTCAATCCAAGTAATATATTAAACCCACTAGGACCCAAGGGGGGGATACTGAGTGTGAAAGTCTATTATAAAAAGAAAATAATATTAATAAGACAGAACAATAAAACAAAACAAATTAAAAAGACATCAGAAAACGATTGACATTGCATTTAATGTTTTGAAGATGAAAGGCAATAAAGCCACTAGGACGCAAAAGGGTTACTGAGTGTTAGAGAGGACAAGAAAAGCTACTATTAAGGAGAACGGATAATAAAAGAATAAGAACTAAGACGGCAGACAATAACGATAGACATTGCATTTAATGTTTTGAAGAGGAAAGGCTATAAAGCCACTAACGAGGTTAGTGAGTATTAGATTGGTATTTCATTTAAATTCCTGTCGATTGAGAATCACTGCTCTATATTGTTAACCGAAAAATCCTTCTCACTACCAATTTTCTGTTAACTGATGAACCGACACCTCTTTCGATATGAATAGATGGGCACTGATCATGTAAGCATTGCATATCACATTCCAAATGAATCTTATTTTAATCACTTCACTTCCAAGCTAGGCAATAAAGCCACTAAGACGCAAAGAGGAGTGTTACTGAGTGTGAAATAATACAAGAAAAAGAAAAATATTAGAAACGTGAGAGAATAATAAAAGGACAGGAATTAAGAAGATGGAAGATAACGATTGACATTGTATTTAAATTTTTGAAGATCAAACTTGACTCGGAACCAAGAAGCCGGATGAGAAAAACCACAAGCCATAACTTTTTTAAATCTTTTTTGTCATTTCCACCCAAGCAAGGCAATAAAGCCACAAGGACACAAAAGGGTACTAAGTGTTAGATAATATAAAAAAAAACAACTGCTTTTAAGGAGAGAGGACAATAAAAGAATAAGAATTAAGAAAGCGGATAATGATTGAAATTTTCGAAGCCAGTAGAGAGTTCCATAATCGAGAAGTGCGATAGAAGAAACTGATAGTATGGTTACATCTAGACATTTCAAGTGTAAAATGATGAGACCTTGCCGCCAATCAAGTACTGCGCTTAAATTCATAAAGTTTAGGTAGTATAGAAGAAAGTTCATCAGAACATTTACCATGAGAAAATTTATATAAAAAAAAAAGACAGAGAGAAGCTATGTTACGGCGGTGGGAAAATAACTGAAGCGGAGTTACTAGGTCAGGGCCAATAACATTGCAAGTTCTTCTATGGATTTTATGAAGAAGCTGCAAATATAAAGTAGGAGCACCATTAAAGATGTAGCAGCAATATTCTAAGCATGGAGAATGGTAGACTTGTAAATATCTAGGATTCGTTCTTGAAAAATTGTCTAGCACTATACAAGGAACCATATTGCGCAGGACTAGACCAAGTATTTGATTCAATATAATCTTTCCACTTCATATCAGTGGAAAAACATTAGGTCGAGAAGGTAAAACGATCTACCCTTCTGGTGGATAGCATCAGCTAAAAATCGATGGAAGTCAGAAAGTGTTCTCGCAGACTACTAATAGAGAGCAGTTTCGTTTTGGAGACGTTAAAATTAAAATTATCGACGTAAAAAGTGAAGCAAGGTAACCAATGTTAAATTTCCGGCTACGTATGTAGCATTCCTTTTCAAACTATGGCTCTTGGTTTTTTCAACCTGTTCACTGTGCAAAGCAGACTCGGCAATCTAGATTTTGCAACTATTTTCACCACGTCACACCTGTCCTATATTTCTATCCGGCGCACTACACTGTATATATACATGCGACACGAAGACCTAATTTTGAAGCTAATTTGACCACATTAAATGGACATAGAGTTTTGTCAATAGGGCCAGCCGTACATACGCTAATATTATATCACGTGTATGATGCGACTCTCTTAAAATTAGCCTTAAAATTAGGTATTGAAAAGTCGCATAATACGCGGGTATGTACGCAATTTATAACCAACCAGCCTATGAGAATATTTTTGCAAATTACTTAAATCTGGTCTAGATTATAGAAATCGACAGCATATACAGTGGCTATGAAATGGGGGATGAATTTAATACTAAAGAATAATATAAAAATGTTCCCTCAATTTCTATCATCTTTTCATTTGATTACCTATTATGCCTTTTTGGAATTTCATTTATGAATCTACTATAGCCAAGAAATGGGGTATGTGTTTAATACTAAAGAACAATACGAAAATGATCCCCAACTTTTATCCACTTCTTTTGGTTATCTATAAAGTTTGTTTTCAGTTAGGCTATATTCTCGCGTATCATGCGACTTTTGAAGATCTAATTTTGAAGCAAATTTGAAAAATTTAAATGGATATATAGTTTGGTCAATGCTAATTTTAGATCTCATGTTTTATGCGACCCTCTTAAAATTAGCTTCAAAAGTCGCATGATACGCGAGTATATACGGTACACTGGCGGGCAAAACAATACTTTTGCTAGTTTTAACCTCACGTCGAGAGTAATTAGCAATATCCTTTTCTCAATTCATTTTATGATTTTTAAGGGCTAGAAAGCAAGTTACTATATTTCCGTTAATATTGTATGGTAGATTATAGAGCATTTTAATTATAGTGAAGCTGAAAAAAGGCTTTGTAAACATAACAGGTCAACAACGAATAAATTCAACTTTCAGCCCTTTTCTTAAGTTAAAAAGGTATTTTTCTTTTGCGTACTCTATAAATTGACATTTTGTACTTTCTTTAATTTTATTATTAAACGCTAACGCATGGAATTACTAATTAGTGTTACTGCCTTTGGCTCGACTAATTACATCAATTTGATGCGGCCTTGAATGAAACAAGGTTCAGATTTTCTCATTGCGATTTTCTTTCCTTTCTCTTTGGCAGTAATCCCAAAGCGCTTGCAGGCAGCGCAGTTTTCGTTGGAGTCCTGGTCTATTCACTTACGACTCAATTATATTGACTACGGATTCAATTATATTGGGATCAGCAGTTTGTCTTCGCCGGTCTTCCAAATGTTTAAAATCTTCATCCGCAAGAAAATCTTTTTTTTGGCTGGAATATGTGGCAAGGTGCACCGTCATAATGGAAATTGATCTTTGTAATCTAGCAGAAGATTAGTCCGTACTAACCTAATTAATTGAAAAGTAACTCCCTATTTTATGTTTGAGTGGCCGACCAGGAATCCTGACTTAACACCCTGTGACTTGGGCACCTCGAGACGGTGTAATGGTTAGCAAGCTTGTCTCGCTAGAACATTTACTACTGACTAGTGAGTTCGATCCTCGCCAGGCGCCCCATAATTTCGGCCTTGTACCACATTTAAGCTACGCTCGGAAAATCACTAAGGGTACCTCGAAGTGGTGTAATGGTTAGTAAGCTTGACTCGCTGAAACAGTTGCAACTGAATAGTGAGTTCGATCCTCATTGGGTGCCCAATTCTTTCGGCCTTGTGACATTGGAAGAACATGAAAGGCGAACAGAAGAAGTTATGTCTTCCATACCACAATAGTCGCTGGTGAAATCAGTTGACTCGATTCCTGGGCGGCCCGAGAAGCTGGTAACGAAATCTGGTGCCCATATCAAATTTTAAATAAAACCTGATGTTAAACACCTTCCTCTCATATCCATTTCTTGTAAAAATCATAGTAAATAAATAAGTTAAATGTACTTTTAAATGTGGAGTTACATTTAAGCCATCCTGTAGTTTTCTCCATTTACCTTTCTGTGAAATTTTACCATTTCCTTCCAAAATCGTTTTTGTTCCAACCCCACACCATAATGTGTCCACCACCAAAGTTTTTTTTGTGGTATATCCTTGCATTTTATGTCTCTCACATATTATTCTTACATAACTCTGTTTTTCCATTCATCGCGAATAATTACTTTTTAAAACTTTCCAGTATCACATGTTAGATATTCTTTTCACAATCGTCTACTTTGATGTTTGGTTAATGATAGTTATCTGCTGCGATGCTCTGGCGGGAATTTCTTTTTTTGGTAATACTCTGTGTAATGTATTAAATAAAGCCTCACAGTTCAGACTACATTCACTTTTCACTTGTCTGACTGCTAGTTTTGGATTGACTAAAAAGACTCACACAATCTTTCTTACATCACTCTTGTCTAACTTTTGTGGTCTTCCTGTTTTCTTTGCACTTAAAACCTTTCCATAGTCCTGGGTATGACAATAAAGTACATGCGTCAGCAAGGCCTCAGATCAGAAGATTTTGAGGAGCGTGGAACCACTTCTTAATTGCTGCTGTTTCCAGGTCCACCCTGACCCGGGTTGGTAGCAACTGTTAGGGTCCCAGCTATGGGTAAATAGTGACCCCCCTCAAACAAAACCAAAAAAAAAATACTATGAAAGCATAACAAATATATTTTATAATAAAATGATTAACAATGCATTTTTAATGCAATATGACCAACAATATATTTTTATACTAAAAATACCAGCAATACCTATTTACAGTAAAATTACCAACAATATATTTTATCAGTAGTTGAAGGCATACAACTGCACTCAAAATAGTTGAAGGTATACAATTGCATTCAAAATGTTTATTTTTTAGCATTAAATAACGATTCAAGCTGTAATTGAAGATATTTATCAAAATTTCCTATCTTCACAATTCTAAAAGAAAACAGAAATACCTATATTGTACCTACTGCGCAAAGATTGATATGCCACTAAACAAAATCAATCAATCAACATGAAAGAACTCTTTCATGACATATAATATCCTACAATTTCTTCAAACTGTATTCCAAAATACAACTTCAACAAGGCTACAACATAAAACACACATCACTGCCTCTATCAATCAAGTCCACATAAACTTGTACATGCACAAAAGCTGAGTATCATTTACCATGTATTCAATTGTGAAAGCAGAATAACATATATCATACTTATATTATTTCAAAGCTCTGAAGAAAATTAAATTTCGATATTAAATGACATCAGATATGACGTAGATATGATGTTAAACAAACAAATCAATGAATCAACACTTCCAGAATTAGCGAACATATTCTCGGTTGTTTTAACAATGTTTCTGAAAAATTCCAGCGTCTATCTCGTTCACTCATCTCCCTCTTCAATGTCGCAAGCTTTGTCTTTGTATCATCAAAAATTTTAGTGTAAAAAAAACAAACTTATGTTTAACTACAATGACTTGCCAAGGCAACTTACACTTATGTTATTTAGAAATTTGCATGTTATCATGAATTTATGATCTTAAATTTTTCATTGGTCCATAGATTTACATGACTTTTTTTTTAAATTCAAAAAAGTGGTGTATCATTTCTTACACAGCACGTGCGAAAAGCCATCAACTTATTTACCAATCCTCAAGGTCCACATATACTGCTGATAAAAGCATTACGTTAAGTAATCTTAACTTCGGATCATTCCAGTTAATTCACAAATAATATAAATAAGTTAAAGTTACTTTAGGGAGTTATTCACATTTCGTAAGTGCGGATCATATTCGAGGTACTTACAAGGAATTTTTACAATTAAAAAACTCCGTTGTTTATCCGGGTGAGTGCGAACGTCGACCACACACTTAGAAATAGCGCATCCGAGTTGACCACATTTGGGACGATCGCAGACGTCAACCCAACCGGAATGCAATGGAAGAGCCTCGCTTTGGGAGAATTTGGTGTGAATTTTAGTAAATATAAATTCTTTTTATTTTGGGCTGAATTACTATTTTGGGGTGAATTAACAGAAAAGATCCTTAACTTCTTAAGAATATAAAGGTATATAATAATTTTATATGCCGTAATTCTATGTCTAATACGCTTACATCCATAATACGCTCCCCTAAAATTGTACTAAAAGTTTGAAAAATGCTCCTACTCACGCATAATATGTACCCCTTGTTTTGGTAATCAAACCCTATAAATTGCACCTCTCCAATTTCGTTATGGCCAGCGTCTCCCACTCTTATTCAAGCTGTAATTGAAGATATTTATCAAAATTTCCTATCATCACAATTCTAAAAGGAAACAGAAATACCTATATTGTACCTACTGCGCAGACTAATTAACCTGTTTTGTTCGTTAAAATGTACAATCTGTGATGACAAATTTACGCAGGTACAGGCTTTAAGAAATCATTACTCAACTGAGAATACAAAGTTCACGTAAGTGTCATTTTATAGTCCTAGTAAAGAGAAATAGTTCTCTCAAAGATGAGAGTAACAAAACAAGGGGAAACCACTCTTGATTATTAATAGCACAATCTCCCGGGTCTGTATGTAGTTTTTCACAAAAAAAAATCGTTTTAAACATAGAATAATATTATTTTAATTTAGTTTTGTGATAATTCTTATTTTATTTTGCATTTGTAAGTATTGTTAAGTACATATGGTTGTATTTGATATCCTTATTATTTTTTTCCTTCTTTTATTATCTCTTTTCTTCTTCATTATCTCTCTTCTTCTTTTGGTATTTCTTTCTTTCTTTCATTGTTTATTTTCTTCGTTTATTATCTCTTGCTTTCTTTTACTATCTCTTTCATTCGGATATTATCTTTTTTTTCTTTTATTATCTCTTTCCTTCTTTCATTATCTCTTTCATGACTAGTCATGAATGTTAGTATCAAATTGTCGTATGTTTGTGGTGAGTAGTCATTTTGCAACTGAAATCGACCTATGAAAGGGTTATTTTTTGAAGATTTTTCTGTAGCTGTGCATAATACGCACCCCTAATTTTGTTTATTATTGTTTTTTAGAAAATACTGTTTATTATACATGGGAAATTACGGTAGTTTCACCCCAATGCGAATGGCTAAATCTGCAGACCTCAAATACAAACTTCATTCAGCCCTTTAAATATGTGGCATATGCCTGCGTTTGTGTGCACTTTACCCTGTTCATTTTAACCTTTAACGTGTTTACAAGCAGAAACACTTGCAAGTATCTCTCTTGTAAACATTTCTTTATAATAGGATTCTGTTTCTTTTCTTCTTGTCTCCGTCCTTTGTGGTGAGCGGCACATTTTATCTCCTTGTTGGTTTCAAATAGCGTAAAATGAACAACGAAAAATGTATGGAGCTGGGGATTTATATAGAGGGGATAGAGGGGATAGGGTGTTGTATTTAACCGCTTCTTAGGCTTTCTTTCTTATTTTAGGTGATGACAGCATTTCGTTGGTCTGAAAAATGTATAGACAGATAACGAGGTATCGGGATGGGTAAGAAAAATGTGGATCGGTCGGATAAGTAGCGAGGGAAGAAGGAGGACATGAGAAAAAAAGGTAGAAGGTAAAAAAGAAAGACATGGAGGAAGAAGAAACGAAGATGGTGGGACGGATAAAACAACGACGATGAGAAAGAGAAAGGGAATGGAGGAAAATAAGGATTAGGAAAAGACAAAGGAGAGAGGCGAGACAAAAAAGGACGAAGAAGAAAAGAAAGAAAAGTGGAAGAAGATGAGGATGGGGAAAAAATCTAGGAGCAATTGGGTGAAATGGATGAGAAGAATGATATGAAAAAAAATAAAAGAAAGAAAAAAAGAAGGAAAGAGATAATGTGAAGGAAAGAGATCATAAAAGAAAGAAAGAGTTCATAAGAGAAGGAAAGAGATTATAAAAGAAAAAAAAGACATAATAAAAGAAGAAAAGAGATAATGAAAGAAAGAAAGAGACAATGAAAGAAAGAAAAAGATAATACCCGAATCAAAGAGATAGTAAAAGAAAGAAAGAGATAATAAACGAAGAAAATAAACAATGAAAGAAAGAAAGAAATACTAAAAGAAGAAGAGAGATAATGAAGAAGAAAAGAGATAATAAAAGAAGGAAAAAGATAATAAAATAAAGAAGGATATAATAAAATAAAGAAAGAGATAATAAAAGAAAGAAAGAGATAGTAAAAAAGGATGAAAGAGATAATGAAAGAAGGAAAGAGTTAATAAAAGAAAGACTGAGATAATAAAAGAAGGAAAGAGATAGTAAAAGGATGGAAAAGATAAGGAAAGAAGGAAAGAGATAAAGAAATAAAGAAACAAAATGAAAGAGATAACGAAGAAGAAAAGATATAATAAAGAAGGAAAAAGATAATAAAATAAAGAAGGATATAATAAAAGAAGGAAAGAGATAATAAAAGAAAGAAAAATATAATAAAGAAAGAGATAAGAAAAGAAAGAAAGAGATAATAAAAGAAGGAAAGAGATAGTAAAAAGGATGAAAGAGATAAGGAAAGAAGGAAAGACATAAAGAAATAAAGAAGCAAAATGAAAGAGATAATGAAAAAGAAAAAAGATAACGAAAGAAGGAAAGAGATAATTAAAGAAGGAAAGACATAATAAAAGAAAGAACGAGAAAGCAATAAGGAAAGAAAGGAATAGATTAGAAAGCATAAAATAAAGAGGAAAACAAGAAATTAGTTTTTTTAATGGGGAAAGAAGAAAAGAAGAGGTTCAATAAAAAGTAATGAACGATTTGAGAAGGAAGAAAAAGCACTCAAAGAAAATTGTCTTCGCTGCTTAATAAGAAATATAGATGAAGTAAAAGAATTGCAAAAGGTGTAAAAGGAAAAAAAAAAACGAAAAAGAATACGAATGCGTAGAAGAAAAAAAATTAAAATGTCTAAGAAAATCAGTTTCCAACTCGATATTTTTGCAGTTGATGACAAGTATTTATTCCCCTCTTAATAGTAAATCGAATATGTCCGACAAAAAAAAAAAAAAAAAAAAAAAAAAAAAATTGACCGCTGATCTCGCAAATGACCTCCAATCATTTGTTAACTGGGAAAAAGTATGGCTTGTAAATTTTACCTCCTCTAAAACGAATAATTTTTAATCACCATTCTACCCCCTTTTTTTTGCTTGCAGTCAGGATAGCCAATGCTAATCTCCATCAGAGCAAATCTTTGTGTCACGTTTTTCCATTGGCATGAAATCGAATGATTATAATGAATCAATTATTAGGTCTCTGTCTAAGAATGGGGGTCCACTTTGTCGTGCCAGACAATGTTTCAACTCAGAATTCATCTTATACTTTTATAAATCTACCATCCGTGCTTCATTGCTGCTAAAACGATTTTTGATGGTCACTTGCTCAACTGTGCCTCACACATAATAATCAAGGGGTTTGCAGTCTGGGAAGTTAGGCGGCCAGATCTAAGGCGTGATGTGGTCGGAGAAATTGTCTGACAGCCATGATTTGGTTTTCCTACTTGTGTGGCGTAGTGTAGAGTCCTGGGTCTTCCAGCGGTCACCCTCTTGACACAGAGTAGCGCTATTTCCTAAAGGCATTTGATGTAGGTCTACGTGTCTGAGGCCTTCTGGGAAGATGAATGGAGGCCTAACGTCGTCATAACAAGTGATCACTCCAAACTCCTTCGTAATCACCATTAGACTCAACCAGATGAGATTCTCAACAAAGTCTGTAATGTAATCGACCCTAACGTGGATTCTCGACTTCTGTCATTTTCCAACTACCGTGACGTGTATTCTCTCTGTCTTTTTTGTTTCATGGCAATTGTCTTCATGACCTTTCCCCCTTTGTATATCGACCGCATGAAGTGAAGAGTACTGCTAGATTAGCAATTAGGTCTCATCTGTTTTCTGTTGAATTAGATAAATGTAACCCTAATTACTATTCTAACATTTTCTTTTATCTCACTTCTCGCTTGTAGAATTCTGGACCGGTTTCTTTATTCCCTGACGTTGATAATATTGAACAATTTAAATGCAACGTCAATCGCCAAATTCTGCCTTCCTGAACGCTGTTTCTTTATTGTCCTTTCTCCCCACTAGTCGTCTCATTTTCTTTCTTTGCCATATATGTGCAGGAGCTGCCCAGTTGCCACTTTCCAATCTCGATAGGGCCCAAAAGCTTCTCCGCGTCCTTGTAGGTGACGAATTATTTTCCATACGACAACCCATTTCCCACAGACAAGACATTGCAGGACTCTCGCTGCTTTATCGCTGTTTCCACGGTGAAAGATCACCTGAACTACAGTCCATAGTTCCACCAGTTCTAACCTTCATGACTAAGACCGACAGGACCACACATATTGTAGCGAACCACCCTCATTTACTCATGCATTCCCCTGGTCAGATGTAAGTGCCACTTAAGCAGCTTCTTCCCACAAACCACCGCATCGTGCAACCGACTCCCCAGAGGTCTATTACTCGATCACTACAATCTTAACCTGTTCATGTCTATCATATACGCATAAACTATGCCTCTTACTCTGTAATCATCTACATCGAGTGGCTTCCAGGCCTTGCACAGGATGAACACAACTGTAAAGAAAAAGTAACGTTTACATTTTAGTTTTATCTCCTTTTTTAAGCTTGAAATGATAAAAAACGATAATGGAAAAAAAGTTAAGGATAAGCAGAAGCTCATTGTGTCAACTAGAGATAAATAAATTCACCAATTTTACAAGAAGTGGGAAATCAATAAAAGGAATAAAAAATGATAAATATTTGAGAAGAAGGAAAGTAAAAGGGTATGACAAAATGAAGAAATATAATAAAATGGATGAAGAAGAAAAAGACTGCCATCGGAAATGTGCAAAGAAGAAACGAAGGCAAATGAATGAAATTAAGAAGGAAATTAGAAGAAGATGTGAATAAAAGAAGGCGATCCAAAAGAAAAAAAAATCCATTATCTTTTGCAGTTCGAAAATGTCACATAAGGTCTCTCTATAGTGAACACGGGACTAAGAGAAAAAGTAATTTGCAAGTTTAGAAACTATGTAAGAATGTCCAGACAAAATGTCGAGTCGGAACATTAAATAGAAAAATAAAACGCATTATTATGAAAGTTACAAAAAAACCCAGAGGAATTGGACTGGCCTTCAACAAATTATTTCACATAGATTTGCATTAAAAGCTTCCATTTAAATCGTTTATAAAATATGAGGCTAGGATGAAAAGTTCATAGACTGACGATGAAGGAGTGATGCTAGAGCTGTGAAATCTTGCATGCAATAATCTCAATTCGTCTTATTAATAACTCCATTGTTTTTCTTTCATGTACGAGGATGGGCTGAAACGTTTATAGGCTGATATTGAGGGAGCGATGCTAGAGCATGTTTATCTTGATGGCTAAAAAAGTCAACAACAGCAGATATGACGTCATAATCCCTGCGATATTGGTTACCTGCCAAGTGTGTTTGGATGAATTTAAGCGTGCTACTAGGTGGGCATTTCGGTCCCACTCTTTCACTGTCGAAACTACTAAATGTAGCCATCTTTTCTACTCCAACTTCTTGTTATTTCGCACCTCACCCCCAGTGAAACTCCCTTCATATCACTTGATTCCGTGATAGCTTTAATCTTCAAATATTCAAATGTAATGTCAATCGACATTTTCTGATGCCTTGACCTTGATTCCTGTCCTTCTTTTTATCCTTTTCCCAAACAATCCTCTTTACTTTTTCTCCCACTCTTTGTAACCCTTTTCGTGCTAGTGGCACTCCTGCCTTGCTTAGGGTCAGTTGCGTAAAAAAAAAAAAAAAAAAAATACTGCCATTATTATTTCTCTGTACAGATCCTATTTTCGTGGTGGAGGTTATTAGGAATCGCATGACAAGTCTTTTAATTTACTCTGATTTTTATTAATAACTAGCAGCATGGCCTGGCGTTGCCCGTGCTTGATTCAAAATTCGTACGACTCATACAGCAATCGCTATCACTTTCCCTTGCTTGCCTTTAAAGGAGTACCCTTTTCCGTGCTGATGTTGCTACATGCCTTACTTCTTGCCTATCTCACACTGCGAATTTTTCTAAGCTCTATACTAAACATTAAATCAGTTACGAAAAAAGAACTAAACAAAATGAACACAAAACGATCAGCTTTAAAAAAGGACTCGTAACTGGAAAAACCGAATGAAAAAAGAATGTTAACAACAAATACTTTTTCACACCCAACCCAGTTCTGCGGAATCAGAATCAACGTTGAGTTTAAGCAAGCGAATGAGCCAATTGGAGTAAAGTGCCATGCAGATTTAAATTTTTCCCACTTGTGACGAATGCAGCTATCGATTTTTTTTTTCATGCTAGCTAGCTAGTTAACATTCGTATGAGTCAGCTGTTGGCTCTCATGCTGGCCAATAGAATCTTCCTGACTATTCATGGCAGCCAGCTATTGGCTCTCGCTCTGGAGAATACAAAATGGCCGCAAACTACATGAAAACTGCCGTAGAAGCATGAAAAAATCGATTATTTCCACTATTAATGGGAGTTGGGAAATGCAAAGTCGATTTTGGCCTTCCGGCTAACTTGGAGAATGTGCATGTAAATTTTGGTGCAACTCCGTCGAAAATTGCGGCCGTGCATTCGTTACACACACCGACACACACACACACATCCCGACTTTTATAGATAGATATATTTTTAAAGTTTAAATATGTTTACCTCTAGTTTTACGAGTGAGATTAATTTTCAGAAACAGACAGTTGAAATGACTGGGAGAGATAAGAAAGAAAGAACATTTGGAGAATTTGCCACACACAGGTTATAGTGAAAATCAAATTTAATACAAAAATATGTGTGAATGAATGACAGAACAACGACGAACAAAATAATAAAGAGTCAAAATCGGCAGAAGAAGGAAATTGCGGAGAGCCACAATCATCCATAACGTAGAGACATGACACCAAAAGTAAGATTAAACAATGCCACTACAACCATGAAATATTTTATAAAGAACTGAAACGCGTTAGAAAACAGAATGGTTTGAAATTGATACGTAGGAAAGATTTGAGATGATTAGAATTTGGCCTCCAGCAGTTGCAACCTGATAACATTAGTGTAAATATAAGTCAGGTCTATAGAGAGTAATTCTGGACAAGAACTGATATTGACAATCAGATGGCCCGGGAAATTAATGACACGCTATGATAGATCGCAGAGATTGACAAAGTATTGATGAGGGGGAAAAACATTATGAAGACTGATCATTATCAAAGACCGTGTTAAATTCTATCATAAGATGATTTGCGAATTGCATCTAACAAAACAGTTCAGAATTGCAAATCTGCAGACACGAATAAAACAAACCCAAGAAAAGCGAAAAGATAGACAGATATATAAAAATAAACAAGAAACAATAATAAAAAGAAAAAGAAAAATATCCATAAAGATTAAAAATGAAATACTAAAAATTAACAAGTTGTAATGAATAATCTAGTGTGGTCTCCTCTTGTTTTGTTACTCGCCTCTTTGAGAGAGCTATTTCCGTTTACTGGGACTATAAAAGGACACTATACCCGAATCTTGTGTGGTCTGTTGAATAAAGGTTTCTTAAAGTCTAACCTGCGTAATTTTGTGATTACACAAGTTAATTCATTTTCAAGTGTGTAATTCGACGAGTATAAAACAACCCCTTAATATAGCCATCTCGATGTATTTTGTTTTGAAAAGTTATCTCATATTATGTATTAAAATATCAATGTCGTACGCATGTTTTACTAGAATATGTAATCTTTCATAATATGAAAGAAGAGAAATGAACCGGAAGTAAGCCATTGTGTGTTTTTTCTCATTTCCGTTTCAAAACGGGTAAAAGCACAAACTAGATATTTTGAACGTTTTAATTAAACTATCATTCTTTTTATGTTTGATATCACTTTATTATATATCTATATATTAATAAGTTATGAAAAAAATAAAAGAAGTTTTCTTTCCTTAAGAATGAAGACAAAAAACTATAAAAAAAACCCAGCACTCTCGATGTGTCGCCCATACTTTCGGCCTTACAAAATCATTCCAAATCGATTACGACTGAGAAGTGAGTTCGATCATCACTGGTTGTCCTATATATTCTACCTAGTGCCACATTTAAGATACGCTTAGAAAATCACTATAAGGAAATATTAAAATTAAAACATAATATTTTGGGCGAAACTGAAACAAAAACCGTTCGATTGCTGTTTAACCTAGGGAAGGTTACTGAATAGAATAATCAAACGAAGCTTGGTAATGAACGATAATACTTAGGACAAGAACAACACATATAGGATTCGCCAGCGTCACGTAGAAGAAGTAGACAACTGCTAGAAGTGAATCAAGTGAATTCCACAATGAATCTCCAACTGCAGGATATCTATCAACCGCTCCACGCAGTCATATGTGGCACGACGCCGAATTTAATATGGGGTATCTTTGCCCGTAGGCACAGCCAAAAATTCTTCGTAGGATCCGAATAAAACTGGGTCGGGTAGCTGTTTCCAGAGACGTAACTCTGACCTTCGACATAGCTTCGTCTGGGAATCCTTTCTGCCCGGAGGCAGAGAGTTTGACCACCACAGCTGGAGACGAATCTCCGACTGCAGACCAAGATACAGTGTTTACTACTGTATTTATCTGAATGGGGAGATACCCATAGCGAGATGTCCGTAGTTATGCTACAACAATTGCGATGATTCCCAAAGAACATATATTGTCAATATGTCAAATACCTTTTGTAAAGAATTGTCATCAGCTCCTGCATAATTTTTTTATTTATTATCTCTTGGGCTGAGTGTATTTGCAATTTTTCTGTTTCAAATAAGAGATTTTCAATCTATGTAAAAAATTCTGAAAACGTGTAATTGTGTATAATACGCACCGCGTTTTTAGCTTTTAATTTTCGTTCAAGTTTCCTCGTATTATACACAAGAAAATACAGTAGGTTTGTTTACGAAAAGGATAACTAAAAAGACAATAAGAATCATTGATTATAACAATTGAAATATATTGTTCGGTTATTGATTTTATTATGCAAGTCAATGTTTCACAATAAAATTTCTATCATCTAATTGGTATTGCTAGAATTTTTCAGAAAACTCTAGATGACCAGATATTGGCAGCTGATCTCTTCTCTGGTCAAAATCTGACATTTCAGTGAAAGGAAACTGACTAGTTTTATTGAATGTTACGAAAATCAAACTAGTGACATTCGACCATCGCCGATCGGTATCTGGACTATTACAAGTCACAAGGAATGGATGTTTCATTAGGGGGGGGCGCTGTTGGACTTTAAACTCAACATAGATCTCATGTAGATCCATCGCTGAAAAAAAAAATGCTCGTTTCACTGTACCGCTCCAGTAAATACCACGTACCATCCGCTACCTTTACAAGAGGCCGAAAAAGGAGTACCTGGCTGAAAAAGTAACAGGCTTAAAAAGGAGTACTGCTGCCATATATGGGCAGGAGTTGACCAGTCTTCACTTTCCATTCTCAGTAGAGTCCAAAAGCGTCTCTGTGTATTTGTGGACGAGAAAATATTTTCCGCCCTACAGCCCGTTTCTCACAGGCGAGAAGTCGCAAGCCTCTCGCTGCTCTATCGCTATTTCCATGAAAAGTGCTCAGACTAACTAGATCCCTTAGTTCCACCAGTTCTAACCTATACGATTAAGAACCACCATGCTGTGCACATTCCCTCCGTATTGTGAAATGTAAGTCCCACCCAAGCAGCTTCTTCCCGTGAACATTTGCTCTGTGAAACTGACTCTCAAGAGGGTGTTTTCCGATCATGATGATAGCAAACGGAAAACAACAAAAACAATAACAACACAAATAATAGTTACAACAATACCAACAATAAAAAGAATAATAAAAAAGAACAGAGATAAATATGAAGATACAAATATTAGGTTGGTGCAAAAATAATGACGTAATAATGTCGTATTTTGACGTAACGTCAAAAAACGACATTATTACGTCATTATTTTTGCACCAACCTAATAATAACAGCAATAATAAATCAACATTAAAAAATAAAAAATAAACTAAATAAAAATAATAATAGCAATAATATTAATTACATTAACAACAATTATAAAAATATAACAGTAATATTAAAAAATAATACTCAGAGCAAGAATAAGTACGACATTAATACTAACAATGACATGATAACAATTACAATAATAACAACATTTTATTAATAATAAAATTAATAAACAATATGATTGAAGTAAATTTTCAACACCTAAGAGAAGAACGCGATTTAAGAAAAGATAAAGAAAAGAAAAAACACAGTGTTTGACAATGTTAAACAATATTTCAACAGGATGTATGTCTTCTTCAATAATAACGATAATAAAAGCCAATGATTAACATTAATGACGGCAATACAAAAGATATCAGCAGCAATTGCAATAGAACAGAACCTTAGTAATAACATTAATAACAATAATAATAATAATAATAATAGCAGAATAATCATCAAATGTAAACTGAATGAGGCTGAGTGCAAGATCTAATGTATATAGATTGGCAAAGATGGAAAGCATGTAAAAAGCAGAAAGATGCATTAAAATTTAGCCAAACGATCAAAGGCAATCGTGACATTTCAAAAGAAACTCAAATAGCATTTGTTGTAAGTAATGAGTATCTGGAGGCCGTGGGAAAGAGTTGAAGTTGTTTTTTTTAGATCGAGATAAATAGGAAGTCAAGTGTTGCTTGTTTTCGTTTCAAACACAACGCTTTCCCCTTGTGACATAATGAGAATTTCAATCTCTGTTTGAAATCTCCAAGATTGGAAGCAACAAACAAAAGGCACAAAACGCATATAAATTTGCAAAACTTGAAACTGTAGACAAGGTCATATTGTTTGTAATAATGCAAAAGGAGACAAAACAACAACAGTAAATAGAAATTTTAAAAGTTCCTCATAGATATTGCTGCTGCAAGATAACTGTGTGATCCCTTTCATATCTTCCTTAAACGGATAATAATAAAAATAATCAATCCTTATCTGAAATACAAAAGATTGTGTTAATGATTCTGTGCTCACATATATTGAAAAACATTTTCAATGACATCTTAAAGAAACTGGAACATTAACCTTTGGTCTCTGCCGAAAGATTTAGTAAATGATATCAAACTTCAAATAAAAATGACGGAATAATAATAATAATAATAATAATAATAATAATAATAATAATAATAAACAGATTCTTCTGTCAAAACAAGATCTTCAATGACGATACCAACAAACTATATCGAGGACTTGGAAAAAATAAAATAGAAATAAATGACCCACCTAATATCCAGGAAGTCGATGGGTTCTGGTGTAAGATGTGGGAAAACTGTAAAATGCACAATGAAAGAGCTACATGGATCAAGCAACAACAGGAACACACATACATAGAGTGCCAAAAATGGACGGATATCATTATTAATGAAACAAACGCTGCCATCTGCTAAAACAAAAACTGGAAAGCACCAGGAATAGATTGAATAGTCAATTTTGGGATAAAAAAACAAAAACAAAAAAAACAAAAAAACAAAAAACAAAACAAAAAACAAACAAACTATCTAGTACCCACCAATTCCCCGCCCGGGATTACAATGATATAATCATTAATCCAGAAAAACGCCCCAAATGGCTCACGTGGGGAGTAACATACCTACTTCCAAAAACAAAAGAGACACAGAACCTGAAAAACTATAGGCCCATCACCTGCCTACCAACAATGTACAAGATCGTCAATTCTATCATAACCAAGAGGACATACAACTTCCGTGAGGAAAACAGTTTACTCCACGATGAATAGAAAGATATGTAAAAGAGGAAGTTACGGCGGAAGCACCAACTAATTATCAATAAAACAATATTGGAAGAGGTGAAAACAAAGAAAAGAAACTTATCGCCAACCTGTATCCATTACAGAAAAGGCATTTGACATTTTACCACAGGAATGGATAAAGAAGAGCCTATAAATATACAGAGTATACGTCACAACGGTCAAATTCATAACAGAAAGCATGAAAAACTAGAAGACTACACTAAATCGAGACCATACAAGTGGGTCATTAACATCGAGACCAATCAATATCCAAAGCGGAATCTTCCAAGGGGATTCATTATCACCACTAGTTTTTCTGCCTTGGATTAGCGCCACTCAGTCACAGAATGGCAAACTGAATCATTTGTTCTCTATTGATAATCTTAAAACGTTTGCCAAGGATGACAACTAGCAGAAAAACTTACTCGTCTTTGTCAAAACCTTCAACGAAGATATTAGGATGGACTTCGGAATCAAAACCACCGCCAAAGACGGTAAACTAACGAAAACTACGTATTTAGACATTGATGTCAACAACAAAATTAAGGAACTTGACCAAGTTGGTAAATACAAATACTTAAGAATTAACGAACAAGACAGAATAGAGCATTCAATCACGATGAAAAAGAATATTATAGAAGATGCGTTTGAAAGCGGACTAAATGGGTCTAATAAAATGAAGGCTATCAACACATTATTTAAAGCTGTATTAACATACAATTTCAACATTATTAAATGAAAGTTGCATGACATTAAAAATTGGATGTCAAAACCAGAAAAATGCTTACCCAAATGACGATGCACCACCCGAATATAGATGTTGATAGTCTGTACGAACCAAGAGCTTAGAAGGCTGATGTCTAATCCAACTTGAACTAACTCTAAAAAATACAACATTCGGACTGGTAGCTTACCTTATAAAAACCAATGACCCACTCATACAAATAGAAAAACACTGAATCCCCTCCATCAATAAAGAAGCTGTACTCCTCAAGAAACAGCTTAATATACCTGAAATCCTACCAAAAAAAAAAAAAAAAAAAAAAAAAAAAACGAAGGGAATACCATCTACACCAAACTAGTAAAGCAGAAAGCAAAACAACTTGATGAAATGAAGTTACAAAAAAAAATAAGAGAACAAGCCGTTGCATGGCAAATGCATAAAATGAACGAAAGAAGCAGATGTGGACCAACAGAAAACACATGGGCTGAGGAGCACCGGGTTGAAAGCTAAGATATAATGCCTAGTTATTGCAGCTCGGAACTATGTTAGCCCCAAATGCAGATTCTGTGATAATTATCCAGAAACAATTGACTATCTTGTATAGGGTTCCACGGTATTGACACCGACTTAATATAAAACATGGGATAACAGATTGGGACAATATCTGCACTGGAAAATCTGGAAGTTTTATGAAAAGGCAACTTCAAGAAATTGGTATGAACACCAACCAGACACAAGTTACTGGCATAGGACCTATACAATACACGCAGACAAAACAATAAAATCTAATCACCCAGACACCCTCATTAGAGCCCGCAAAAATACAAAATTATTGACATAGCAGTCCCTGCAGATTCTAATGTATCTTTGAAGATTTTTTTTTGTAGGGAATAATAGTTTAGTGATATAAGTCTTACTGATTAACCCATAGCTGGCGGGGGAAGAGTTGGACTCATAAAATTCGCAAGGGTATTTGCGGGTAATTTAAGATAATGAACCCAATGAGAATTGGAACTCGGCTCTCCGATTAACAAATCCGAAACATTGGTATTAGACAATCCAAGGTTACAGCACCTGTCATACCCAAGCAGTCATCCATCTAGGTACTCACTAGCCTTGGTGTTGCTTAATTTCGGTAATCGGACGAGAACCGATATTTCAACGTGTTGTAACTGTAAGCTACAGAATCTAATGAAGAATATTATCGTAAAGAGAATACCTTCCAGAAATGTTTTGATAGGATACAATTAATACTGTATAATTTGTGAGAATTTAATTCATATAAACATTTTGGTCCGACAGAGATAAATGTTGGTAAGTATGTATTCACGCTTACAGTTTTGTATGCTTGGTTATACGAAAATTGTTACCGCCAAAATCAACTATTTCCACATTTAAGGGGAAAAAAGATATAACGTTTTTTTTTTTTGTGATATCTGATCAGTCAGTCAGTTGTGTGCAATGCGTGGTACACAATTAGGCGATCACGTATATTTCGATACATGACTGACGAGGCAGATTTTTTTCACGCTGTAGTTTGCCATTTTTTTCTGCGATAGACCGATTACCATCCAAGGCTCTAGAACCCGGTCTATTCTGATATTTACCCATAGCTGGGGGATTCATACCTTTGCCAAAGGTATTAGCACGTAAGTGAATGTAATGTATTCGACTGGAATTTGAACTTGTCTCTCCAATTCCTCAATCTGAGCTGCTATCCATTACGTCACCTATAAGATGGTTTCGCTTTTCATTCAGTTTTAAGCGGAAGTTGAAAATATCGGAGGCGGAATTAAATCAATTCGTTTTGGTCTACGTGATTTTTAAAGCAATATAGATGTGTAGTGAGTGAATGATAAAAAATCAGGAAGAAACTTAGCACTTGTCTGATATATCATCCTGAATAAGAGTTTAAATTTTGACGTGTTTTTGATTAGATCTTAGCAGTAAATATATGAAAACAGTCTATAGAATTAAACAAAAGAAACATGAAAATTTATTTCTGAAAGAGTTATTTCCCTTGTTTTTGGTTTGTATAATTTTTATTTCTCACCTTCGATTGTCTGCTCGTTTTCTTTGTTGTTCTCTTAAAGAGGATTTATCTCTGCTTTTGCTACTTTTATTTCTCTTCCTTCCTTCCTTCCTTTTTATGACCACATCCTGCTGAATCACCAAAGTTATGCAACGTCAAGCCTAGACAGCACCTAGATGGGTTACCCTTTCAGAATACCAGATGCCGTTAGCTTGAATATGCAGTTATTGTAATGAATAATGACTCAGAATTGTCAATCAGGGATTGCTTCTTCTTCTTCTATATACCATATCCCATTCAGGATGTGGACGGTCATGTCTCTCCACAACTTCTCATCCTTTCTAGCTCATAGCATTTTTTTTTACAAGGCTTACGGAGTTATGACATTTAAACACCAGTTCTTGTTCGATCAGCGAAGTTAAGCAACGTCTAGCCGGGTGACCAGGTGCTGCAAGCTTGGATGTGCGGGTGTGATGGTTTACGGCTCGAAATTGAAAATTGGAGAGCCAAGTAATTCATGTTGGATTCGTTATATTCACTTATATGCAAACACCCTTGGGAAACTTATGAACCCACTTCTTCTATCCCAGCTATGAGTTAATTAGCAAGATATATATCACTAAACCATTATTATCGCGAGAGATTTTTTAAATTGTAAGAATCTTGTTATGGCTTTAAATAACCTGAAAAGGGTTGATAAATCGTAGAAAACTAATCAATCAATTTTTCTTTGTTTTTGCTATTCTTCGGCCATAAAACTTTATTTTTCTAAATAAATTCCGTTTCATTCATTCTTCTTTCATTCTTCTTTCATTCATCTTTCATTTTTCATTCCATTCTTCTTTTAACATTCTCTCATTCTACTGTCTATTCTTCTTTCATTCATCTTTCATTTTCCTTCATTCTTCTTTTATTTTTTCATTCTTCTTTCATGTTTCCTTCATTCCTTCTTTCATTCTTCCTCCATTTTTCATTCATTCTTCATTATTTGTTTTAATCTTCTAGTATTCTTCTTTCATTCTTCTTCCATTCTTTTCTTTCTGCCTTCCATTCTTTATTTATTCTTCTCTCATTCTTCCTTTGTTTCTACTTTCATTCATCTTTCATTTTTCTTTCATTCTTCTTCCATTTTTCTTTTCTTTTCCCTTCATTTTTCTTTCATTCTTCCTCCCATTCTTCTTTTATTCTTCTCACATTCTTCCTTCCATCTTTCTATAATTCTCCCTTACATTCTTCCTTCATTCTTCATTCATTCACATTTCATTCTTTTTCTCATTCTTCTATCATTCTTTCTTTCATTTATCTTTCATTTTTCATACATTTTTGTTTCATTCTTCTTCTTCCATCCTTTCCTTCTTCCTTCCATTCTTTTCCATTCTTCCCTCATTCTCGCTTCCCTTTTTCTTTCACTTTTCTTTCTATTGTGAGACCGGAAACTACCTACACAATAGACTCTTCCAGTCCTATATTAAGTAGGCGACATAGCACTCTACAAGAGAGTGACACAGAGTCTAGTACGATTACCAGTGTTGTACACTAACTTATAGTAAGCTCTGCTTACACTATCTCTGTAACGTGTTGTTAATATATCTTTCTTACATCTAATCCGTGTCCCGTGTTTTAATTCTGTGGGCCCAACTTTGCCACCCACATCAGTGGCGACGAAGGATTCTAGAAACGCACTCACGGCGAAACCTAAATACCTTACCAATCCCACATCTGGGTCGACGAAGAATTCTAGAAACGCATTCACGTCGAAAAATCGCAATACTTTGCCAGTCCCACAACAGTGGCGACAGAGAAGATTCGAGAATTTCGTTCTCACCGTATCAATAGCGACAGTACTCGAAAAATACACAAACTCCAAGCGTTCCAACAGCAGTGTTGAACGAGAAATTTAGCTGGTATTAATACATTAGCGATTTAAAAGCTAAACACCCAGCGTCTACATATATTCCAATACCAAACGCCATTGACAAACTAGCGATTCGACATCTACGGAATATTAAAGTCTGTCCAATACGAGAACGATTTCTACCCACCCACAAACACAGAAAAAAAAAACAGTTGTTCGTAAAAAACTGACAACACAAGATCAAATACTATCATTATACTCAAGTTTTTGGAAAAAACTATCGAAATTTTTTTTATGTAACCGAGTTGAACTCGGGCATAAAATTATTCTCTCCTCAAATTCACTGAGGTGAGTTTTCTTCTTTTTTTTTTGTACCTGTATAAAAAGAAAAATACATAAGTGTGGTGAAAAATTATTCAATTACGTTAAAATTAACGGAACCACTGAAAAAAAAGCTAAACACATAATTAGTTTAGTTTAACTATTGTCTGTCCATATTTTTTTTCTGTAAAGGAAAAAAAAAAAAGGAACAAAAATCTATCAAGATTTTTTTGTGTAACTCCTCTTAGTACACGTGTTTCAAAGTAACAAAAACGCGCTGTTATTTTTAAATATGGAAGATTTGCAAAAAGTAGTTGCCCAAATGTTAAAGCTAAATTTGGACCAGCAACAAAAATCAGAAGAAAGACAACAACTATTTTGGGATTTACATAAACAGCAAATAGAATTCCAAAAAATTACGCTTCAGAATGCTGAACTACAACGGAAACAACTTAAAGAATTACTCGTAAATGCATTAAAAGGCTCAAACTCTGAAAAAGATACAATATTTTCCCAGAGTATAATCTACAATTCAATAGAAACCTTTGAATACGTACCAGAGAACGGCAAAACGTTCCAGGCTTTTTACAGGCGCTACGAAGATATTTTCAACGTAAACTGTGAACAATGGCCCAGTAAAAAAAAAGGTACGTCTACTATTGAGAAAACTGGGAACTACAGAACATAGTAGGTTCGTAAACTTCATACTACCCAATAAAACGACTGACTTAGATTTTTCAGAGACGATTAAGCTCCTATCGGAATTATTCGGGCCTAACACAACCTTGTTCCACAAACGTTGGAAATGCCTGAACACAGTCAAAGACAACCAGCAAGATTTTCTAACGTATGCAGCATCGGTGAACAAGCTATGTAATGATTTTAAACTAGCCGAAATGAGTGCCGATGATTTTAAGTGCTTAATTTTCGCACAAGGTCTAGTATCTGCAGAAGACGCCGAAGTCAGACGACGGGTTCTGACTAAGCTTGAGAACGAACAAGGATTGACTCTCCAAAAACTGGCAGAGGACTGTCAAAGAGTAATACCTGTACAGCCTGACTCAAACACTATCGTGGAATCAGGTGTGACTCAGATTAATAAAATCAGAAGTAAGTATACCTCCTATTCCCCTCAAAAAGACAAAAGGCAAATCTCATGTCCTAAATTACGCAGTAACCAAAACTCAAATAAGTTAAAGAAACTGCCCGGACCATGTTACCATTGTGGTAAATGGCATTGGATGAAATTCTGTCCAGTTAAGAACAAAAAATATTGCAATAAAAGTAGGCATACGTTAACTTCGTGCTGGTACGCCAACAGAACGAGAAAACCCAAAAATAAAATTAGGCAAGCTCAATCTGACAATATTGTTGATAGGAATTTAAGAAAATATGTAACTGTGGATATTTTCAATAAGTCCATTAAATTCCAGCTTGACTCGGGTTCTGATATTTCAACCATTAACTGGCGTACTTTGCGAAAATTGAACAAGCCGACCTTATTAAAAACGGATAAAACAGCAAAATCCGTAACTGGCGAAAATATTAACATTTTAGGCGAGGTAATACTTACAGTAACACTAAAAAGAGTTACCAAAAAGCTCAAAGCCTGCGTATTAAAAATTTCAGACAAATTATTTGGAACTGATTGGATAGAAAAATTCAATCGTTGGGATTGCCCAATGAGTACTTTTTGTCGCAAGATACAAAGTACAACGTCCAATTTGGTAAATCTAAAAAAGGAACTCAAACAACAATTTCCCCAGTTTTTTTCTGGCGGCCTTGGGAAATGTACTAAAATGAAAGCTAACTTCACGGTGAAGGACGGTGCACAACCGGTATTCAAAAAGAAACGGAATGTCCCTTTCGCTGCTCTAGAGCAAATCAACAGAGAGTTAGAGAGACTCGAACAAGCAGGTATTCTGTAAAAAACAGATTTCAGCGAGTGGGCAGCACCTACGGTCTACGTAAAAAAGAAGTCCAATCAAATACGAGTATGCGCAGATTTTTCCACAGGGTTAAACGATGCCTTGCAAGATCACCACTATCCTCTCCCAAGCCCTGAAGAAATTTTCAATAAACTCAATGGTGGAAATTTTTTTTCTAAAATTGACCACTCGGATGCATACCTTCAGATAGAGGTGGAAGAAGAAAGTTCCAAATTGTTCTGCATAAACACCCATAGAAGGTTGTATAAATACAACAGGCTAGCTTTTGGAGTAAAGGTTGCGCCTGCAATTTTTCTAGTAGGTCATGGACGCCATGCTGGGCGATCTTTACTACGCAACAGCCTATTTGGATGATATACTAGTTACTAGTAAAACTACGGCAGAGCATCGGAACCATATAATAAAAGTATTCGAAAAGATACAAGAATACGGATTTAAGGTTAAGGAGGCAAAGTGTGAATTTTTCTTACCAGAGATTAAATACTTATGTCACATGCAAAATTTGAGAGGGCTTCTAAACCAACTTTTAAAAAAGGACAAACCATGGTCATGGACCCCGGAATGCCAAGACGCATTCGAGAAGATCAAGAAAACTCTTACTTCAGACCTCTCCCTCACACATTTCGACCCTAGTCTCGACATCATAGTCGCAAGTGATGCAAGCTCGTACGGCATAGGCGCTCGCATATTACATGAACTGCCAGACGGTTCGCGAAAAGCTGTGGCTCACGCATCAAGATCTCTACTTCCACCTGAGAAACAATAAATCCCAAGAGGAAAAAGTATTAACAGATTTATTTTCTCTCCTTTTCAAAAGGAAAACTCTTTGGAAGGGGGGTATTGTGAGACCGGAAACTACCTACACAATAGACTCTTCCAGGCCTATATTAAGTAGGCGACATAGGACTCTACAAGAGAGTGACACAGAGAGACAGTGAGAGTCTAGTACGACTACCAGTGTTGGACACTAACTTATAGTAAGCTCTGCTTATACTATCTCTGTAACATCTTGTTAATATATCTTTCTTACATCTAATCCGTGTTCCGTGTTTTACTTCAGTGGGTTCAACTTTGGCACCCACATCACTTTCATATTTCTCTCACTTGACTTTCATTCTTCTTTCCATTCTTCTTTTATTCTTCTCTTATCATACATTCATTTCTTCTTTCATTCATCATTCATGTCTTCTTTCATTATACTTTGATTCTTCATTCATTCATTCTGCTTCCATTCTTCCTTCAATCTTCTGTCTTTTTATTTCATTTTTCTAAAATTCTTCTTGCCATTCTCCTTTCATTCTTCTTTCAGTCTTCCTTTATATTTCATTAATTCACCTTTCATTCTTCTTTTAGTCTTCTTCTTTTCTTCTTTCATTTTTCTTTCATTCTTTCTTCGATTCATCTTTCATTTGTCTTTCTTCCTTCTTTCCTTCTTCTTTCATTTTTCCTTCAATACTTCTTGATTCTGCTTTTATTCTTTCTTCATACTTCATTTATTTTTCTTTCCTGGTTCTTTCATTCTTTTTCCATTCCTCTTTAATTCTTCTTCTTTTCTTCTTTAATTCTTCCTTCCATTTTTCATTCATTCTTATTTCATTCTTCTTCCATTTCTTCTTCTATTATTGTTCTTCCATTTCTCTTTAATTCTTCTTTCTTTCTTCTTTAATTCGTTCTTCCATTTTTCTTTCATTCTTCTTCCATTCTTCTTCCATTCCTCTTTAATTCTTCTTCCTTTCTTCTTTTATTCTTCCTTACATTTTTCTTTCATTCCTCTTCCATTCTTCTTCCATTCCTCTTTAATTCTTCTTCCTTTATTCTTTAATTCGTTCTTCCATTTTTCTTTCATTCTTCTTCCATTCTTCTTCCATTCCTCTTTAATTCTTCTTCCTTTCTTCTTTTATTCTTCCTTACATTTTTCTTTCATTCCTCTTCCATTCTTCTTCCATTCCTCTATAATTCTTCTTCCTTTATTCTTTAATTTGTTCTTCCATTTTTCTTTCATTCTTCTTCCATTCTTCTTCCATTCCTCTTTAATTCTTCTTCCTTTCTTCTTTTATTCTTCCTTACATTTTTCTTTCATTCCTCTTCCATTCTTCTTCCATTCCTCTTTAATTCTTCTTCCTTTATTCTTTAATTCGTTCTTCCATTTTTCTTTCATTCTTCTTCCATTCTTCTTCCATTCCTCTTTAATTCTTCTTCCTTTCTTCTTTTATTCTTCCTTACATTTTTCTTTCATTCCTCTTCCATTCTTCTTCCATTCCTCTTTAATTCTTCTTCCTTTATTCTTTAATTCGTTCTTCCATTTTTCTTTCATTCTTCTTCCATTCTTCTTCCATTCCTCTTTAATTCTTCTTCCTTTCTTCTTTTATTCTTCCTTACATTTTTCTTTCATTCCTCTTCCATTCTTCTTCCATTCCTCTTTAATTCTTCTTCCTTTATTCTTTAATTCGTTCTTCCATTTTTCTTTCATTCTTCTTCCATTCTGCTTCCATTCCTCTTTAATTCTTCTTCCTTTCTTCTTTTATTCTTCCTTACATTTTTCTTTCATTCCTCTTCCATTCTTCTTCCATTCCTCTTTAATTCTTCTTCCTTTCTTCTTTTATTCGTTCTTCCATTTTTCTTTCATTCTTCTTCCATTCTTCTTCCATTCCTCTTTAATTCTTCTTCCTTTCTTCTTTTATTCTTCCTTACATTTTTCTTTCATTCCTCTTCCATTCTTCTTCCATTCCTCTTTAATTCTTCTTCCTTTATTCTTTAATTCGTTCTTCCATTTTTCTTTCATTCTTCTTCCATTCTTCTTCCATTCTTCTTCCATTCCTCTTTAATTCTTCTTCCTTTCTTCTTTTATTCTTCCTTACATTTTTCTTTCATTCCTCTTCCATTCTTCTTCCATTCCTCTTTAATTCTTCTTCCTTTATTCTTTAATTCGTTCTTCCATTTTTCTTTCATTCTTCTTCCATTCTTCTTCCATTCCTCTTTAATTCTTCTTCCTTTCTTCTTTTATTCTTCCTTACATTTTTCTTTCATTCCTCTTCCATTCTTCTTCCATTCCTCTTTAATTCTTCTTCCTTTATTCTTTAATTCGTTCTTCCATTTTTCTTTCATTCTTCTTCCATTCTTCTTCCATTCCTCTTTAATTCTTCTTCCTTTCTTCTTTTATTCTTCCTTACATTTTTCTTTCATTCCTCTTCCATTCTTCTTCCATTCCTCTTTAATTCTTCTTCCTTTATTCTTTAATTCGTTCTTCCATTTTTCTTTCATTCTTCTTCCATTCTTCTTCCATTCCTCTTTAATTCTTCTTCCTTTCTTCTTTTATTCTTCCTTACATTTTTCTTTCATTCCTCTTCCATTCTTCTTCCATTCCTCTTTAATTCTTCTTCCATTATTCTTTAATTCGTTCTTCCATTTTTCTTTCATTCCTCTTCCATTCTTCTTCCATTCCTCTTTAATTCTTCTTCCTTTCTTCTTTTATTCTTCCTTACATTTTTCTTTCATTCCTCTTCCATTCTTCTTCCATTCCTCTATAATTCTTCTTCCTTTCTTCGTTAATTCTTCTTCCTTTCTTCTTTTATTCTTCCTTACATTTTTCTTTCATTCCTCTTCCATTCTTCTTCCATTCCTCTATAATTCTTCTTCCTTTATTCTTTAATTCGTTCTTCCATTTTTCTTTCATTCTTCTTCCATTCTTCTTCCATTCCTCTTTAATTCTTCTTCCTTTCTTCTTTTATTCTTCCTTACATTTTTCTTTCATTCCTCTTCCATTCTTCTTCCATTCCTCTATAATTCTTCTTCCTTTCCTCTTTAATTCTTCTTCCTTTCTTCTTTTATTCTTCCTTACATTTTTCTTTCATTCCTCTTCCATTCTTCTTCCATTCCTCTTTAATTCTTCTTCCTTTATTCTTTAATTCGTTCTTCCATTTTTCTTTCATTCTTCTTCCATTCTTCTTCCATTCCTCTTTAATTCTTCTTCCTTTTGTCTTTTATTCTTCCTTACATTTTTCTTTCATTCCTCTTCCATTCTTCTTCCATTCCTCTATAATTCTTCTTCCTTTATTCTTTAATTCGTTCTTCCATTTTTCTTTCATTCTTCTTCCATTCTTCTTCCATTCCTCTTTAATTCTTCTTCCTTTCTTCTTTTATTCTTCCTTACATTTTTCTTTCATTCCTCTTCCATTCTTCTTCCATTCCTCTATAATTCTTCTTCCTTTATTCTTTAATTCGTTCTTCCATTTTTCTTTCATTCTTCTTCCATTCTTCTTCCATTCCTCTTTAATTCTTCTTCCTTTCTTCTTTTATTCTTCCTTACATTTTTCTTTCATTCCTCTTCCATTCTTCTTCCATTCCTCTATAATTCTTCTTCCTTTATTCTTTAATTCGTTCTTCCATTTTTCTTTCATTCTTCTTCCATTCTTCTTCCATTCCTCTTTAATTCTTCTTCCTTTCTTCTTTTATTCTTCCTTACATTTTTCTTTCATTCCTCTTCCATTCTTCTTCCATTCCTCTTTAATTCTTCTTCCTTTATTCTTTAATTCGTTCTTCCATTTTTCTTTCATTCTTCTTCCATTCTTCTTCCATTCCTCTTTAATTCTTCTTCCTTTCTTCTTTTATTCTTCCTTACATTTTTCTTTCATTCCTCTTCCATTCTTCTTCCATTCCTCTATAATTCTTCTTCCTTTATTCTTTAATTCGTTCTTCCATTTTTCTTTCATTCTTCTTCCATTCTTCTTCCATTCCTCTTTAATTCTTCTTCCTTTCTTCTTTTATTCTTCCTTACATTTTTCTTTCATTCCTCTTCCATTCTTCTTCCATTCCTCTATAATTCTTCTTCCTTTATTCTTTAATTCGTTCTTCCATTTTTCTTTCATTCTTCTTCCATTCTTCTTCCATTCCTCTTTAATTCTTCTTCCTTTCTTCTTTTATTCTTCCTTACATTTTTCTTTCATTCCTCTTCCATTCTTCTTCCATTCCTCTATAATTCTTCTTCCTTTATTCTTTAATTCGTTCTTCCATTTTTCTTTCATTCTTCTTCCATTCTTCTTCCATTCCTCTTTAATTCTTCTTCCTTTCTTCTTTTATTCTTCCTTACATTTTTCTTTCATTCCTCTTCCATTCTTCTTCCATTCCTCTATAATTCTTCTTCCTTTATTCTTTAATTCGTTCTTCCATTTTTCTTTCATTCTTCTTCCATTCTTCTTCCATTCCTCTTTAATTCTTCTTCCTTTCTTCTTTTATTCTTCCTTACATTTTTCTTTCATTCCTCTTCCATTCTTCTTCCATTCCTCTATAATTCTTCTTCCTTTATTCTTTAATTCGTTCTTCCATTTTTCTTTCATTCTTCTTCCATTCTTCTTCCATTCCTCTTTAATTCTTCTTCCTTTCTTCTTTTATTCTTCCTTACATTTTTCTTTCATTCCTCTTCCATTCTTCTTCCATTCCTCTATAATTCTTCTTCCTTTCCTCTTTAATTCTTCTTCCTTTCTTATTTTATTCTTCCTTACATTTTTCTTTCATTCCTCTTCCATTCTTCTTCCATTCCTCTTTAATTCTTCTTCCTTTATTCTTTAATTCGTTCTTCCATTTTTCTTTCATTCTTCTTCCATTCTTCTTCCATTCCTCTTTAATTCTTCTTCCTTTCTTCTTTTATTCTTCCTTACATTTTTCTTTCATTCCTCTTCCATTCTTCTTCCATTCCTCTATAATTCTTCTTCCTTTATTCTTTAATTCGTTCTTCCATTTTTCTTTCATTCTTCTTCCATTCTTCTTCCATTCCTCTTTAATTCTTCTTCCTTTCTTCTTTTATTCTTCCTTACATTTTTCTTTCATTCCTCTTCCATTCTTCTTCCATTCCTCTATAATTCTTCTTCCTTTATTCTTTAATTCGTTCTTCCATTTTTCTTTCATTCTTCTTCCATTCTTCTTCCATTCCTCTTTAATTCTTCTTCCTTTCTTCTTTTATTCTTCCTTACATTTTTCTTTCATTCCTCTTCCATTCTTCTTCCATTCCTCTATAATTCTTCTTCCTTTATTCTTTAATTCGTTCTTCCATTTTTCTTTCATTCTTCTTCCATTCTTCTTCCATTCCTCTTTAATTCTTCTTCCTTTCTTCTTTTATTCTTCCTTACATTTTTCTTTCATTCCTCTTCCATTCTTCTTCCATTCCTCTATAATTCTTCTTCCTTTATTCTTTAATTCGTTCTTCCATTTTTCTTTCATTCTTCTTCCATTCTTCTTCCATTCCTCTTTAATTCTTCTTCCTTTCTTCTTTTATTCTTCCTTACATTTTTCTTTCATTCCTCTTCCATTCTTCTTCCATTCCTCTTTAATTCTTCTTCCTTTATTCTTTAATTCGTTCTTCCTTTTTTCTTTCATTCTTCTTCCATTCTTCTTCCATTCCTCTTTAATTCTTCTTCCTTTCTTCTTTTATTCTTCCTTACATTTTTCTTTCATTCCTCTTCCATTCTTCTTCCATTCCTCTATAATTCTTCTTCCTTTATTCTTTAATTCGTTCTTCCATTTTTCTTTCATTCTTCTTCCATTCTTCTTCCATTCCTCTTTAATTCTTCTTCCTTTCTTCTTTTATTCTTCCTTACATTTTTCTTTCATTCCTCTTCCATTCTTCTTCCATTCCTCTATAATTCTTCTTCCTTTATTCTTTAATTCGTTCTTCCATTTTTCTTTCATTCTTCTTCCATTCTTCTTCCATTCCTCTTTAATTCTTCTTCCTTTCTTCTTTTATTCTTCCTTACATTTTTCTTTCATTCCTCTTCCATACTTCTTCCATTCCTCTATAATTCTTCTTCCTTTATTCTTTAATTCGTTCTTCCATTTTTCTTTCATTCTTCTTCCATTCTTCTTCCATTCCTCTTTAATTCTTCTTCCTTTCTTCTTTTATTCTTCCTTACATTTTTCTTTCATTCCTCTTCCATTCTTCTTCCATTCCTCTATAATTCTTCTTCCTTTATTCTTTAATTCGTTCTTCCATTTTTCTTTCATTCTTCTTCCATTCTTCTTCCATTCCTCTTTAATTCTTCTTCCTTTCTTCTTTTATTCTTCCTTACATTTTTCTTTCATTCCTCTTCCATTCTTCTTCCATTCCTCTATAATTCTTCTTCCTTTCCTCTTTAATTCTTCTTCCTTTCTTCTTTTATTCTTCCTTACATTTTTCTTTCATTCCTCTTCCATTCTTCTTCCATTCCTCTTTAATTCTTCTTCCTTTATTCTTTAATTCGTTCTTCCATTTTTCTTTCATTCTTCTTCCATTCTTCTTCCATTCCTCTTTAATTCTTCTTCCTTTCTTCTTTTATTCTTCCTTACATTTTTCTTTCATTCCTCTTCCATTCTTCTTCCATTCCTCTATAATTCTTCTTCCTTTATTCTTTAATTCGTTCTTCCATTTTTCTTTCATTCTTCTTCCATTCTTCTTCCATTCCTCTTTAATTCTTCTTCCTTTCTTCTTTTATTCTTCCTTACATTTTTCTTTCATTCCTCTTCCATTCTTCTTCCATTCCTCTATAATTCTTCTTCCTTTATTCTTTAATTCGTTCTTCCATTTTTCTTTCATTCTTCTTCCATTCTTCTTCCATTCCTCTTTAATTCTTCCTTTCTTCTTTTATTCTTCCTTACATTTTTCTTTCATTCCTCTTCCATTCTTCTTCCATTCCTCTTTAATTCTTCTTCCTTTATTCTTTAATTCGTTCTTCCATTTTTCTTTCATTCTTCTTCCATTCTTCTTCCATTCCTCTTTAATTCTTCTTCCTTTCTTCTTTTATTCTTCCTTACATTTTTCTTTCATTCCTCTTCCATTCTTCTTCCATTTCTTCTTCTTTTATTGTTCTTCCATTTTTCTTTAATTCTTCTTCCTTTCTTCTTTAATTCTTCTTTCTATTTTTCTTTCATTCTTCTTCCATTCTTCTTCCATTCCTCTTTAAATCTTCTTCCTTTCTTCTTGCATTCTTCCTTCCATTTTTCTTTCATTCTTCTTCCTTTCTTCTTTCATTCTTCTTTAATTCTTCTCACTTTCTTCTTTAATTCTTTCTTCCATTTTCTTTCATTCTTCTTTCCATTTAGTTGTCCAGTGTTATTAATTCGTTCATCCTTCGTTCGTTTCATTTGTCATGTTTTTCTTTAGCATTTTTGTTTCTTTTGTGGTTTAATTTTTTCTTTCATTATCCATTTTTATCATTTCTTTCATCTTTTTTTTTATTTTATTCTTTGATAGATTCGTTCATTTCTTTGCCATGTCCTTATGATGATCTTTTATTTTTCCTGGGGGATGGGTCATTACATTTTAAACTTTTTCTTCCAAATGTTTTTAACTATTTCTTTTTAATCTTTGGTTTTTCATTCTCTCTTTCATTATGGCGATATTTGGGTGTCATATTCATTCATTCATTTCTGCAATTCTATTCTCTCTTTCTCTCTTTCTTTCTCTCTTCCTTTCTTTTTTTCTTTCTTCTCAACTTTCTCGAAATTTATTTATTTGTGCTCCACACCATAAAAACTCATCCCTTGTTTCTTTCTTTCTAAATCGTTTTAACTGACTATGATTTCCTTGCCATTCCTCTCTTTCTATGTCTATCTCCAGTCTTATTTTCCTCTATCTTATTTCTTTCTTTTCTAAACTCTTTAAATTCTTTGACTTGTAATTCAGACTTTTCTTTTCCATGAAAAAGCACTTTTTAAATACTTTTTTAATACTTCACTCGCTTATTCTTTGTGTACTCAGCATATTAATTTTAGGAAGTCAGCTTGGTCGAGAACTTTTCAACAAATCATAAAAGTTAATTCCTTATTTTCTTTCTTTCCAATTCGTCTGATCTTACTATGATGTCCTTATTTTTCCTTTCTCTCCTCTATCTTCAGTATTTTTTTTTCGTTTTTCTTATTCTGTATTTTATTTCATTCTTTCTCTACTTTTGTCTCTGATTCCAACTCAAAGAAGAAGAACAGGGAACAGACTTTATATAACGTACTGTTTATTCTAAAATTTATTGAATACAGCAGCCATCTTATATTACTTTCAATTAAAAAACAAACAACGCTTTCATTTTTAAATCCTATCATTTTCTTTTAAGTCTGTGTATTGAAGCCAAACACACACAAAAACACACATTTAAAACTGCTTGGAAAGTGCCAAGCTGAAAAAAAATAATAATAAAACACCTCATATTTTAAAGGTTTGAAAATCGCCTACACGATTTCATTTTTTCGTTCGTTCATTTGTTACTTCCTCGCGTGTTGTTTTCCGAGGTCAGGGGAAACATGGCAACTCCTCCTTCTTTGAACTGATTTTTGATAAATGTTTCGTGCTCCCTAAGCTTTGCACAAGATGTTAACATAGGATAATATTAATCCGATCACTCCTAAGGATTTTCTCTGCCAATATTGGCATTTCGAACAGTCGAAAAATATCGATAACGGACAGAAATCAACGTATCGAATTGCCCACAAATAAAAGGCTTCTGGGTAAATATCATAACTGCTGACATGTGGAGTGAGTAGCCATGGTCAAATGCAAAACAAGTAATCGTACTGTCCAACAAAAAGATTTAACAGAGTTTGCAATACGCAATAAAAAGAAAAGAAAAGAAGAGGGAAAATAACATAAAGAAAGCAAACAATATAAGGAAGGAAAAGTAACAGCAATAAGGCGAAGTAATAATATTATGGCAAAAGTTTCACAAACTAAAAATTGCCGCTGGCACACAAAATCAGGTTTGGACAAGCGAACGTAGCGTTCTGATATCGTGAAAAGACAGACTGGGACTGAGTCAGGTAAAACCGAGAACCAAAAAAAAAAAAAGAAAAAAATCTCAGCATGTATTTGTTTGCTTCTGCCTATAAAAGGGGAAGGTAAAGTGTTTTTGCAGTCATTCCCAGAGTCTGGATCACAGTCGCCAGTAAAGTTATCTATTTTTTTGTTGGAATCTTTTATTGAATTGACCAAGTGACTGATTTTTGTCTAAATCTGTCTATGGTACAACATGGCGGATTTATTTTATGTATTTGAAGCATTGTGTTTTGAACTTTTTGTCTGTACATGTGTTGCCGTGGGAGATCCAGAAATATGGAGGCGTCTTCACAGCAACCCGAAAATCCCCTTCTGCTGCTCCTTCAGCATGGGCGGCGGATAGACCGAAGAAATAGCCCGGAGTACTATGAGACCCAAATGGAGGTTTATAAAAAAATTCATATCTGTGTTATAGGATGATCTCTACGGAAGTAAAGACGAGAAGATTGAACGACGTCAGCAGGGAGGTAAATGGAGGAGGAGATGAACAGCTTCAGTATAGTCCCAAGCATACTGGTCCGAAGATCCAACGCTATGTGGGACATTCTACTAGGCATCAGTGAAGAGGCGAAAGTCCTGGCCGGGAGTAACCTCACCATCAAATCGGTGAGGCTATAAACGGAATGTTTGGGCACCCGGAAAACCAAGATCACACTTCACGAGTGTCCTTGGATATAGAAAAGGACAAAATAGGGGTCTTCTTTTCCTATTACGCATTGCCAACGGGGAAGTCTAACTAAATGTGACACTAACCCGCAAGTGTTTCATGGGCGTCCCAGATATTTTGATGTGCTTGGTACGAAATATTCTGATAATAGTGGAAGGCCGTCGACCCCACTGCAGGACACTACGAGACACTTATCGAAGGTGCACTCCGGCAAGTGTCCGGTTTCACAGCCTCAGAGTCTAAAACATCACAGGAACCAGTGACATTGAAGGAAGCAGTGAGGCCAGACAATTCCGGATAGGATCCAATGGACATAGTGAATGGCAGCAGGTGACAAGGAAGAAACAAAAGGCTGGGAACCTACCCCCCAACAGGATGTTCCAAAGGGGCGGGAAACAACCCCCCCCCCAAACGACAAATAAATAATAATAATTCCTCATTACAGATATTCAAAAAGAAAAAATGGATGGATTGACCATTTTGGAGATTACAGATGTCAGAATTTGTAGTTCGAGTCAAATTATAAGTGCGCATTTGGAATGCTGATTTTCAAAGCAAGTAAACCCCACCCTCTTCACCACAAGATTGGCACAATAGAATATATACCAATTTAATTGGTTTATGCATTATTGTCATATGGTCCCCTGAATTCATATAGATGATAATGGCTCTCCACAAATTCCTCTTCCTTATAGCGCGAAGCAATTTGTTTACTTGCTTGTTCCTGCTCTGCTATCCGTTTAAAAGATCTCATAAGCTAAGTTGTTCCCTGCTTTCTTCTACACATCCTTCATTCAACACGTCCTGTGAGTATTAGATTTTCCAAGTCTTCCTTATAATATGCCACAGAAATTTTGACGGGCGCTTTCTGATTCAAAATGATGGTTTGATTATATCCCTGTAAAATACAATCTATACTTTGGGGTCAGCTTTTGAATTTTCTCAGCTTTGTTTATACTCAAGTCATGTCTCCTGAAAATGAGCATTTCTTATACACCTTCAAAATCATATAATGTTTGGTAAGCTTCTAAGACACATATGTATATAATATTTATACATGAACATTATAATTGTTGAAAAAAATTGTCTAAGCCATTTGTGATAATGATGACAAGATCCCAGTGTCTAAAATATATTTCCATGAAATACGTGTCAATTAGCCTTTAACAACTAAGTCCAACGCCGTGCTGAATAAGGAACGAAGGGGATCTAGTGGCGTTTCATAACCAACTGTTTCGAGTAGATAGATGCAGCCCATCAGTTCGGTAAGATAGGGGGAGAGAAAAATTAGGGGAGAGAAAATCTCCGCTATCGGAAAAGGATATGGAAATAAATTCAGACATAAACTAGAAGTTGTTTGCTTATCAACACAGGCAACCTGCAGGTCGTACCTGAATTTAATGTCCTGTATTGCTTTAGATCTTGACAGGTCACGTCCTCCATATGCTAACACCCAGGTCTGAGCCCTGGAGTGGTCACTTAAGTTTAGCGCCAAAGGACTGAATTTTGACCAAATAGAGTACTATCATTATCTCATGAGATAATAAATGCCTAATACTATTATAAAATTAAAATTTATCTTTACTCCTGTAAATAACAGTTTATTTTTATGCTTGTAAAAGAACTGTTCGTTTATATACCTTTAAAAAGAGGGTTATTTTTAAACCCTGTCATTTTAAAATCATTTCGGCCCAAGCAAGGCAATAAAGCAACCAAGACGCAACGGATTTCTGAACGTGAGAGGGAATGAGAAAAAACTATGAAGGAGAAAGAATAATAAAAGAAAAGAAATCAAGAAGCCAGAAGATAACGGTTGATATTGCATTTAAATTTTTGAAGATCAAAGTTGACAGGGAAGCAAGCAAGAGACCAGAAGAGAGTTCCACAGACGAGAAATACGGTAGAAGAATATGTTAGTATAGAACTTACGGTTGCATCTAGCCATTTCAGCTGTAAGTTGATGAGACCATGACACCAAGCTAGTACTGAGATTATATTCATAAAGTCTCGGTACGATAGACGAAAGTTCGCTAGAATAATTACCAGAGCACCTCAAGGTGGTGTAATAGTTAGCAAGCTTGTCTCGCTAGAACAATTACGACTGAGTAGTGAGTTCGATCCTCACTGGGTGCCTCTCACTTTCGGCCTTCTGTCACATCCAAGCTACGCTTCGAAAATCACTAGAATAATTACGATGAGAGTATTTATAGAAAAGACACAAATAAGCTACGGTAGGACGAGGGGAAAGGAACACAAAGGAACATTTATAAGAATATTTACCACGGAAATATTTATAGAAAAGGCAGAGGGAATCTATTAGGTTGGTGCAAAAATAATGTCGCTTTTTGACGTTAAAATTACGATGGGAATGAGGCTGAAAACGTGTCAATAGAATGTAGAAAATATATATCCTCTTTAAAACAAAAGAAATTCAGCCATTCAGTGGATAATTTTGAAAGTGAAGTCTAAAAGCTGGCGAATTTAAAAATACAACAAAATCTATCGGCATGAAACCTTCCAATCTTTCACTGTGGTTACGACTAGTTATTAGGTTGGTGCAAAAATAATGTCGTTTTCTCACATAGTAACATATGTGAGAAAACTACATTATTTTTGCACCAACCTAATATTTTAATTATCTGTAAATAAAATTCAAATGATATTCTGTCCCCAAAGCCATCCGGCATCAACTAAATTAGCATTTTGTTTAGAACGTTGTATCACATCCTTCCTCTTTTTAGATTCTATTTTGACCCAGCCCTCATTCTCGCCTCATTTGTTATCTTTGTTTTAGAAAATAAAAAAAAAATATTAAACTGCAACTGAGATTTTAATAGACAATGAAGAATAGATTATCGATTCTTTGTTTACTGGTTAATTAAATAAAACTATTGAGAAATATCGATTTTAAACAATCATCACTTTCACATTGAATCACGGTGAGGCATATAAAAAGAAAAAAAAAACACTCGGATTAAAAACAATTCAAACATAAACTGTAAAAACAAACTTCCAGTAAGATAAATTATCCAAATGCTACGTCTTTCCATGTCCCGTTAATGTTGTTACCCTCTCCTAATAAATGTTAATTAATTTTGCCGACAGCTGGGTTCAACGCGCATCCATTTCCTTTCCCGGGAAATGTTTCGGACTTAGTGCATCATACTAAACAGATATTTGGATAAATATTTACAAAACTCAAGAATCAATCAAAGAAGTAAGCCGACATTTTTATGAGATAATCAATGAAGATCAATTTCTGCAGACAAGTGGCTTTTATCCGGAATACGTTTTGATGAAATCCTTCTCTGAAGAAAGAAATCTATTTTTTTTTCTTAAGAAAACAAGAAACGCCATCTTTGTACAGACACTGCTTAGTTTGTTCAGAAGGCCAAACACATTCTGAAGAAATATAGAAATAGACACGCATTTACTTTTTTTTACGTTATATTAAATCTTAGGAGTCCAACTCAATTTCAACATTTGTGTTTATTCGTCTACTTGCATCTGTATAATGGGAATTCCATAAAAGTGGACACTTGTAAAAATTTGACTGGAGCTAATAATTTGATGGCGTAATTTTGCCTCACATCTTTGTTCGACAAACAAGACCTGCTGATGAAACCAGGATGAAATATATATCTTTATAAATGATCAAATTATGAAAATCAAAATAATACTTAAATATATAAAAAAAAACCCTTCTGTTTGACATACTAGGCCCCTGATGTCCCTTATGTGAAAACTATACACTTAATAATGGTTACATTATAAACTTCAAAAAATTGCTAAAATATAAAATACCTGTTTGACATACTAATCCTTTGATGGATCTTTAATGAAATATATAAGTGCTGTGGTATCCTCCCTCTAGAGAGTCTATGTTGGACTCTTCCGCCTACTATAAAATTAGTAGGAGAGAAGGCCTTGGGGGAACAGTCGAATAGATTGTTTAATTGTCCAACTGTCTGCCTCGTCAGAGAGGAACTTGGACGAAGCTTTAACGCAGGGCAAGCTTCGTTCGGGGAGGTAGACAGGCCCTGAACCCGTCTAGGCGGGTTCAAAGGGAATATTTTTGGCCGAGCCTACGGACTCGGAGAAACCCACGTTAAACTCGGCCCTGTGCCACATAAATTCCTTGTGGGGGGTGGATATTAAATATAACAGTCGAATAGATTGTTCTACCGAGGCTGTGGGGAACCCGGACGAGGCTGTGTTTCGTCCGGGGAGGTAGACAGTCCCGTTTATGTTGGTTTTACAGGGATTTTTTTGCCCGATCCTACGGTCTCGGAGAACGCATCTTAAACTCGACCATGTGCCACATACATCTCTCGCGGGGGGCTTTTAAATATTAACAGTGGAATATATTGAACGCTGGGTCAACCAAGATGTTGTGACCAAGTAAATGGTTAAAGAAATAGCAATGTTATAGATATACCATATATTAAACAGTAAGTACAACAGAAAGGTATTACACGACTAGTGAGTGTGTGTCGGTTGACCCAGCGTTCAAACTATTCGGATCGTCCCCCAAGGTCTTCTCTCCTACTAATCTTATAGTAGGCGGAAGAGTCCAACATAGACTCTTTAGAGTGAGGACACCACAACAATAAGTTTATAAATCATTAATTATGATTATAAAAAAAAATAATGCGAAAGTATAAAAACACTCGTCTACTGATTATTCAAGAATATCTCTGGATTTAAGGTTAACTTTTTGTAACTGTTATATTAGACGATCCCCTATTTTGGAGGGTATTGTTTTTTAAGATTTAAAGCTATTCTTATTCATAGAAATATACCGTAGTAGCTTTTTCTTTGATTTCTATGTACGTTTAAGATTTATTGGTAAAATTTCGGAAACTTTTTTTTACAGAAAAAAGAGTTGTCGATCTTTTCAGTAATGATAGCTAACTGTTGCCTAGTTGCTGAAGAATGATTACTGCTTCGTTTGCGTTTAAAGTGAGCCCATATATCGAGTTCAAAACTAGAGTCTGAAATAAGCCCGACTTCTGAAACCACTTTGTTGGTCATTACAGTGTCTTCTTGAGAAAATAACTTATAATCATTTCCCCATAAAAGGAAATCTTTTGAACTTTTGAACGAGACAACTTTTGTAATATTCTTCTATATTCCTTTCAAGATTAAGATCAGACTAAAATTGGACTAGAGCTACCCAGTTCTTACTTGCCTATCTTAATCGGGGGGTGAAATGAATGTCGTATAGGTGTCTCTTTTGTTTCCATTTTCTCCATGTTCCATTTATATTATTCTCAGCATCCTTCTGTAGAACCCCAAGTCACTTCTTTTCTCTCATGTCTCAACTCCATCTCACCTCCATGGAAGTTTCCTGTTGATTAATCCTTTGCTTTTAGAAGGCAACTTTCGCTATCCCATTGCGCCCTTCAATTTTCATCCTCTTGTTTTCCGTTTTTTGTTAAACACTTCTTAAGATATTCATATGTTTGCATTTATTTAATTTTGTTATCCCCAATTTGTAATTTGTATATTGGGCTGTCCCTTTTACTGACAAACATGAATACTGTTTCTTTAAGTTTATTGTTATACCTTTTTTCTCGGTTTACTTTAGTGCCTTCTGTCGGGGTTCCTGTAGTTTCATTTCCCGGTCTGCTATCAACACTGTATCCCCTGCATATCGGATCTTGTTAAAGATGTAGCCGCCAATAATGGATCCTGGTAGGGCTTCTAATTTTCAAAGGTTGTGGCTCAGGTGATTCAAGGAAGAACTCGAATGTGTGTTTGATGACACCAGAACTGAGTAACCAAAATATGACGTTTTTGTGCAAATGTGGACGATGTATGAACATCGGTGCCGCCAAATCGAAGAATTTGATTGATAGCAGAACTATATGAATAGGGAAACGTTTAAGAGATTCTAATAGATAGTTTGGGTATGTGAAAAAGGAACTGTAAGAAATTAACTAATTCCTTCCTAATTTATGAATTACAATTGTTCGTTCACCTGATTTACCAAAATTTTGCTTCCTATAATTTTGTCGAATTCCAAAACTTTAAGACTGCGCAGAAATGACTTAGATTTGCTGACATTCACCAACACGTGACTAAATTATAGAAACACTAATTTACTTGGAAAATACCAAGACCAAAAAAAATCTGCAAAATGGGACTTTCTGGAACGTTTCAATTTTTGCGTTTTGGCACGGTTCTAATTGCAGACATTGTTCCGTTCATTAGCTTCTTCAGTTCTCGGTTGAAGAATTGGCATTTTCTTAATTTTTCACTATTTTCCCATTTGATTATATAATTTTGTGTTAGGGTCATATAACAAATGGGTAGATTTTCCTGAAACTATGCAGACAAAACAATATTAAATCAAAAGACGGTTTGCAGAAATTTCATTACCAGTGACAGCTACAAATCAAAACGAAACTGCTATCTTTTAATCGTCATAGAGAACCGTTTCTCCCTTTCATCAGTATGGCTGATGCTAACCATCAGAAGGGCAACTCATTGCGTCTTCTTGGTTTTACCTTTTCCACTGACATGATATCGAGACACATAGCAGGAGCAACAGATCAGTCATAAGAGCCAGCAATCTTTCCAATACCATCCTACAAGGTACAATCTGACGCAAAAGAAAGAAAGGCAAAAAGGGGAAAATGAACTGGTGTATCATTCACTAAGACGCGTGGAGGGGACTCTTCAGGTGTTCAGCTGCATGGTGACCCTAAGTTCACACCTAGTTATGATGATAATTACTTTAGTCTGGCACAAGGCCACACTTATGGATAATAATTTTTGCCTTCCATCAGTATGGCTGATACTAACCACTGGGAGAGCAACCCATTGAGTCTACTTGGCTTCACATTTTATACAGAAATGAAGTGTATTATATTGAATAGGTATGCTGCTAAGAAAATTAGTGCACTGTAACTTGAAAGACAATTTTTCCTCCCCCGAATGCATCATATCCATTTTATAAATCCCCCATTCGTCGGTGCAGTGGCTATTACTGCCACACCTAATCTAGTCTTATGATTATCTAAATTCTCGGCAAAATCAAAAGAAGGGACTGTGATGATATAGGTCCTGACCTGGCAACTCGGCTTCAGTCACTTTCCCACCGCCGTTACAAGGCTTCTCTCTGATTTTTCTATAAATATTTTCAGTTGTTTTAATGAGCTTGGCACGCCAGGAATTTTCCACACGCCCCTGGGGTAATAACTCTAATAATGTGGGTGACAGATTGAAGGCGTGGGACTTTTTAGACACTGCCCAAAATGTTTTCCTTCGATTAAAATAACTCAAGTATTCCCAGATATGAATTTTTTTATAAACCTCCATTTGGGCCTCATAGTACTCCGGGCTATTTCTTCGGTCTATCCGCCGCCCATGCTGAAGGAGCAGCAGAAGGGGATTTTCGGGTTGCTGTGGAGACGCCTCCATATTTCTGGATCTCCCACGGCAACACATGTACAGACAAAAAGTTCAAAACACAATGCTACAAATACACAAAATAAATCAGCCATGTTGTACCATAGACAGATTTAGACAAAAATCAGTCACTTGGTCAATTCAATAAAAAAAACTTGTCAAAAGATTGTGCAGGGAGGGTCCCTGTGTTACTCCATCCCTAGCTATATGAACCCTTCAAACTAACATTCCCTACGGACGTTGGAGTTATTGTCCTGGACGGACGAATTATGTCAGATATAGGTTCTGACAGTCTGGCGACAATCCGTCTGGGTCCTTTTCTCCGCAGATTTCCGTTCAGTCTACGTCTATAGGGAGTTGTCTTGAAAAATGTTTAACAAGCTTTCCACCTGAAATGCGAGGGGCTTGAGAGATCGGAGTAATGCTTCCTACCTGCTTCGTGATCTTCTGTCCTTCGGTGTAGATGTGGCCGCAATTCAGGACACACTTTGTTTGTGATTTTTATGCTTGTGTATTGTCTATCGACTATGTTGCCTATTCAACATACGAGGCCCAGCTGGCCAGAGGTATTTCCTTGTTGTCAAACGTTCCCTGCGTGTGAGGGTGGGCCTGTTCATGTTGACGATCATCCGGAGTGGGAGATATGGACGAGGAATCTTAAGCGGCCATCCACCCGTGTAGCTAGCTACCGTTTTTCAGGCGTTTTGAAATGTTTAAATTATTCCTAGCAACATCCTTAAGTAGTCATTTTTTGTCTTCATAAGGTCAAGATAACAGGAATAACAACAATTGACTTCAAGAGGTAGACTGAAAATATTGCAGAATCATGGAGACCAGAAAAGGAACGAAATCCATTATCATTATAGTTTATGAGTCAGAAGTATGGGTGTTTATAAATCCGTTAAAGGGGTAGCGCGGAATGGCTAGCAAGCTTGTCTCGCTAGAACAATTACAACTAAGTAGTGAGTTCGATCCTCACTTTCGGCCTAGTGCCACATCTAAACTACGCTTAGAAAATCATTATGAATCTGTGAAAGACAATGAATGACTCTTCAGAAGAGAAAAACAGATGAAAACAGATATGCTAAACTACATAATCGGTCACGCTAGTAAACTAGGTACAAAAAATAATCAAAAGAAAGCATGACAGGGTAGCAACAATTATATACTGGAAACAATGCAAACGATTTGCGTTCGCTGGTTAGGACAAATAGAGCTTGCACAAACCAAAGAGTATATCAGAAAACGAACATCTCAAAATACTTTAGGATTTCAACAGCTTCCACGATCACCCTGTCCAAGATGGAAAATCGGATCTCATAAGTTTGAAAAAAGAACGATAAGTTGCCGGATCATGGACATGGCTGTAAAGGCGGACCCCATTACGAGAGGGAAAATTAAGGAAAAATTCAGATCACTGTAGAACAGACGAGAATGAGGTGAAATATGGAGGTTAGAATCGTTAAAATATTCGGAGAACATGAAAATGTCTTAAAATCACTAGCATAGTGATTTCATGAACTTGGAATCCGATACAGGCCACGGATACTGGGGAAGTAGCTGGAGATTTGAAGATAATTGTTTTCACTCAATCCTCAGCTAGATTCTCAGCAGAACATGCGATTTTATTATAATCCAATATTAATAATAATATATCTTTTTTCAGTGACAATCTTACTGTTATAGCATACCTATGGACGATAATGGGTATGTCCTCATTCCTATAAATAGTGAATACTGTATGTTGTCTACAGTTCGAGATTCCCGCCCACCTGTCTTCATAGTTGACAGACAGCTCTTAGCTTGTTGTCGAACTTTGTGCACGAAGGCAGAGAGGAACCCAAACGAGGTTATCCCGAAGGGCAGAGTATCATCCGGGGAGGTAAGCAGACCTGACCCCGTGTATGCGGGGTTTACGGGGAATTTTTGCCCGACCCTATGGGCTCGGCTTTACCCCACACAAAAATTGGCCTTGTGCCACATCCTGCATCGTGGGGTGATTGGGTAAATATCCTGCAGTTGGAGATTCACTGTGGAATTCACTTGACTGACTTCTAGCAGTTGACTACTTCTACGCGCCGCTGGCGAATCTTATATGTGTTGTTCTTATCCTAAGTATCATCGTTCATTACCAACCTCCGTGTGATTATTCTATTCAGTAACCTTTCCTAGGTTACAACACTTAGGGTTGCGTATTATGATGAGGGTGAAAAATGAACCCAAATGCAATATTTTCGTTTTTTTTTTAAATTTCGTTTAATTAATTTCTGAAAGAGTGATAATCAAACTTTATAGGGTAGATCACCTCGCCTCCAGGTTCTACAAATTAGTGGAAGGGTCACTAAGAAATTCACAAACCCCGTACCCATCAGTGGATACGCAGTGCAGGTTTAAAAGCTGAAACCGAAGGTTTTATTCTTGCTGCGCAACACCAATAACTAGAAATTACCAAGCACACATATTGAAAAATTATGTTGGCCCAAAATGCAGATTCTGTGATAAATATCCAGAAACAGTTAATCATTTTGTATCAGGTTGCACAGTGGTAACACCCACTGAATATAAAACCCGGCATGACAGAGTGGGCAACATCTGCACTGGAAAATCTGCAAATTCTATGGAAAGGAAACTGCAAGAAATCAGTATGAACATCACCCAGACCCGGCTACGGTGATAGGACCGGTAACAAATTTATTGAACTTTACAATACATGCAGACAGAGCAATCAAAGCTAATCGCCCAGGCATCGTGATTAGAGATCGCAAAAAACAAAATGTGCATTTTTATTGCTATGTCAGCCCCTGGAGACTGTAAATGTATCTTAGAAGATCTTCAAAACCTATTTACATACAAAGACATTGCATTTGAAATATCAAAATGTGGCAAGTTAGTACATCAATAACTCCACTTGTAGTTGGAGTCCTCGGACCGATTGGAAAAATATTCCAATAGGCTCAATAAAGGAATTCCTAGCAGCTCAAGCCTTAAAAAAAATACCCAAAATTTTACTCACAAATACAGCCCGCACCTTACGAAGGGCCTTATCTATACAAATATGTCTAATCTTAATCTTACTTTTTGCTTTGTTTTTCCCCCCCCAAAAAATTCTCAGTGGAAAATGTTGTGCTGCCATTTCTGACCTTAAATCCAACAAAGAAATGAGTATACACCAGAAATCAAAGGAAATAAAATAATAATGATACAGTAGGGATGTCTCTCGTGGCTTTTGATCTCACGTGATTCTAAACAGACCTGACCCCGTGTATGCGGGGTCTACGGGGTCTACGGGGAATTTTTGCCCGAGTCTAGGTACTAACATGTACATGTTTTGTACCACAGATCTGATGTACGATAACCGAAGTTAAGCAACGTCGAGCCTGGTCAGTACCTAGATGGGTGACCGCTTGGGAACACCAGGTGCTGTAAGTTTCGATGTTCGGTTATGTAATGGAGAACGACTGGGATTTTGAAATCGGAAAGCCGAGTTCCAATTCCAGTCGGGTTTGTTATAATCACTTACGCTGCAAATGACCCTTGGGAATGGTAAGAACCCCCCTTTTCTCCTTCCAGTGTTAATTAGTAGGACTTGTATTAGGAAATCGTTATTATCGCCAATAAATTCTTTTAATCTAGAAAAAATTCTGGATTCAAATAATCAATAGTTGTGTCATCAGCATAGATGCTATCAGGATGGCTGTTGAAATTAGAATAGAAAACTGATGCTATGAGGATGGCCGTTTAAATTAGGAACATCGTAAGTTCAAGGATTGTGTCCTGCAGGACACCTGCATTAATGTGAAAAGATCTAGAAGAGTTGCCGTTCCAAATAACTTTCATTTCACGATTTGATAAGAAAGACTGAATAAGTTCAAAAATTTGTCTAGAAATACTTTACGCATTCAGATTGTGAAGAAGACCAGTATGCTAAGCCTTTTCTTGATTTAATCAACCTGCAATTGGTTGCTAAGCCGTAAAAAGAAATCATTTATTTCAAGCAAAGAGAACACGATGGACACAATAAAGATACCGATACTAATCAGAAATATTCATAAAATAACGTCAATAGTTCATCTGAAGGATCCACACAAATCTAGTAATGTCGAAAATGGGCTAATAAACCAGAAAGATACTTAAATTATGGGATAAATCTTTGTAATCGTGCAACACCCTTCCCGGTCGTCCAAGACTTCCAACACTGCTTCAATCTAGAGCTAACCCTATCCCACGTTTTGATTTATCTTTGATCATAAGGCAGCCACGATCGAATGGAAGCAGGTATCTTCGTGTTGGGCTGGTCCAAACAGGGCGAAGACGTACAGGGAAAAAACACTTGAATAAATTGAACAAAAGTAAATACTGTTCTTATATCAGTCCTCCGTACAGTAATTGGTTTATATCAGAGTTCGCATGCAATTAATTATCAGCCCAGCCCGCATCAAAATCGGAAGTAATACTATGGTCGACCTGGCAAAAATCTGTTTTACTGTTGTTGGTAGAGTTTGCCACAAGGCTGAAGTCTGCAGATAATCACGTAGGCCTCTCTTCTTCACAATGGAAAGATGTGTTTAAATGCCACGTTTCGGAATATGAGTGTAATCGTACAACACCCTCCCCGGTCGTCCAAAACTTCCGGCTGGTCGCTGAAGTGACCGCTTCAATCCAAAATTAACCCTATCGCAGGCAGCCAAGATCGAATCGTCGCAGGTATCTTCGTGTTGGGCTGGTCCAAGCGCGGCGAAGACGTGCAGGGAAAATATAATACTTGAATAAATTGAACAAAAGTAATTACTGTTTTTATATCAGTCCTTCATACAAAAATTGGCTATATCAGATTTCGCCTGCAATTAATTATCAGCTCAACCCCTGTCTAAATCGGAAACGTTATTATTGTTGACTTGGCAAAGTTTGGGTTACTCTTTTGGTAAAGTTCGTCACAATTCTTAAGTCGTGGGGGTCTCTTCGGCAGGCAATCACGTGGGTGTATCACGACCGATGGCTGGTACGAACTTTCTGCCGTCTCTCCCCTGTGTCTGTCTCCGTCTCGTTTGACGAATTCACTTCGCGCATACGTATTTATGGGCATTCACTGAAACTGGTGCGAGTCATGGTGCATAGTGGGATTTCGATAAATCCTCATTGTTGTCAGCTTACTTCATAATTTTGGAGGAATTCCCTTCTTCCACTCTTTCATACGTCTCACTAAACCCCCTCAGTAAGCGTGAGTGGCTTATCCACCCCATCCTGGTATTTCAACTCAGCTTTTGACCAGGAGAAATCAACTCCAAATTCCTTGTTCACTAAAATGAAGTTTTCACTTTACAGTTTGCATTTTCAGCTGCGTAGAACACATGTCAGTCATCATTGCCATCTAAGTCTGGGTCATTTTTCATTTGATCAAACCCACGACACACTAATAACAAGTCTCGCCTATATATGAATTAAATCCTCAATCTTTTCCCACGCATTTTAGGTATTAACCCTTCTTGTTCCAAAGTCTTTCAGTATACCGCTCCTTCTATCCATAAGAAAACTTTCCGATGTTTTTATCAAAACTCTTTTATGTTTTACCAAAACGTTCTTATGTTTTACCGCGGTAACAACAAATAGTATATCACACACAAAGAAAAGGGAAAAGCGTCTCATCTGAAACATGATACAAAATTGTACAGATTTTAATGTCGATAATTCGGAGATTAAATGATAACGCGTAAGATTGGTATTCAGATTATAATTAATTCTCTTTCTTTATTTGATGTATAGTTTTAATCTTGCCACGTTTATTTTTTAAGTAAGGTCCAAGAGACACTTAGACTAGATGGGTTCGGTCAAAACCAGTCTGACCTCTTATTTTACATTGTTAACTGATTCATTGTATTATCTTCTAGTGTCGCTTTTCTATTAATACCAAGTTTAAGATCCAGGCGTTTCCGTTCTCCCTCCACCGCCACCAAAAACTAATTTAGCCGCTTCTTTTGCTTTAATTCGGTCTGTCTGTCGCCTCGTTCAATTGTATTTTGATTTAACTTAATTATAACTATTTCACGAATGAATGGTAATCATAGTTTGTGATGTCTGTTCTCATTAGATGCCTTAATATAATATCCTTTTTTCAGGTTAAGACTAATCTTTACTCATGCTGAGTGCACAAAGTCACTGATGTCATTGGAAACCTCATATAAAAAAAATCCTGCTTTTCTGAATTCCTACGTTACACCTCATAAATAACAGACCAGTCCTTTTAATCACGAGTAAAGGCGGAAAAGACAGATCAGAAATGCTAATTAGATCAAGTGAGAAAAATGAAGAAAGATAAAAGAAAGATATGATGGGGGAGATGATAACGCTCTCGTGTTTTTAACGTCTGCTACAGGGAAAATGAAATAGTCATTTTCAATCTTTTCATTTGTACCGTTTTACTTCTTTAAATGATGACATGCATTCAGATTTATAATTTGTTATGGAACCTTATCCATAATAACCGAATGGTCTATTCCATACGTAATAAATACTGCGCCTCATGAGGAAGCAGGAGTTCAGTCCGAAGTTGGGCGACCGGCTGGTCGGCTGATCGGTTGAACTCTCTGCCTACGGGCGGGGAGGAACCCGAAGGAGGCTACGCCGAAGGGCGGAGTCTCTTTTGGGGAGGTAGACCGACCCTGAACCCGTTTATACGGGTTAAAAGGACATATTTTTGGCCGAGCCCACGGGATCGGAAATTCCACGGGCTCGGAAATCCCACGGGCTCGGAAATCCCACGTTAAACCGGCCTTGTGCCACATGATGCCCTCGTGGGGGGGTGGCTAAATACCGTTCAGTCTGAAGTCTGGAGTGAGGTCCGTCAGGAGTCTGTCAGTCAGTTAGAGATAGCGAGTCAGTCAGTCGAGTCAGAGGCAGTCCGAAACAGAGTCACGTTCAGACAATTACTACTAACCCTGATTGTTCGTACTAACACTTTCTACTTCTCTGTATATATTCCTGTTTGTAATATATCTGTGTTATTCCATATACGTGTTCGAGTTCTTGTTTATTAGTTCTACCTTGGACTATCACCGTGGTACAAGGAACCGGACCATAACATAATTGCAATAGTTTTTGAAGTTATTAAGCTCAATTTCAATAGAGGAATTTCAACGAGTATCGTATTGTCTTTATCGTCTTAGAACTTCATCAGAATATTCAAATGGCAAAGCCGTGACGTTTCCACGAGTATTTTTAGTAATAGCAACCCTGAGACCCGCATATCAACCCTTCAAGTTAAATCAGAATAACTCCTTAAATGTACTTGAAATCGATTCCTCGCTTCTGTGTATTAATTGCAATAAGGAAGATCTATATATTTTTCAATACAGATTTTTTAACTCATATATAAATCAGTATTAAGTGATTTGCCTTTAATATGTATTTCCCTTAAAAAATGTACTCAAAAAATTCAAATATCACAACCGTGAAAATTCTCACATCCATTTGTCGTGTAAATGTTCCTAATAAAATTTCGTTCGTATATAAACTGTTCAATTCTTGGCGATTTTCTATGTAGAATGTCTGCACAACGAAAAAAGCTTAATCTTAGAACGTTGTTTGAAAAAAACCGATGGTCAATTCTGCTCACAAATGCAGAAGATCTATGCATCCTTACCAAGTGAGGAATCCGTTGTCTAAATCGGTCGTAAACCGTTTAATTCTCCGTCTGCAATAAAAAAAAAAATCCGCAGAGAATTTATTACGGGTTGGGGCAACATGTTTACTGGGAATCTTAAAAACCAGGGCACTAGTTGTGGAAAGTATTGAGCAAGATATTTCAACTTTGATTTTATTAAATTCTGAGAGCTCTGTTTCGCCGAAAACGTCTTTACAAAGACTCCATAAGATGTTAGATGTAATTCTTCCAAAAGATCCGATATATTAAGAGGGTCATTCAGAAAGTTCCAGACTCCACCAAGAAGTAAAACATTTTTGTTTTGACAACCCACTTCTACTTCTTATAAAACTAGAATAATTAATTTAGATTTCTATGAGACCCATACAAATGTGAGAGATGTTCGACAAATCTAAAAATACACAAAACAGAAAGCCGAGAAGACATAAAAGATGTGAAAGTTATGACACCAAAGGAAAATCATGAGGACATGTCACAGACACTTGCTAAGGACTCACCTTCTTTTGCAATTCTGAAGAAGTGGGCTGTAGAATTAAAAGGGGGCAGGAACAACACAGAAGATGACCCTCGGTCAGGTCGTCCAAAAACCTCAACCACTGATGAACGTATGTGATGCCATTCACCGACGCGTGGTTTTGGATGACAGATGTGATCAGATAGCTAAGTCCATAGGCATTATTTCTGATTCGGGCCATACTATTTTATCTGAGATCTTGAGAAGGGGCATGCTGTCTGCAAGATGGATCGGAAGAATGCTGATACCAAGGAAGAAGCTGAAAAAGGTTCTCATTTCTAGGAAACATCTGACTCGCTTCCAGGCTGACGACTAAAGATTTACACCGAAGATTAGTAACTCAAAATAAAAACCTGGGTTCACCACTTCGAACTTGAATCAAAGATTCGAAGCAAACAGTGGAAACTCTGTTCTCTGCCCACGAAGAGTTTCAAGCAGGAAGAGTCTGTTGGCAATGTTATGGCATATGTTTTGATGGGTTCTGGACACATAATCATGATAGACTAGCCGGAAAAGGGAAACACTATTAATGGACAGTGCTATACTTCCGGAATTAAAACAACTGGAGGAAGCAATCAAGTCGAAACGCAGAAGGAAGCTAAGGGTAGGTGTGCTCTTGCTCCAGGATAACGCGCCCGTTCACACTGCAGAGGTTGCAGTAGGTTAAACAACCAACTGTGGCATTGAATTGCTACCCAATCCCCATTACTCATGAGACTTGGCTCCATCTGACTTCTTCCTAAATTCACATCTCACCTGCGTGGTCGTTATTCTGGAAACAATGATGAAATCATATGTGCTGTGGAGGAGTTTTCAGAGAACAGGACACCACCTTCTTCCGTGATTGCATTGCAATGCTTTTAGCATCGTTGAACTAAGTGCACTGTTGTCAACGGAAACTATTTAAAATAGTGAAAAACTATCTTAATTTTCCAACTCCATCTGGGCGAGGTATAGAAGATTTGAACGACACTCTTAATAGCGACTTTATAATAACTCCTATTCGTTTTCAACGAGTACCCGAGAGACGATAATGACTTTTTAGAAACAATGATCATAGACACTGAAACCTATTTTCCGCTGAATGGTTTCACAACTAATAAAAGTACCAGAATTTGGGGTACTCAAAATCCGAACGCCGTCCATTAGTTACATTCTTTTGTTCTGTGACTTAAAAGAAATAATCGACAATTACTTCTTAGGGGATGTGAATGATAAATCAATAAACTGGCGGAGGATACAACGAAATGTAATTTGTCAATTTAGCTGTTCATGGGACCCTAGAGGATTTACGGCAACAAGCTGGACAACTGCTTATGTCGCGGGAGAGATTAGGAACACTTGAATGGCATGTTGGAGGGACATTAATTTAAAGAAGTGCCAAATTCAATTGTCCAAATAATTCACTTTACCGAACAGGTTTTTTCCCTTTGGATAATAACAGTTCTACAATCTCATGTTTTAGTATTAAAATTCGATAAACCTTTGCCTAAAAACAAAAACAAAAAAAATGGACCTTTATATCAATATAATTTGGGAAAATATCACACCTAAATAAACCGTATATTTAATATACATATTTCATAACACAAATCACTAAATAGCCGACAAATTTTATGAAATGAACATGATTGATTAGATTAAATTCTGTTTTGTCCTCATCTTTATTGCCATATTCACGACGTTTCTGTTTATGTACGCCTCGACCTTCTTCAGATGATATAAGTCGGAATTTCTAACCGAACCCTTTAGTGCACGGGGTTAGATTGTTCCAATTTTTCGTGCCCTGCTTTTTTGGGGATATCTCAGTATCAGTTAATTCTTTTTAGTAACTCAGCTCTCCAAGTTTTTGTTCCTCTGTTGCTGTGGCCAGATATTGAACTCACAACTCTTTGGGTGAAGTCACTTTTTGGATCACCCTAATAACTGGGTCGTGTAAAACTAGAGAGTATTTGTTGTCTTTAACATAGAAGACACACACACACACATATGCATATCGTGTATTTAAGCAGCAAACCTTCATTTATGCATGTTTCATTAAAAGTCGGCAGACGAGGTACTACAATTAAGCTTTTTATTTAATTTTTCTTGTGTTCGAAGAAGTGCTTTTTTTGATCAAACCAAATTCATAAATAATTACATCGATCACAAAACTACATACCTATCCAGGAGCCTTACGTTACACCTATCTGTCCATAGCTCTATCAGAACCCATTAAACGCACAAAAACCCGAGCAGACTCCATTCGAAACATACTAGTTGAAAAAAAGAACATAATAACCTCATCCACCTGTAACAAATGATTAAAAATAATGGAAACTCAAATAACAAAAAATTAAAAGCCAATACTTAACAATATTAACTACGAACAAGGCCACAATGTGTCAGCCGTGTTAGTAACATAAAACATCTCTATAACGCTAAAAACATACATATAATGCATAAACTCAATTAAACTAAAACAATATAAAATAAAATCACCCTTGATAATGGCTAAAAATATAGCCGAAAGCTCTCGGAATTATAGAACATCTGGACAGTTTCTACACATCCTGTGTCCAAAAAAGAAAGCAATTGTTCGAACACAAATAAATTAAATAAAAAGCTTAACCGTAGTACCTTGTCTGTCGTCTTTAATGAAACATGCATATATATATATATATATATATATATATATATATATATATATATATATATATATATATATATGAATCATAAATCATTGTCAACTTCAGGAATTAAGACAACTGAAGGAAGCAATCAAGTCTAAACGCAGAAGGAAGCTAAGGGCAGGTGTACTGATACAGCAAACAAATATTAATTATGAATTCGTTTGCCGACAAGGAGAATGCTTCTCTGAAAATAATCATGCAAAGAATACATATATTGGTTTAACAACCACTACATTATCGAGCCGTTTAAAATGCCATTTACAGTAATCTCTCGTTTATCGCGGTAAATTGGTTCCGAGACCAGCCGCGATAACTGAATTTCCACGAAGTAGGGACGCCATATTTACAGTATTTATTTAACGTGTATTTGAACTTTTAAAACCCTCCCTGTACTGCTAACGACCCACTCTTTACAGTACTCTATTAATAACAAGGACAACTGTTAAGCAATAACACTTTAGATTAAAAAATAAAATAAAGATTGTTACTGTATTCAACACGAAAGAAGTTGAAGTAGATTTTGAATGAGGATGATGATGAATTTGCTGCACAATAGAAATGATGATGATGAAGCTGATGACGACTTCTACTGTGCAGCCGATAATTGTATTTTACGTCTCTTCAGACGGCGGTGCCCTTTCTATTGCTATTTTACGCTTGTTTTGTTGTTCCTAGACCTGGAAATAATATTTATTATTAATATTTTAATGGGTTTAATGAAAAATTTTAGGTGTTCATATATCGCGATTTTTCTAGAATTTTCCAGAAAGTTCGCGATATATTTTCCAAATGTATATTTTAAAAATCCGCGAAGTTGTGAATCGGCGATAGTAGAACCTCGAATTAGCGAGAGATCACTGTATTTCACTAGAGCTCAATTAAATTACATATTACGAACCAACTTAACGGAAAAACGCAAGAAATACAACAAATCCTTATGCATGATATCGGTTTTATAAGCACGATATTCGTTTCGCAACCATCATATCGCCCCGTTTAACATGTTATTTATCTGATAATAGCTCAATTAAACAGCCTGTCAGCAACCAACACAAGTGAAAAAACAAACAAACAAACAAACAAGAAATCCGAACAAGCCTTACCGTCAGTGACACTAACTTGCTATAACACATAAACTATAAAAACGATGACATCCACTGGAAACATTAAGCATCAATCAAACAACACGCCATCATGAAAATTCATGACAAACATACTTCAGATATATTTCAATAGCAATAATAATAATAATAATAATAATAATAATAATAATAATAATAATAACAATAATAATAGCAATGGTGAAAATATCCAATAAGCCACATATACTTGAAAATGAAGAAATTGACGTCATGACACAAAAATTGAAACGTCTTTAATTGTTATCGATGTCGAAAGTGCAGAGATATTAGACAATTTATATATAAATATGTCCCCGAAACCAAAGAAATGATTCCAAATGTATAAAAAAAAAATTAAAAAAATCATCAGAACGAACCTTTCTCGGTATTTAATCTAAATTTTAGTGGCGAAAGATTGCAGGCCAGACAATACATACATATATATATATATATATATATATATATATATATATATATATATATATTCAGTAAAATAAACCAAAATTCTAAAATTCCCAGCACCCCTCGTTCGTGTTAAGTCTTATATGCACGTGTTTATCATTGCTTGGAAATCATCCATGTAAACAGAAACAGGCAATCGTCGCAAAAGATCGAAGAACTTGGTTGGGAGAAAATTCCTCATCCCCCTTATTCTCCCGATCTTGTTCCTTCAGACTACCATTTGTTTCGTAGCTTACAGAATCATTTGGAAGAAACAGCTTTTGTAACAGAGAAAGAGGTTAAAACTGACATTTGTGAGTTCTTCGAATCAAAGTTAAAAGAATTTTACAGTAATGGAATTAGTAAGCTTGTTAATAGATGGAAGGAAGTCATAGATAATCAGGGAAAATACATTGTTGATTGAATCTGTAATTAAATGTAACATTTGGTCACTTGTTTTCTTTATTCAAAATTCGAACAGAACTTATGGGATGACCTGATAAAACTCAATGTCCAGGACAGAGTAAGGATATAATAAAAAGGTTTAAACACTAATATTCCATGGTCATAATTTATTTCATTATTGGATCGTATTAACGATTCCAATGGAATAAATTTGGACCATGGAATATTAGTCTTTAAGCCTTTATATATATATATATATATATATATATATATATATATATATATATATATATATATATATATATATGTATGTATATATATATATATATATATATATATATATATATATATATATATATATATAGGGTGTTTCAAAAAGAATACTCCAAAATCATTGCGCAAAGTTTGATTGGGTGTCAGTTTAACCACTGTCGTTAGTATAACTTCTGGTTCAGCTGAATTGTGGGAAGATCAATCAAAATCGCAACTCCTCAGCAGAAGGCATTTGTTTTTGTGACAATGGCATTTGTTTTTGCGACAATGGCATTTGTTTTCGCGAACTCAAGCACGCAAAAACAGTGCTTGAATTAGTGAAAACAAATGCCATTGTCATTCGAATGACTTAAATTTTCAGCAACATGGAGCACCACCCCATGGCATCTCGGGGTTAGAGCTCATCTGAATGAAAACGTGCCTCAGCGATGGATTGGGAGGAGAGGTGCTAAAGACCTTACTCTCTATGCTTGGCCTGCCAGATCCCCGGACCTCGCTGTGTGTGACTTTTTCTTATGGGGGTATGCTAAAGACCAAGTTTATGTTCCAGCACTTCCAGCAAGTATCGATGACTTGAAAGATCGAATAACAGCTGCAATCAACACGGTGGACCGTGACATGCTGAGGCGCGTTTGGGAGGAATTCTCATTTCGGCTCGATGTTGTCTGCGCTGCTGGTAGTGGCCACTTATAAAACATGAAATGAAACTTGAATGTATATACAACACATGTGTTCATGCTAGAGATTTGTAATTTTTTTTCGCTATTGACACATCACGTGATGATTTTGGCGTATTCTTTTTAAAACACCCTGTATATATATATATATATATATATATATATATATATATATATATAAAATAATTAAGTAATGTTATTTTCTTTTTTTTTTAATTAAATTCATTAATTCTTTCGAATTCTTTTGTTTATATTTCTGATTTGAGAAGATATGGCTTCCAAGAAAAATCTGAACAAGTGAATAGATATCAAAGTCGCATAGAATCTTGCCAGGCTGTGAAGTGTTTCTTGCCGAATAAGAATGCGCAGTTGTTTTCCTTCAAAAGACGATGCAGGTTAACGGGAGTAAATTACATTTTATTAAATATTCTTTTGTTCGCAGGACGGTTGACGAAACAACTCAGTTAAAAATCCCCAAAACGAACAAAAACGGAACGTCTACACAAATACGTGTATCCACTAAAAGTAACGTTTGAAATACCCCCCCCATATATATATATATATATATATATATATATATATATATATATATATATATATATATGGATATATGTATGAATCAATATTTTTATTTTGATCCTATGCACGTATCAAAGCCACAGTGCTCATATATATATATATATATATATATATATATATATATATATAGATAGATAGATAGATAGATAGATAGATAGATAGATATATGAACAAAGTTGCTTTGATACGTGCCTAGGATGAAAATATTGATTCCTCGCAATTTTGCCACGGATCAGAGTGTAGCTTCTCAGTGACTTTTAGCTGGAATCCTAATACAGTAATTGTCCCTTCACCTCAGGCATGTTTTCGTCTTCGGGCGTGACGTGACAAAAAGACTGGTTCTTGGGGATATCGATCCCTAGGCAAGACCTTTCGTAGAACTAAAAGGGAATGGCTAGGTTATTCTGATATCTTCGTGACATGATCGCTGAAACTGGTCAATTTTTATCTTCATACGCATGTGAGCTTTCCATTTAACAGACTATCAGATTCTGCTGCAAATAGTAAGTAAACATGTGTGCATTCCAGTTTTCATACACTATATATATACATATATATATATATATATGATTTATCCGAGATAGACCAGTGAAATCAATCGAAAGGTAAGTCTTTTGAACATTTCTTCTTGTGTCGACTGTATACATACATATATATATATATATATATATATATATATATATGTGTTTGTGAGTATATATATATATATATATATATATATATATATATGAATATATATATATATATGAATATATATATATATATATATATATATATATATATATATATATATGAATTATAAAGAAGTAATA
>OZ010574.1:28392242-28517242 GCA_963932145.1 Acanthosepion lycidas | reverse complement strand
AATTTACATGTTTTTTTTTCCGGGGTTGCTTATCTTATTTGATTAGTTTAAAGAATTGGCTTTGTCTAACGAATGCTACATTACTTGCGTCGTATATCAGTCAGTTACCTTGATTTTCTAAGCGTAGCTTATTTGTATCATAAGACCGTAAGTATGGGCATCCAGTAAGGATTGAACTCACTACTCACTTTGTAATTGTTCTAGCGAGACAAGCTTGCTAACCATTGCACCACCATCGGGCGCCCTAGTCAATTAGTCATGTGCCTTGCGTGATACACGCTTAGGCGATCATATATCTTTCGATACATGACTGAAGAAGCAGATTTTTTCCCGGGGTAGACCAGTTGCCATCCAAGGCTACAGAACTCGGTTTGTTCTGCCATTTACCCATAGGTGGGCGTGGGGAGAGAAGAAGGGTATTAACACGTAAGTGAATGTAACGGATTCGACTGAAATTTGAACTCGGCTCTCTGATTCCTCAATCCATTACTCCACCTTATATTGCATGTGTTTGCATTTTTCATAGTGATATTTTACAAGGTGTTGTTTTAAGTGTTAATGTTTTAAGTAGTTAATTGGTTATCAGGTTTATTGTCCTCACTCTTCTCATGGAATGTATAAAATAAGAACAAGTTGAGGAATTCAGTACAGTTTCCTGATAGATGAAGAAAAGGCTTGAGGAAACAGGAATGGCGTTCTACAGAAGCATGCTGAGAATGATACTTAAATGTAGAATCTGAAAGAGTTTGAATGTTATGAAATGTTTTGAAAGGGTAATGAGGAAAGAGAATTTGATATTCACAGAAGATATAGATGCAAATAGGTTAGTAAAGGTGATTGATGGCGATAGCAAGGCGACAAACATTGCTTAAGGCTGCAGAAGATTAGAAGTTGTAGACATGGTACGTAAAACAAAATTGGAGGCTTGTACAGTGTTATTCACGCGCGGAGAGAACTTGCTGTCATGGCTTTAAATCACAAGTCGATTTCTTGGTGTTTCATAGATAATTTACAAAACTTACCTTGTGTAGCGAGTTCACAATAACGATGGATCCATTGAGGAGTGACAACTCTTCTATATTTGTGGTCATTGAAAGTTGTTAGATTCACGACAGTTCTTATTATCTAAGTACTACACAAAGCTCTATTTAGAGAGCACCCATGAAGTTCGGATTTAATTCAGAAGTACGGATTTGTGATCTTGATCCGTGCCTTAAAATATGCAACAAATTCACTTTTGTCCGGTAAAATAGTAATGGAAATATTAGCCATTTCCTTATAAGGAAATATCTGGCATTCATTGACCGAGCAGCCGATGCTGCTGGTGGTTGAGATCCATAACATCTTATACCGAAGAAAACGGCGACTTACCTCGTCAAACCAAGCGACAGCGCGTCGCGTATATCTTACGACGGAAAAGAAAATTAATTACCAAAAAAAAAAAAAAAAAAAAGGGTACGTATTCTGCATGACCTACAGAAGACGGAATATTTAGATTAAAAAATAAGTCCGTCTAAGGAGTTTCTATAAAAGTATTCTGATATGAAAAAATTTGGCGTCCTCTCCCAGTTGTTGACGAATGAAAAATGCTTGGCCGATAAAAGCAGTTGGTGTTCTCGAATCAGGAGGAAAAATTGATGTATTTTGGCTACCACATTCGTCTGGGAGTCAGTTTTCTTACTGGTTACGTGCATTGGGATTTGTGAGATAGTACCAGCCAATCGAGTTTTCTTTCTGCCCCCGATATTCGAGTCTGAACTTACAGTTATTTGTTCTCTGCGTTGTGGAATTAATCTCCGACAAACATCTCCTTTGCTTTCAGAACGCTTACACATTCTTTCCTTGATCGAAAAAAAAGTTCTTAAAATCCAGTAGCTGTCATAGATCTTTCCAGTATTTATGAGGATTTCTTTCCTAACTTTTTGGTTGAATCACTGCAGAACGTCAATGTCTTGATTAATTCATTATTTTTTTTCGAATTACATGTGATATCCATTTTAGCTGTTAGTGCTTTTGAAAGTCCTCAAATAATGTAGTTTCTGTTATCTGGTACAGTTCTTTTTTTGTCATTCTGTAGCGCCAGTCAGACAATGTCCGAAGAAGGATGGTCTTCGTCAAGATCCACAAGTTTCAAACGCTCAAAGCCATTCTTCAGCATTGCTCTAAGGAAGCTGACAGTTTGGATCCGTGACATGCATATGAAAGTCTCAATCTGACGAGTCTATTTAAGAACATGACTCTAGTTTTCAGGTTGATGTTTTGGTTTTGTAGCAATTGGCGGTGTTGGGCGAAACTATCTGGAGCCTATTATATGTTCAGTTTTCTTATAGTAGGTATCCGTTTATCTCGCTAGATAGAGGTAGCTCCCTGTGAGGTCAAACTTCAGTCCTTTGGTTGTGAAACAGGTGGGTACCACTCCAGAGTGTAGGCCTGGGTGATAGTATATGGAGGCCGTGTGCTCCACAAACTACATGCCTCCGCTCTCGGCCGTGTCAGCTAGATTCATCGGTGACGGCTTTGCTGCAGGAGTTGCCGAGAAGTTGTCACTGCTGACAGCCAACAGCATTCGCGGTTCCACTCCGGGGTTTACGCCTTGCTTTACTTCCATAGCTTTTCAGTGTTTGTATATGACCGCAAGGTAGCAAGCTTTAAAATCAGATTTTTCCTTTCTTTAGGTGGATTGTCCATCTTCATCTACAATATCCTCATCCTATATTAAATTTATTTTAACCGAGCTACAAACAGTGTTTACTATTTATTAATTACTAATTTATTATTTTCTAATTACTATTTTATTATTTACTAATTTACTATTTACTAATTTTCTGTTTACAGTTTACTAACTTACTATTTAGTATTTAGTAATTTACTATTTACTTATTTTAAATCTCGAGGGTAGGTGTCATTCAGTCAATCAGTTATGTGCCATGCGTGATACACACTTAGACGATCATGTATCTTTCGATACATGACTGACGAGGCAGATTTTTCCTGCAGTAGGTTGCCGTTCCTTTCTGGTGTAGACCAGTTGCTATCCAAGGCTACAGAACCCGGTATGTCCTGTTACAGATAGATCAGACAGTCAGTTATGTACCATGCGTGATACACGCTTAGGCGATCATAGTATTTTTCGATACATGACTGAAGAGGCAGATTTTTTCCTGCAGTAGGTTGCCATTTTTTTTTGCGATAGACCTGTTGCCATCCAAGACTATAGAACCCGGTTTGTCCTGCAATTTAGAAGAGAAGAAGAGGATTGATACCTTTTCTAAGGGTATTAGCACAAATGCAATGGATTCGACAGAATTCGAACTCGGCTCTCTGATTGCTCAAATTGAACCGCTATCCATTGAACCACTGTGCCTACTTAGGTATCATTATTAATTTCATTTCAATTGCAGATTATTGGAAAAGTTTATTTTGAGTCCTATTTCTTAGAACATTTGGTAGCGGATGAGGATTTTCTGTTCAAATCATTCTTATCCCAATTCTTAATACCTATGTTGTCGCCATTACCACAATTCTTATAATCAGTACATTGGCATCAATAGGGAACGCAGCATTGCTGTCTGCTATTAGCTGATTCGTTTGGGATGTTGTATGGAATGCATAAATGCTCAGTGCCCATGTCTTTACATCGTATAGGGTCGGACTAATGGGGTACTAAGGTCGGATCGAAATAGTTCACGTGCGAATGGTCTGCTAGATAAACGCTGGAACCATAATGCTGCAGAAAATTGTAATTCTCTCTGTGGTGATATACATATATATATATATATATATATATATATATATATATATATATATATATATAGAGAGAGAGAGAGAGAGAGAGAGAGAGAGAAAGGGAAAAAAGAGCTAATTTCTTGACCTCAAACGGCAATGAGAAGAAGATACTAGGGGATCATTGGAAGAAAAATCATCATAAAAGAAAGACCCACGCAAAATAGAGAGTGGGGAATTTGGAAAAGAAAGGGAAGAATATGTGCGAAAGAGAGTATAAGAAAGAAAGAAAGAAAGAAAGAAAAAGAGAAAGAAAGGAAAAAAGAAAGAATGAAGGAAATAAAAAAGAAAGAAAGAAAGACAGAAAGAAAGAAAAAGGAAAGAAACAAGAAAGAGAGAAATAAAGGAAGAGAAAAAGAAAGATAGAAAGAAAGGAAGAAAGAAAAAGAAAAGAAAGAAAGAAATAGGAAAGAAACAAGAAAGAGAGAAATAAAGAGAGAAAGAAAGAGAGAAAGAAAGGAAGAAAGAAAAAGGAAAGAAAGGAAATGTAAAGTAAGAAAGAAGAAAGAGAGAAAGAAAAGAGAGAGAAAGAGAGAGAAAGAGAGAAAGGACGAAAAACAAAGAAACAAAAATGTTACAAAGAAAAAAGAAGAGAAAGAAAGAAAAAAGAAAGAAAGAAAGAAAGAAAGAGAGAAGAAGAAATAAAGAAAGAAAGAGAGAAAAAGAAAGAGAGAAAGAAAGAAAGAAAGAAAGAAAGAGAGAAACATAGTAAAAACCTGAATAAAGGAATAAAGAAAAAAAAAGGAAAAAAAGGTGAAAACGAATGTGTAAATAAATACAGAATTAATGAAAAAGAAAAGAAATAAAGAAAGAAAAAAGAAGAAAGAAAATACTTACACTATTTACATATTTCGAACTCTTGTTCTCACTTTTATTGTCATATTCACGACATTTCGCCCGTTGGACGCTCTGGCCTTCTTCAGACCGATACGTTGTGAATATGGCAATAAAAGTGAGGACAACAGTCCGAACGATGTAAATAGTGTAAATAGTTACAATACTCCATCTCAGAAAAAGAGACAGATCTATAAAGAAAGTAAGAATAAATTTAAAAAGAAATAAATAAAGAAAACACGGAAAGAAAAAGATCATAAGAAAGAAAGAAAGAAAGAAAGAAAAAGAAAAAAGAAAGAAAGAAAAAGAAAAAATAAAGAAAGAAAAAAAAATAAATGAAGAAAGAAAGAAAGAAAGAAAGAGAGGAATCAAGTAAAGAAAGAGAGGAAAGGAAAGGATAACCTAAACAAAGGAAAAAGAAAGAAAACATGCTTGAGGGAAACTGTTAGAGAAAATGTGGCAAGTTGAGTGCGAAAGATAGAAAATGGGACAGAAAGAGAAAACGAGTAATACAAACAGTTATTAATAGTAAGTTAGCGAGAGAGGGGAAACAGAGAGATAGATAAATAGAGAGATAAAGAGAGCTAGGGAGAGAGGGAGTAATAGTTGTGAGATATGGTTAAAAAGAGAGGCAATTAGATGATCAATGATTGAAAGAAATCGACAAGACAGATTAAGAAAGACAGAGAAGAAAAAATAAAATAAATTTGTGAGTGTGTGTGCATGTAGGAGGGAGAGAGAGAGAGAGAATAAGACAAAGAATAATAGGGGGTAAAAAGGAGAGAAACGTAATGAAAGAAAAAAGTTCTGAGACGATTGGAAAGAGAGAGGGTCAATAAGACTGAGTGATAGAAAAAAAGAGAAAGAGAAGTAGATATGTCTACGAGAGAGTGACAAAACAATAATAATGATAATAATAATAATAATAATAATAATAATAATAATAGCAATAATAATAATAATAATAATAATAGCAATAATAATAATAATAATAATAATAATAATAATAGAAAGAGAGAGATAGAATGATATTGGTTGAAAGAAGAAAAAAAGAAAATGGAAGAGATGTGAGGGAAAAAATTGGTAATAGGATAAATGAATTAATATGTCTGCTGGCATCTCTTTTACTCTGACTTTAAATGAAGTCTCGAAAGTTCACACATTTTATCGAGTGATATTTACAGACTCGCTTTGTTATCGTCTGGCCGTAGCATTTTGGCGCCTACGAACGAACAAACTGAAAGACTCCATCAGATGATCAGAACGGATCAAATAGGCGAGACTATTATTTTATGTTATTTTAACCAAAAAAATAAAAAATAAAAAAATAAAATAAGCAAATAGAAATAATATCATTTAAAAGTAAATTATTTTTTATATATATTCACGTATTCATATATAGATTTCAATAATTGCTAAGACCAGCTAAATGCAGTAACAGAGGTTAGGAAGATTGTGTTGCGCAAATCTGCGAATGGCGATTACTTAGTTGTCTTAACCTGTTAATAGACCACATCCGTATTCATAGACATATAAACAAAAATAATAGGAAAAATCAAATACATACATGAATAGAGTCATTGAAAACAGAATTAAATCAATTGTCAAACTTATATTGGGTTGAGGCAAAAATAATGACGTAACAATGTCGTTTTTTGACGTTAAAAATTCGTCAAAAAACGACATTATTACGTCATTATTTTTGCACCAACCTAATACTTTGAGGAACCCTTGCAAACGAATGCTAAAATTTTGTGCTGCAGTAAGCAACGTTGAAGAAGGATATTTTGACAAGCAAACATTTAATCGTAAATTGCCTTTATTTTTTGTCAAAATAAAATTCCTAATAAATAATCATGTCTCTCATGTAAAGTAATTTTCTCTTATTTAAAGGACAAAACAAATTCTCTTTGGGTCAATTTAAAAAAAAATGAACAGGGGTGGTCTCAACCGTTTGAACTGTAGTGTATATATGGATAGGTAGCATGAAGATTGCGTTTAAGCAGGAAACATACTGTTGCCACTCGGTGTTGACCTTCAGTATCTACTCTTAGACTTATACACGCGCTCTCCCGGATATTCAGGACATTTAACAATAAATATAGCACATTTTAGATCTTTACTTGATCATTATCTAAATTATTCGTAATCTTTGTTGCCATATTTATCACAACGTTCCGACCTTCTTCAGGTGGTTGGAATGTCGAATTGAAGCCTTTATTTCACTCGCTGGAGTAGAATGTTCTAGTTCCATGTCTAATGGACTTCAGTTATCTCCTGTTAATTCACCTCTCCAAGTTCTCCACTGCCTTAACCAGGTATTGAACTCACAAGTCTTTGGGTCCTGTCACTGGATCTTACCAACGCCTTTATCCACTGTGCCATGTGTCCTTGAGGACACATGGCACAGTGATCATTTATTTGATCATATCTATTTTCTGGCAGACTTTGGAAACACCTTCACTACATTTATAACCTAATATGGACACACACACACACACGCACAATTCCTTCGTTTTTGAGTTATTAAGTTTAAAGTTTTTCGGTAGACGCTGTTAACTGTACAATCGGTTTTAATCTATCTATAGTTTGTGATGCCACGAATCCTGTTTCAGCAATGCGACGATAAACAGCAGCAAATGTTGGCTGACACGACAGCCTTCGGACTGGAAACGCAATCAGATACAGCTGTGCAGCCTCGCGTCCATTACTATTCGTGCGGACGTATGTAAAAATCATATCTGTCTGCTCACGATATGCATATATCTGGAAGATAACGTTTGTAAAGCAAACAGCCTTTATAAATAGACAGGCGTATATTAAAAATAAAGCATTAATAGCAACAACTAAAATAATATTTTTTTCATTTTTAAAGATATTCCTTTTATCGTCATTTAAACGTTTCTTCAAATATTAGGTTGGTGCAAAAAATAATGTCGTTTTTTCGCGTTAAAAATACGTAAAAAAACAACATTATTTTTGCACCAACCTAAAAAATCCATTTTTGCTACTGTGTGTGTGTGTCTTTGTGTGTCTTTGTGCGTGTGTGTGTGTTTTCAGATAAAGTTAATGCACGTGATTAACTAATGAAAAATCAAACAAACCAAAAGTAAACATACCAGAATGTCTTTTTTCATTTTCTTCATATCACATTAGTCGGTGCAAAAATAATGTCGGTTTTTGACGTTAAAAAATACGTCATTATTTTTGCACCAACCTAATATATATATATATATATATATATATATATATATATATATATATATATATAAACCAAAACATTACTCACTACTACACACGTTAAAAACATAACTCACTACTACACACGTTAAAGGTTGCAAACAGACTAGCCACAAATGTACACGAATGTCAAATATATATATATATATATATATATATATATATATATATATATATATATATATATATATATATATAGGAAGAGGAGGCACGGTGTAGTAAAGGTTACCGGCTTGGATTGAGGAATCGAATTCCAGTCGAATTCATTACATTCATATACGTGCTAATACACTTGGGAAAGGTATCAATCCTCTTCTTTTCCCTCCATCTATGGATAAATAGTAAGAGAGACTGAGTTCTGTAGCTTAGGAGAAGCACCATTCTGAATTCAAAACCTTCGGCCCTTAAAAAAGTGTGGATGGTTCTGCACAAAACGTTCACCACTATAATCAAATCTCATGTGCTGTTGTTGGAACTAATCTGCTTGACCCTCATACGTAGAATTCTACGAGAGACTCGGGTATAGACAGATAGATAGATAGATAGATAGATAGATAGATAGATAGAAGAACAGGTGAAATAGATAGATAGATAGATAGATAGATAGAAGAACAGGTGATATATATATATATATATATATATATATATATATATATAGATAGATAGATAGATAGATAGATAGATAGAAGAACAGGTGAGATATATATATATATATATATATATATATATATATATATATATAGATAGATAGATAGATAGATAGAAGAACAGGTGAGATAGATAGATAGATGTGTGTTAGGCAACAAGCCTACTAATGAAATGGCTAAAAGAATAGTATATAGTTTATGCCCAGAAAAGAAAATGTTCTACGAAGATACACACACACACACACACACACACACACACACACACACACACACACACACTCACACACACACTCACACACACACAAAATTAAATACAAAAACGTAACGGCAGTACTTTGTCAGTCATTTTTAATGAAACTTATATATATATATATATATATATATGTGTGTGTGTGCGTGTGCATAAGAGTCATTACTATCATTTTATCTTATACATACATGCATGCATATATATATATATATATATATATATATATATATATATATATATATATATGTATATATATGCATATATATATATATATATATATATATATATATATAGATATATATATATAAAATAAAATAATAATAATGGCTCTTATTGATACACGAAAATTATATACTTTGAATATAACTGCCACATTTGGTCTAGTGCCCCTGCTATGTACCTGGAATCTAAGTTAAGGCGGTAGGAACATGACTGAAGCCGAGGTACCAGATCAGGACCTCTAAAATTACAGATATCTCTTTGCATTTTCTTAAATATCTCTAAATATATATAGCAGTTGCACCAGACTAGATGTGGCAGCAATATCCGAAGCAAAGATCAGGGCTACATTTATAAGTGTGTAAGATAAATTCTGGCGAGAAAGAGTTGTCCAGGACGATACTAGGAACCAAATTTACTAGAAATTTATTTAGTATAATCTTTCCACTCCATGTCAGAGGAAAACGGTAGCCCGAGAAAGAGCATTCTTCTTGAGGTTAGCATCAGCCATGCTGATGGGTGGTAAATTCATCAATACAGTATCTCTTGCTTGCGGCGATGTATAACCGAGTGAATTAATGGTCCTCGTCTGATGAACTGATTCTTACTGATCGGAGCTTAAAACAGTTCAAGGGAAAACGGGGTTAAACGTAAGATTGTGCCAAATAAATCTTCAAATTGATTTTAATAATCCAGATTCAAAATCCTGATCTTTACCTGTGCTTGAACCCAGACACCAATGGGGACGGATGAAAAGTAGTCAAAGCTACAAGAACAGATTATGTTTAGCTAGGTGATCGATCGTTTAGATAGATAGCTATGAATAAGCTGAAATGATTCGATCGAGGGGCTGATAGATAAGATCTATACATATGTTTTTACATAGGGGATTAATAAAGTTAGCTGATGCGCAAATAAAAAAAAATACGTTCATTTTAAAATCCAATGATTCAGACGCAGTAAAAAGTTGAATTAATTTCCTGTACATTTTTTTCAAGCAAAAATCGATTTCGTTCCTTATTTTTGGAAGAGGTGACTTTTTCTTTTGAATTTTGCCTGTCATGGAAAGAGAACAGGAACCAGACTCATTGATAGTAAAGTGGTGTTTGCTAAGAACATTTCACTGGCCAGTTGCTTTTTTTTTTAAGCACAGGGAGCGCACGTCTATATTGACCTCCAGACATATATTCGGCGTACCTTGTTTGACTAGTAAGACTCTGGTTAGAAGCAAACACGTCCATAGGTTGCAGCCTCAATTTTTTTTTTAAAACTGCATACTATATATAAGAAGATTGCCTGTATATTTCTACTGACGCCTCTGTTTGTATTCGAGTCTGAAACAACATTGAGTATTTTGAAACCTCAGCTTTATAAACAAGTAGATTTTTTTCTTATTTGAAATATCACGTTTCTATTTTTCATTTGTGTCCTGTAGCACACGAAATTCAGCTTTTTTGATTTCTATATCATATAATCTCTGTTTACAGACAATCTGTGAAAGATATACTCTCCAAGATGTTTATAAGACCAAGAGAAGATATATTACGACTCACTGAATAAATATATAATTACTTATAGTTCGTTATCTTATCATCCTATCGAACTCCAATCAATATTTGATCTATATTTGATCCCAATTCACGTGAACATTACCATGAATGTATTTATAGAAAATGCACAAGGCGGCAGCTTGAAGTGACTGAAGCCGCGATGCCAGGTCAAGACCAATAATATTGCTGATTCATGTTACGATTTTATCAAGGATCTCTAAATACGTAGCAGGAGCATTGGACCATAAGTGACAGCATTAATCTAAGCATGGACGAATGGTAGACTTATAGATATGTAAGATAGACTCTGGAGAGAAAATTGTCTAGCATGACACAGTGAACCAACTTTCTTAGCAGCTGATCTAGCAATTGATTCAATATGACAGTCGAAAATGTTTGTCTGTGAAGGCGCAATGAGTCACTCTCCTGGAGGTTAGAATCAGCCATACTGATGGAAGGCAGAAATGTGTCTTTCAGATGATTAACAGAGAACATTTTTGTTTTGAAGCTATTAACATTAACAGGCCATTCTTTGACTTAGTTAACAAGAGACTTGATGTCGCTTATGGCTGCCAATTTGACTATATCGAAGAGATTTGACTTACTATTGAGACAAGAGTAAATGGTTGTGTCATCAGCACTGATAACAAAGTTGAGAGCTGATGCCATCGGGAAAGTAGTTCATGAAAATTAAAAACAATGTAGGACCATGGACAGAGCCCTTGGGGACAACTGTGTTAATATAAAAAATATCTAGATGAGTGGGCGTTCAGGATAACTTTACATTTATTACGTGCAACTGTTGTGATCAGAAGTGTCACGCTGCTATAGCCGGAAATATTGATACCTGTGGGCTATAGCGACCTAACATGCCGGTGTGAACGATAAAGAAGATTACTGTTTCACCTGGTATTTCCTCTAAGGAATAAAAACATCTATGCATGTTTTGACCCAAGAAGAAACCTTAGTTGTGCATTTCTCAAAATGAAGGTTAAAAATATAAATCGCCGTCTTAAAGAAAGTCACGGAGTGAATCCCAATCGGTATGCTTAGAAACGGAAAGATGTGTTCTGAGGTTTCTGTCTAATAGATGATTGGAATGAAATATCAATAGATACTACAGAGTGATCAGAGCTGCCAAGAGGACAATGTTTTAATGCTCTGCTAGAGTTAGGAGAGGAGGTATGAAATAAAGAAGCATTAGAAGAATTATGGAAACTAGTAGGGAAGTCCACGATTTCGGTAATGGGACTGAGCAATATTTTTATAAAAAAAATTCTGTTCCTAGTATCATTTTAAACAAGAGAATGTATACTTGCAAGGCGGAGTAGTTGGAATTTGTTGCACATATAATGAGGAAAGTCGGTTTAGAGAGTTTAAAACGTACAAAACAGGATGGACAGAAGAGAAAGAAGAAAACTATAAGTAACTATGCGAATGGAAGGTAAACCAAGAAAAACATGATAGTAAATAGTCAAATATGATATCGAACAGCAAAAGACAGGAAATTTTGGAGAGCCATAATATCACATCCTGAAATTACTTGGCACAACTTGTAATATCAATAGCCGTTAGAGTCAAAGTTTACATATTTTTAGATATACAAACAGTACAGTTTCATTAATAATTCTTTTGCATAATTTCACACTAAACAAAGTGATAATGACACTAAGACGCAAGGAGGTGGACCAGAATTAATTAGAAAAATGTAGGTTGTCCTCGGTGTGACGTCAAATTACTTTTACGTCCAGGGTATGGCGATAAACTATATCCAGCAGCAAGGCATCTGATCAGGAGGTTTTGAGGAGCGTGGAACCACCTCTTATTTGCTGGTGTTCCCAGGTCCACCCAGACCCGGAGTGGTAGCACCTGTTAGGGTCCCTGCTATGGTAAAATAGTTAACTATTACCAACAATACTTTTTTGAAGCAAATTATTACCAGCAATACAATTTTGACGGAAAGGTATTACAAGAAACAGATTTTTGACAAAACAAATTATTACCAGCAATAAAAAATGTTGTCGCCATTAAATAACCCATTGAGGTTGATATGACGTAAAACAAAATAAACCAAACCAATCTAAACCAAAGAATACATATTCTATTCATACTAATCTATCCTAAAAATGTCGTCGGCATTCAATCACCCATTGAGGTTGATATGCCGTTAAACAAAATAAACCAAACCAATCTAAACCAAAGAATACATATTCTATTCATACGAATCTATCCTAAAAATGTTGTCGGCATTAAATAACCCACTGAGATTGATATGCCGTAAAACAAAATAAACTAAACCAAATAAACCAAAGAATGTAGGAGAAAGAACCGGAATTCCAATCCTAAACAGGAAAGTAGGAATGAACGTCTACTCATTTTCAAAAGACCGGGGAGGATTGTGAGCCGGGCGATAAGTTGAACTGATTTTGCTGAATACCCGGGTTTCTTTCAGTGAAAGTCAAGTTTAAGAATTTGATAAAGATAATACGTCTCCGGTGTCGTTATTTTTAACAGCTATTTTTTTTTATATTGCGCGTCTCCGTGCTTCTCTCTTTGGGTCTGTTTTCCTCTGTGTATCCGAGTTCTTATCAATGAATAAGGCACTACTCCCGTGACCCATTAGAGTTATAGAGTCCCCACATCTACTGCATCCGTAACATTAATAGTGATTTTAGAGCAACATGGTGCCCATCCAACTTCAAAATATTTAGTTCACTAATATTCTTCCAATAGAAGTCTCAAGAGACAAACAAGGCAGACGCTTACTGAATGATGTGAGTGACGTTAATGTAAGACAAAAAATTAGGCTCTGAAGATTATGTAGAGGGGCAAATTGTGCGAAAATAAATAAGAAAATAAATAATACCCAAACAAAGCACTACAAACTTAAATAATTTTATTATTGAGTGTAAAAATAATTTTTGTTTTGTTTTCAGCTGAAAGAAATAAGTTATACAGTTCCCCGAAAGCAAAGTTAACACGGAAATGATTGCTTTGTTTTACAACACAAAAGAAAAAATAAACTGTGTTTGTTTTGGGTGGAACGTGTGTATGTGATTTTTACGCGAAGAGCCAAAATCTAAGTTATGTTATGTGCGTGCAGCGTATTGTGTCAGCAAATCGTCAGGCAATTAGCCAAATATCAGCGCGAATACAGCTAATGACAGCTAAACCAGAAACATGTTTTTTTATCAGTTGGTGTTTTCGTAATATAAACCGGGCAAACTGATTTTTGGAAATACTTTTGAAGTGAGTAATAATTTACAAATATTAGGTTAGTGCAAAAATAGTGATGTAATAATGTCGTTTTTTGACGTTAAAAAATACGTCAAAAAACGACATTATTACGTCATTATTTTTGCACCAACCTAATATAAATTTAATATTCACTAAGTATTTTGGAAGCGACGAAAATTGAGAAATACTGAATAATATACTGAAGACTAGTTATTAGTTATTGATTTCAGTTCCGCCATTTATACAAAAAATCGGATCACAAGAAGTTGAAAGATAAGTTTATTCAGTTTAAAAGTTTTATTGGTTAATAAATATATTTCCTAATATTGTTTGATTTTTAATTAGTCAATAAATGCTAATGTGGAAATTTGAATTTGATATTCGTGTGAACCGATTTTTACACAGAATTGTGATCTTAGTGATACTATTGATTGATACATTTTTTAACTTGGTTCGACAATTATAAATAAGACAGATAACATTTGACTCTGTTCTTGAAGAGGGCTGTGTTCGGTTACGGGGAGCGAGTAAATATCCAGGCTGTTGCCTGTTTTTGGGAAGACGCTGAAAGGAGACTCCTTTTTACACGTAGAATATGAAAGGAATGAGAATGATTCGAACCTGTGGATGGGTAAGTGTCTCAATTGTAAATGTCTGAATAATTTTATTTCTAAACTTCTTGCCACCTCAAGGCAAGAGAACCTGGTCAACCTTGCTACTTAGCCTAAACCGCGGGGTGTGATGGGTTTATACGTTTTTTATGAGTTCATATGCGAAAGTTAAAGTAAGGTACTCGGTCGGAATTCAAACTCCGCTCGCCGAGTTGCTAATTGTTACATTATCCGGACATCCCAATATATAGATCTTTTACTTAAACTCTGTTAAGACATATCAGTATACTTATTGCTGAATGCGATACCGAAATCCAAAGGTAAATTGGGATAGCGAAAGTTGCCTTCCAAAATCTAAGCAACGTATTAAGAAAATAGAAAAATTTCGATAGTCACAAAAAAAGCAAAGTACTGAATTGTTATGTAATATCGGTTATGCTAGATAGCAGTAGATACTGGACACTCTACTCACAGATGAAAAAAAAGATTAGAGGCAACAGAAGTGTGCGTCTACAGAAGGATGCTGAGAATGCCATCGACTGAACATGTGGCAAACGACCAATGATGAAGTTTTTGGAAAACGGAAACAAAATGATGCTTGCGCTTAGAATCAGCGAGAAAGAATTGAAATTTATAGAGCGGATAATGAGGAAAGAGTGTTTGGAAAATTTGATACACAGAATATATTGAAAACAAGAGGAAATCAGTGTTTAACCTGATTGTATAAATGGTTGCCAGAACAGGGACGAGGGAAGATAGAAAAATAAAAAAAAAACATTACGAAACACAACAATGGACAGGGAATTACGGAGAGCCATGACTGACCATGTCCTCAATGGACGCGACACAGAGAAGAAGAAGAAGAAGAAGAAGAAGAAGAAGAAGAAGAAGAAGAAGAAGAAGACCTATTGTACGTAGCACCGTCGCAGTAAGTTGATTCAGTGGGTTGTGTGGACCTTACTGTTGCATTCCTTGGGAATGATATGAATCTAATTATTCTTGGGTTAAATAGCAAGAAAGACTAAGCTCTCACGTCTTGTTGGTGGGGCAACCAGTCTAAGAAGGAAAATTTTGAATTAGCAAACAGTAGTGAATATAGCGAGTAACTATTTAAATATTTCCTCCAAGAATACATGGCAATTAATAGAAAATAAAGAAAAAACATCTCTATGGAGAACCATGATCAGCTACGTCCCGTAGAGACATGGATTTAAAAGATATGTATTTCACATTTTCAGGTAAATTTCCTCTGTCTCTTAACAAGATCAATATTAAGACATCTGTAGATTTCCTCTTGTAAAATTTCGAAGCGACCCAATCGTTACTGACTCAATTCTGCAAGTAAATATTGGTGTCAAGGTTAGGCTAATCACAGACAATTATTTGGCGTTCAAGAATGGTGTGTAGGCGTGGGAGGTTGCATTTGATTTAAAATTATTTTTCTATTGTAATCCAACATTTGACTTTTGAAATAAAAAGACCCATATTCCGCTTGAAGTTCGATTAGCCATCTTTTTTTCCCTCGGAAGCGTAAACAACAGAGAATTTTATTCTTTACTTCTGTTGCTAGGCAACTCCCGTCATATTTTCCCGCCATGACAAGCAACGCTTCAACGGATTTTCAGAACAATTTCAAACTTACACATCGATTTAACAAACCTTAGGAGGAATAAAATCTTATAAACACGCATACACACAAAGAGACTTCTTCTCTGTGCCGATCATGGCTCTCCGCAATTTCCTGTCCTTTGTACCACTGGATTAATCTTTTTGTTATCTGTCCTATACCTTGTTTCATCTTCAATTCACTGAAACTCTCTAAATAGGTTATGCATGGTCCCTCTGTCCTCCGTGCATTAAATCTGCCCTTGTGAGTAACAAATTTTTCAAGCCCTCTTACGTATCCTAGAAATTTTAATTGGCTCTCCATGATATTAAGTTTAAGTTTCTTTTTGTTTTCATTTTTTTCTAAGCCTTCGTAGTTGCTCACATGTTCGGTCCATGGTATTCTCAGTATCCTTCAGTAGAAACACATTTCTGATGTCTCTCCTTCAACACTGAGGAGATTTTTCAACATTCACTGCAATATAGGAGGGCTAATATTACATAACAGTTCAGTCCTCTTTCCTATGGAATCAGATATTTCTGTTTTTTTAATACTTTGCTTAGTTTTTGAAAAGCATCTTTCGCTATCCTATTCCAACTTTGGATTTCTGTGTCACAGTTTTCGCGCTCTGTTAAAACACTTCCCTGATATTTACATTTTTGTACTTTTTTTGATTTGGATGTCTCCTGTTTGCAATTTGCATGCTATCCTGTTCCTTTTGCTAACGACTGTGGATTCTCTCTCACTTTCATTCTCTAACTTCTTTGGGAGTTCTTGTTAAGAATATGACCATCAATAATGATTTTTTAAGCATTTCACACCAAGCAAGGTGGGAAGCCATCAGAACGCAAGGGGTTACAGGGTGGGAGCGAGATTAAAGAGGCGTGATGGAGGAAAGGATGAAGAGAAGGACAGGGAATAGTTCAGGGCATCTGGAGATGTCGATTGACATTGTATTTGAATAGTTGGAGATTACAGCTATCAGGGAAACAAGTAATAGGAAGGGAGTCCACAGATGGGAAGTGCTAGACATGACTCTATTGGAGTAGAAGAGACAGCCACATTTAACTGTTTTGACAGTGAAAGGGTGGGACCGTGATGCCAGCCTAGTATCACGCTTAAATTCATGCAGTCTTAGAACTAGCGAAAGTAGCTCGTCGGAGCAGTTACTGTGAAAGTATTTGTAGAAAAGACAGAGGGAGGCGATGGCACGTCTGTGAGAGAGCGACTGTAGACGAGATGCCAGATCAGGGTCAGTCACATTGCCCATCCGTCTCTGGATTTTGTCGAGGACCCTAAGACGGACAGCGGGGTTTCCAGACCATATATGACAGCAATATTCCATGTAAGGGCGAATGGATGATTTGTAGATTTGAATGATGAACTCGGGAGAGAAAAACTTTTTGGCGCGGCACAGAGAACAACATTCCTTGCGGTGGATGAAGCTATTGATTTAATGTAATTGTTCCATCTCAGGTCAGCGGACAGTGTGAGGCCAAGCAGTCGTAAAGAGCGGCTCTTGTGGAGTTGAGCATCAGACATTCGAATGGCTGGCATGGGTGGTTCCCTGTAGTGAGTAATAGAGAGCATTTTTGTTTTTGAGGCATTAAAGTTAACCAGCCAATTGCTACCTCAGTGTACAACCGATTGGAGGTCCTTTTCGAGACTAACGGCCAGGTTAATTTTGTCAACGATACCAGATTTGCTATTGAGGAAGGAGTAAATAGTAGTGTCGTCAGCATAGATGCCTACTTGGGAACTGATGACATTAGAGAGATCGTTAATGAAGATAAGGAAGAGAGTAGAGCTTAGGATAGAGCCTTGGAGAACACCTGCGTTCGTGGGAAATGAAACGAGGGAGAATCCGTCAAGTACGACCTTCATTACACGGTTTTACAGGAATGATCGTATTAATCAAATACTCGACTTGAAATTCCGTACCCCTTAATCTTACGAAGGATACCGGCATGCCAAACACTATCAAACGCTTTAGAGATATATTGAACCACGGCACGAGATCTCTGTTAATGTGGGGTGCTTGATAAAGAATTTCAGTTATGGCCGTGAGCACATCAGCTGTAGAACGAGCAAAGCGGAAACCATATTGCTTATCAGAGAGCAGATCATGGGATATAAGATGATTAACCACTTCGGCTTTGATTAAAGCCGCAAAGACTTTGCCGAAGGGTGGTAGGAGACTAATAGCACGGGAGTTAGATGGGTCAGAATGGTCTCTCGAGTTCTTAAAGACAGGTACAATCGATGAGGACTTACAACAGGCTGGAAAGCAAGATTTATTGAGACAGTGGTTATATAATTTGGAGAGGGCAGGAGCCATTCCAGGAGCACATTTATTTAGGACAATGGCTGGTATCCCGTTATCCTTATGGGAGTTTAATTTTGAGATGATGTCCAGTATCAACAATGGGGTTATGTGCAATTCACTCAAAATAGCCTAAGTTCTAAGGGTAAATCGGGTGTGGGTACATTGCATGAGTCTAGCGTTGAGTTGAAAGTGAATTTTCGAGCAAAGCACTCAGCCTTATCAGCTGAGGTCAGGACCTCAAATTGGTCGAACAAATGAGATATTGAAGGTTTGCTGTTGTTAAGTACACTCTTGCAGAAACGCCAATAATCCTTGGAGCCGAATTTGCGAGATGCAATACGTTGTTTCATTCTATCAGCAAATAGTGACTTTGCTTCATTGAGAACACGCTTGCACTCGTTAAGGGCCGAGACAAAGAGACGCCTGTTGCAATCTGGCATGTCACTACGATATAGGCGGAAGAAGTGATTCCTATGGGCAATGGCATCTGAGCAAGCGGCAGAGAACCAAGGGGATGAGCGTGATTTAACCTTATATTTCCTAGCGGGGATGAAAGCATCGATCTCAGCTTTTACCAAGGAGGAGACCTCGGAAGCGCATTCTTGAACGGGGAGCTTAAAGACCACATCCCAGGGATCGTCTCGAAGGAAATCCCGGAACGAGTTCCAGTCTGCTCGTTGATAACAGAAAGATATTCTGTTGCTAGGAGCTTATTTGCTGGTGGTGGAGTAGAAGATGTTCACAGACACCACAGCATGGTCAGAGTTGCCAAGAGGGCAGAGCTGTGAGGCGCGACAGGACTCGGAGATGGATGTGAAACAGATCGATAAGGGAAGCCTTACCGTACAGGTTGTTGCGAAAACGTGTGGGAATGCCGACTATTTGCGTGAGGGTTTGAGAAATAGAAAAGTTAAGGGTTTGTAAGCCAGTAAGGTCAGTTATAGAGTTTTTAAACTACTTGGTATGGTGGACGTTAAAGTCATCGAACACGAATATATGAGCATCGGATTGAGAGAGATAGACTTGTCTATATTGTCAGAAATTCTTTCGAGTACACAACAGTCTTGGGGGATGGAAAGCGATAGAGGAAGAAGAGGTTGCTTACAGCATTGTGGGGAGAGAGGCGGAGACACGAGTATAAGTGTTCTGGAGATTCGAAAAAGAGCATTCCAGTAAGACTTCTAATTCTCTCAATAACGCCTCACTGTATCGGATGATAAAGTCCGGTAAGAAGACACATCTTTGTCTTACAACAATTTCTATGTTTTTTGTATTTACTGCATTTATTTTTTGTCTGAAGATGGTTTGCTGCCAGTGTAGGTTCTGGATTATTTTAATATCCTTCTCAAATGGTTACCTAGCAGTTACAACATCACATCCACATAATAATTTAGAGCTTTTTGTAGAATTTTACTGCATGCTGGTTTGGTAGGTTATGACTTCAATCCTTAGTGGCTGTCCTAAGCTTCTCACCCTCTTCCTAGCTAACCAATACGGAATGTCTGGCTACACATGAATTTCAACGAGATGGTGCGTTTGGAATAAAAAAAAAAAATAGATGTTGGATTTAAGAAAAAAAAAAAAAAAATTAAAGATTTGGCTTTATAATTTTCAGTAATGTAACGTTTTATCCAAGAAAGTTCGCAAGCCATCACTACTATATTCGGGGGAGTATATGGTCTAGCTGCTCTGTTCTGAAATTAACGGTTTGACCAGCATACGTCGAAATCCATGCAGAGTCCGTTTCATCTATCTATCTATCTATCTATCTATCTATCTATCTATCTATCTATCTATCTTAGTCTATTCATATCTATTTTTCTACCTATCTGTGTTAGTCTGTTCATATCAATCTATTTATCTGTCTATCTATCTATCTATCTATCTATATTAGTCTATTCATATCTATTTATCTACCTATCTGTGTTAGTCTGTTCATATCAATCTATCTATCTATCTATCTATCTATATTAGTCTATTCATATCTATTTTTCTACCTATCTGTGTTAGTCTGTTCATATCAATCTATTTATCTGTCTATCTATCTATCTATCTATCTATATTAGTCTATTCATATCTATTTATCTACCTATCTGTGTTAGTCTGTTCATATCAATCTATCTATCTGTCTATCTATCTATCTATCTATCTATATTAGTCTATTCATATCTATTTTTCTACCTATCTGTGTTAGTCTGTTCATATCAATCTATTTATCTGTCTATCTATCTATCTATCTATATTAGTCTATTCATATCTATTTATCTACCTATCTGTGTTAGTCTGTTCATATCAATCTATCTATCTATCTATCTATCTATATTAGTCTATTCATATCTATTTATCTACCTATCTGTGTTAGTCTGTTCATATCTATCTATCTATCTATCTATCTATCTATCTATCTAATTCTGCTCCTTTTATACCTATCTTGTTCAGTTCATATCTGTCTTATTTAAATTTAATATTTCCACTAAAACTAAACATGAATTAAAGCAAATGAGTATTAAATATAACATATAATCCTCCGCGTGGCATCGTAAAGAACTATTCACGTGCTGCAGAGCCAAGGTGAGGCTGGTGTTTATTGGAGGAGAAAGAGAGGGACGCACTGGCAATTTCCTGGAACTAAGAAAACACCTACACTATTTACATCTTTATTGGCATATTCAGTTGATATACGTTGGAATTGCGAACGTACCCTTTATTTAGTTCAAGGGGGTGATTGTTCTAAACTCACGTGCTATGCTTGGATATCTCAGTTTCAAATAATTCCCTCTAGTAACTCAACTTTCCTAGTTTTTGACCACCTCTGCTGTGGCCAGGTAGTGAAGTAACAACTCTGGATCAGTTTACTTTTTGGATTACGTAACCAAAACTTTTATCCACCGGGCCATGTGTGTATAGCGACCAAAACGACGTGGATATGGCAACAGAGATCAGGAGACCATACCGAACGATGTAAATAGAGTAAACAGTTAAAACAGTTAAAACCTCATCTCAGAAATGTAGACATATTCTAAAAAGCATATTGATTAAAGAGAAGTACTTTCTAATGGTTTTCATATCATACGATAATAAAAAACAGGTAAAAATGCCAAGAGGCCATGAGTTTTAGAGGGAAATATTTTGTTATTTCCAGTGAATAATACCTTAATAATTTTACCATTTCTCAGGATGATTTTCAATTGCAAATCTATCTATCTATCTATCTATCTATCTATCTATCTATCTATCTATCTATCTACTAACAGTAAATATACATTCTATTACTCACCAATAGCACAACTCTGAATTTCATGTACGGTGCAATCATCAGGTGCTGATTGAAAACTGATCATTGCAAAATTTGACAACGTTCCGTATTTAACCAACACCTGACAATTGTGGCTATCTTTGACGTGTAAGTGTAATTATTAATAGGATAAGTTTTAGCTTTGTTATTATACATCGAACACTGATTTATTACCACTGGCACGATATATATATATATATATATATATATATATATATATATATATATATATATATATGTATGTATGTGTATGTGTGTGCATGCGTGCGTGCGTAATTGAATAAATTACAAACATTAAGTCTGCTTATTTTTTATCATAATCTTTTCATATTCACGAATATTATTGTATAAATAACAATTGATTCAGCCAAGAAATACCCTGTAATCACTTTTTATTTTCAAAGTGCTTTCCATCTGTTTCTGAGACCATCATTAGAAATCATTAAAGCGTGAAAACTGTTCCTTTTATAGGCATTTTAGAATATTATTACAGTATTCGTAGCTGATTCTATTCTGTGTCGGCTTCAATTTTCTTATGTCGATTTCTTTAATGCGCACTTGACCATGATATTCCAGCATTAAAGATGAAATTACATAATGCATAACTTTTCACTTTCTAATGAATTCTAAAGCATAATTGTCAATCGTTATATTTAAACGCAAAAAGTAAAAAAAAGAAGAAAAATCAGTAATGGATTGCTACACAAAGTTTTGGCTTTACCACTTGTTCCCCTGATGATGATCTCAGAAAGAGATAGAAAGTACTTGTAAAGTAAAAAAGATTTTCACTGATACAAAGCATTTCTTCCCTCATTTGACTGTATTATAGAGAAAGATATTCGTGAATATGATGAAAATAAGCAGACATGATGTTTGTAATTTATTCAATCAGACATCGCTAAATACACACACATACACACACACACACACATATATATATATATATATATATATATATATATATATATATATATATATATATATATATATATATATTTAGGCATCAATTTTTCATTAATGCACACCTCAAACTCGCTTTCCCGGCGCTTGACTCTACATTTAAATGAGAACTCTAACATTTTTAGACATTTAAAACAACATGCCTTCCCGCGTACTCATTTCCGGAAAATCCTTGTTGACAATACAACTATACTTAAACATGAAAACAATAACAAAAATTAAAAATTCTTGAAGCTTTATATATAAAACAGTTGAAACCTAACCTGAACAAAATAAACTATGAAATCTGCACATATATCCTTAAATGCCTATAGTTTATAACAGAAGTCATTGGTTTATTGTGTAAGCCGAAAGCTTAGATTGGATTTAAACATGTATCAATATGTTTTCCTTTCGTCTTTCAATGATAATGTGATTAAGCTTATCAGACAATATGAAAGGAAGTTACTTAAAAGAAATAGACAAAACCTGTCTATATTATTTAATGAAACATGCATTAATAGATAGATAGATACATACACACACACACACACATATATATATATATATATATATATATATATATATATATATATATATATATATATATATATATATATATATAAACGTTGGTTTAAATGAGTCGATGAAATTAATACATGATTAATCAATGAAGATCAAACATACGAAAGTAAAAATACCAGAATGTCCTTCTTTTTTTCTATATCTCAGTCTTTGGCGAAGCTTTAATAAAAGTGAAAGAATGGCTGACGCTAGACTCCTGTACAGCAACACACTGCACCTTCATGGCCTTACGTTTTCAACTGATTTGAAGTGGAGGAGCTACATCAAACCAATAGCTGCATCTACTGTAAGAGAGATTTGGGTCAATGTGTCGTGCCAGAAGGTTTTTTTCGTTAAATTCCATCTTGTACATTTACAAATCTAAAATTCGTCTTTGCATTAAATACTGGTACCATATCTGGTCTGGTGCTCCTGCTATGCATTTTGAGGTTCTTGACAAAATCCGAAGAATAATAAAATAAAATGAAATAAAATACAATAAAAATATCATATTAAGGAACAAGATCTTGATAAAAAAAAACTGGAAATCTATTGTTAAGAAAACATTTAAATAAAATAAATTATAATGATAAGATATAATAATAAAATATTTTAATAATAATGTAAGTACTCAGCATTTGTCTATATTTCTGAGATGAGGTATTATATTATTCGGACTATTCAAGGACACATGGCACAGTGGATAAAGGCGTTAGTTAGATAGAGTGACTGGACCCAAAAGAGTGTGAATTCAATACCCGGTTAAGGCAGTGGAGAACTTGGAGAGGGGAATTAACAGGAGATAACTGATAACTGACACCCATTAAACATGGCACGTGAAACTAGAACAGTTTACTCTAGTGAAAGAAATAAAGGGTTCAGTTCGTCATTCCAACCACCTGAAGAAAGCCGGAGCGTACAACGTTCGAAACATTGTAATAAATATGGCGACAAAGATGAAGACAATAGTCCGAATAATGAAAATAAAGTACTCAGTAATTAAATGGCAAAGCGTTAATATTTCGGAATAATTTACTGATGGATGTTGGCTGACCACAACTAAAAGTTTCATGCGTTTTTACGAAATCATCAGAAAGGCAGCAACGGTTATTTGTAAAATTGTTATGCACCCATGGCAAATTCAAGGTGTTACTACGACGGTGGTTCATGTGAAAATACTATACCCAAAACAACCAAACTCATCGATGGGGGAAATGCTCATACATCATTCATTGGGTGAGGGGGACACCTGCGCACGAATAAAGTGCTCAATATCCAACCAGAAATGCCGCATATAGTGTAAATGTCACACTTTGGTTATTTATTAAAAAAGGTTACACGCATGCGCGTACCTAAAATCTTTACGGTGATAGAATCGATTATCATACGGCTGTATCACAAAATTGAGCAACTTCGTGCCTAGTCAGTCCTCACATAGGTGACCGCTATAAGCTTGGATGTGCGTGTGGTTTCAATTGATAATAGCTAGGTATTGTTAATCGGAGACTCGAATTCTAATTCCCATTGTGTTCGTTATATTCGCTTACGCGCAAATACCCTTGCGAAAGAGACGAATTCACCTATTCTCCTTCCCTCGCCAGTTCTGGTTTATTTAGAAAAGTCTTGTATCACTAAATCGTTATTATCTAAAATAAAATAAAATATTACAATCTAAAAATATTTTCTGACTTTAAATAAGCTACCATAGTTGATATGCTATAGAAAATAGAAAATACATTTGAATTAATCAAATCAACCGAACGACTGATATACGCAGAAAATTAAATGAGTTTCAATTTTCGACCGTATCAACAGTATTTCTCCTGACATGTAGAATAGATTGAAGCAGCCACCACCCACGAAATACATAGTCACCGTTGCGTATTCATCGAATTCATTAACATAAAGTTCACACATTAGCGTTTTGTTTTATTTATTTACATTAAAGCAAATAAATTTCCAAGGAAATCAAACTTTCATCATTCAAGTATTTCCACAAGATAATTTTGATTCGCAAAGTTTTGAAAGCTTTCTTCATAAATCTTATTAAAGATTATTATTTTACTAGAAAGATCCGTGAACATTTCACGGTTGTCCTATTTGAATTTTATGATAATTCTTAATTTTTAAGTTAATGACTGAATAAGATCATGGAGAGTTCTACAACAATAAAAGATCCGAAGAATTTCCTCTATCGTATTGTTAAATATTTGAGCTTAACAACTTTAACAAAATATTGCAATAACAATCATAAATATGAATGCTAGTTCTTATTTAAAAAAAATTGAAATTGACAATATGTACCATTTTACTGAAACAAACGTTAAACACTCCTATATTTCCTTCTTTCTTTCTTTCTTCATTTTCTCACTGAAAACAAGTAACGTCTCTGTCATTTCCGTCTTTGCACGCGATCCAAAGGATATAATTAATGATTTATGAGGTATTAGAAGAACAAGTTAAACGCTTCTATCTTCAATTCTTTCTATCTTTCTTTCTTTCTCCTCGTCTTTCTTTCTTTTTCTCACTGAAATCAAGTAGCGTCAGTATGACTTCTCTTTCTTTCAATGCGATCAAAATGGTATAGTCCATTATTTATTAGGTATTGTTAGGAAACGCTAAACGCTTCTATCTTTTTCCTCCCTCTTAAGAGTCTATGTTAGACTCTTCCGCCTACTATACGTTTAGCAGGAGAGAAGGAACAGTGGACCGTGAACACATTGAGCGCTAGTTCATTCGATACACACAATTCGTGTAATACTCTTCTGGTGTACTTACCGTTTAATATACGATAGATCTGCAAACCTGTTTTTTTTTCTTAACCATTTACTTGGTCACAACAACTTTCTTCTTTCTTTTTCCCACTGTAATCGCCTCTGACATGTCTTTCCCATCTTTAAACGTGATCAAAACGTAGTTGTCCATAATTTGTTATGTATTGGAAGGAGACGTTAAATACATATCTTCCTGTATTTCTTTCACTGAAACAAAGTAGCGTCTCTGATATATCTTTTCCGTCTTTCAATGTAATCAAAACATAGTAGTCCATAATTTGTTATGTATTGGAAGGAGACGTTAAACACTTATATCTTCCTGTAGTTTTTCATTGATACCAAGTAGTGTTTCTGATATGTTTTTTCCATCTTTCAACGCGTTAGAAATAGAATAGTCCATTATTTATGAGGTGCTGACAAGAGAAGAGATACTGACGCTTTGATCTTCAATTCTGTGTTTGTTTCATTCTTTCTTTCTTTCATTTTCCCACTGAAACCAAATAGCGTCTCTGATTTTTCTTTTCAGTCTTTCCACGTGATCAAAACGGAATAGTCCATTTTTTAGGAAATACTGGCAGGGCGTAACGGTCGTGCTAACTAAGGGAGGGACCAAACAGAGTTACTGATATTAATTCAACTTTCTCCATAACACGCAATGACAAATGAAGAATTTCTAAAAGACCAAATCATTTTTCTTCTTATATTTCATTCAACTAATCATGTTTCATGCAAATATAGAAAATATCTCAGTCGATCAATTTTGATTTTAGACTGAATCAAAATGGAACAGCACTTCTAAAGAATTAGAGCTCAAATATTCACTATTGATGCTGTTCTGAAATAAACCATGTAAAACTTAATGGAGAATTATATTTATTTTATTATATTATATTTATTGTTACGACGTCTTCCTGAATTTATCTACACACATTGATTTGCATACAAGTGTCGTGGAAAATGCTAATTAAATCCTAGATTTTTAGATTCTGTCGAAAAACGATCATCTTTCCTGAAACATTCAGTTAAACATGATTTAGTGTCGACAAAAATAGTATTTAAAAGTCGCAACTAGAGTTTTAGTGACAGACGTAGAATCAATTCTTTTGTTCATTAGAATATTAAAAATATATTGTAAATTATAAATATACTTGTAAATATTAGTTTCTACTTTCTAAGTCTGGTGCCTATATAAACGTTCGAATCAATATCAGCCGTAAAATCCTGATAAGGCGTGACAGATCAGTGATCGTTGTAATCTGAGCAAACACAGGATTAGACAGACAACTTTAAATCTAGCACCTTCCCAACACCCGTATTGGCAGGGTGCAATCGATTAGCAAAGTTAAACTCGCAATGGACTTGGAGAAAAAAAATTCTACCTGAAGATTTTATCGATTATTCGTCTTTTGCGAGATGTTAACCGGATTAGAGAGAACTTAGCAAGGGTAAAGAAAAATTACCCAGGGGGGCAGGGATTATTGAATTCCTGTGAGTTTTCAGTCTCTTGTGAAGAAGGTTATTTGAGTTCAATCCTGAAGAAGGACATTGTGGTTTGTTGGTCCCTTGGCATTTAGGAAACTAAGTTTCTTTCCTAGAGGAGATGAAATACGACACATGATCTCAGAAACGAATCACATGATCCTTGTCGATACAAAATCATTGTTTTCGTGTAAAAGTCGAACGAATAAAACTAAAGTCTCTCAATCTTAATATCAATAATTGCTTGTGTTATCGCAATGGCGTAACACAATCTTCACAGACTCGTTTCCCCTGATTTGGATTAGTGTAAATCTAGTTTGTGAAAGCTCCGTCAGGTAAAGCAGATTCCACCTGGATTAACATAGCGTTTAAAGAATAAAACGATGAACAACTGGCTTAATGTTTTTTTTTAATATTTCCTCAATACAAGGACCGAGAGCTACTCAAACTAGAGGATTACTATGTGGAGTTGTATTAGCGTAAGGAAGTGTAAGAAGTGAATTTCTTGAGTCGATGCAGAAAAGATAACAGCTAACTCCAGACTTGAAGAGGTCAAGACATAATTAGTGAATTCAATTTCAGAGATTAATCGGAGATGTTAGAAGTATAAAGTTCAAGTAGATTTTAGGAGGAACCGGAATCCAATCTTAAACGAGGAACAAGTGTTAAACCTCTACTCCTTCTCAAAAGAAAGGAGAGAAGTGTGAACCGGACGATAGGCAAGCCCATCTAATCCTACTGAATTAATCAAACTAAAGAATAAAATTTACGTCCATATCACGGTGAAACACCCGTTTCTGTACGATCACAGAAGTTAAGCAATGTTGAGCCTGGCTCGTACCTAGATAGGTTTCTGCTTGGGAATACTAGTTGCTGTAAACTTGGGTGTGCAGTTGATGTCTTGGATAATGGTTCAGAATTGTCAATCGGAGAGCTGTGTTCCAATTCCAGTTGGGTTCGTTACATTCACTTACACACAAATACACTTATAAATAAACATATGAATCCACTGCCAGCTTTGGGTTAATTAGTAAGACTTGAATCCGCGAATCATTATTATTTCCCCACAAAACTTCTTATTTTCTGGCTTTAAATAACCTGCAAAAGGTTAATAAACCGTAAAAAAACAAATCAATTAATTAGAAAACGAATATCCGTCAGGTAACACAGGTTCCACCTGGATTAAAATTTTGCTTACAGAATAAAAAAAAAATAATCAACACCTGCTTTGCGTTTTGAATTTCGAAATTAAAACAAATAGATGCAGTTTTCTAAATTTTGTATAAAAAATCTCGATTTTTTTATATCCTACCGAAACCCTGAAAATTATACTAATATATATATACAGCACCTTGTATAAAGGAACACATCTTTAGCCGGTTATAAATCGAAGAAATCTAACATAAATTAAGTCTCATTTTCTTGAACTATTTAGTCTGAGTAATATCTTCATCTTTGTTGTTATTTCACACCATTTCGGCCGCTGTATCTGCGGGTTTTTACGTGTTTGTTAATCCAGGCAATTATCAAGGAATTCGAACTGAATCCTTTATTTATTTGATATATTTAATTGCCTAGAGGGCTTGGCTGGTTGATCGATTTTGTTTAGCGCCATAACCTGGGTTATTTAATGCCAAACTCTAAATATTTATACGTGATTTTTATGCTTTCAAATACAGATATTTGAACATATTTTTAGGGTAAAAGTATTTTTTTTTTATATATATAATTTGAAGATCATAAAATGTATTGATGTAATTTTAGTGTTAGGTTGGTGCAAAAATAATGTCGTTTTCTCACATATGTGAGAAAACGACATTATTTTTGCACCAACCTAATATAAACATGTATTTTTTATATTGTTTTTAGCGTTGCATTGATTCTCATTTTGCTATAAAAATGTACTGTTGACTTTTGTTTGGGGGTTCACTAATCGCCCATAGATGGGACTGGAACATTGGTCAGGTTGAACCTGGGAACAACAGCAATTAAGTGGTGGTTCCACGCTCCTCAAAACCTCCAATCTTTGGATGTTACCGGATGTAGTTTTCGTCATATCCAGGATACCTATGAGACTTACAGAAGAACTATTTGTGGCGCAAAATAAATCCTGGAAAAATTGGTTCTCTCTAGCGTGCCAAGAAAAAATTTAATCGTTAAAATTCATCTTGCACATTGATGAATGTTTCTGTCGTCCGTGCATTGCTGTCGAAAGTGGTTTCATTCTCCTATTATATATTTCGAAATTTAAAAAAAAACAAAAAACAAAAAAAAAAACAAGAAATGTCTGTAATATAATTGTTTCAGACCTGGCATCTCGACTTCTCTTGGTGTGTCACTTCTTTCCTTCGTTAAAACGTACGTTACGCCATGCCAATACTTCATAAATAATGGACGACTCTGTTTGGATGGAAAAGACATATCAGAGACGCGACTTGGACTGTTCCGTTTTGATGGCTCGGAAATACAAAAAAGACATATTAGAGACGCGGTGTGATTTCAGTGAGAGAAAGAAAGTAAGAAAAAACACAAAATCCAAACCGGAAATCCTGGTACTAATAGTAATAATAATATGAAACATGTCTATGTTAGGATCTGAATGGATATTTAACCTGTAGCTCGTTGATAGAAGAGATTCATACCTTTCACAAGGGCATTTATTCAATTGCGAAGGACAATTTCGAAACCGGAATTTGAGCTTCGTTGGCCGATCTCACTTTCTACAATAAATCGCCGTTACTCATCTATCGCATCCAAGTTTGGTTCTTCGACATTATTTTCGGCAATTACGGTTGATGGATAAGTCTCGATATTTTGCTGAAACTTTGTTCTGCATATAACTTTTTTGGCGGATGGCGGACATCACAATAAATGCAATCAGACGAATTAGAAGACAGCGAAACAACAATGGCGGATGTTATAAAAGAATCATATTTGTAAAAACAAAAGTTGAAAATAATATGATCAGAGAGAATGTCTGACATGAATAGAACTGATGTGCTGCATGCAAACACGAACAAACAGGACTATTATCTTGGCAAAAGATATGGAAAATAAAAGAAAAGAAATACATGCTACAACTGAACAGAAAACACCACAATAGAGAAACGACTGGAAATTAAAAAGAGATGGCGAAAGATCTTCACTCGTATATAAAAAAGAAAGCATTATTGTTTTTGAATAATAACAGATGATTCAAAGAAGAAAAATAAACGTGGAAATGCAGACGATGGGGAAAACAATTGAATACGAAACGAAACAAGAGTTGTGAAATGATTATTTTTCTGATTCACGAATTTCGGCGAGGGCTTTTGGTTATTCTTTCTAATTATTTATGAATGTCAAGGAAACTTTTCTGTTCTTTACGAAACAAATCATTTAGTACGTCTAGACTCTGCCGACTTTTACGAACAAAGAAAAGCTAATTTTCGAAGTCAGCTCAAGTCCTCGAGTCGACCCATCAGAATTGCAAACCTGGTTCTAGTTATCGGATAACACGCTAATACCAAAAATAAAACCAACAGACGTGTTGCTTAGGAAAGTTGGTTCTGTCTTACACAACTGTAAGTCTACCATTCGTCTATGCATCGAATATTGCTGCCACACCCGGTCTGGTGTTTCTCCTATGTATTTAGAGATTCTTTATGAAATAAAAAGAAAAATCAATAATGTTATTGGCCCGGACCTGGCATCTCTGCTTGAGTCAATTTCCCACAGCTATGACGTGGTTTTCCCGGGACTGTTTAATCATTACTCGGTGTTCTACATATTTGGTGCCACATCTAAGCTATTCTTAGAAAATTATTTCATTGGGATTATGGTGGCTGCAGTAAGAATGTGTTGGTTTGGTGTAAGGAATACTGTGGTATGTTTGGTCAATAATCGTGGATAGCTAAGTGTAAGATAAGACAAATTGAAGACCAGCCTTCCACTAGCCCAAGTTTGGCGCTTCTATTACTCAAAATAAATATCATTTTGCTCTATGTTGCCTCAACTTTACGAATTTCAACACAGTACTATATTGCCAGCTAGGTTTCGTAATTTTACAATTGAAATGGCTATATATCTATAAATCTACCATTCGCCCATGCCTAGAATATTGAGGCCATAATCTGTGCTCCTGTTATTTATTTAGAGATTCTTGATAAACACAAAGGAGAATAAGCAATATTATTGGTCTTGACCTGGTGTTTCGGCTTCCGTAACTTACTCACCGCCGTCAGCTTGCTTCATAAATACCTTCATGGTAATTATTCAGATGATCTCTTCGCTATGGTATCTAGACTTTATGCATTTAAGATCCGAACTAGATTGTAACAGTGTCTCATTAATTTACACTGACCCTAACCTAACAGTTTCTTTTCTCGCACTTCTCGCTTGTCACACTTGTTTCCGGCTCCCTGCTTTCCAATTAACTTGGATCTTCACAAATTTAAATGTAATGTCAATCGTTATATTTTCTCTCATTAATTCCTGTTCGTTTATTTGTTCTCTTTCCTTAATAATACTTTTTCTCATATTCTTTAACACTCAGTAACCCCATGCATCTTAGTCGCTTTATTGCCTTGCTTGCCGTGAAATGATTAACAAAAACACTTATTATACACTTAATACGCCTGTAAGCAGGAATGAATGAATTAAAACGCAATCAAATATGTAATGTGAATAAAATGTTTTGATCAGATATTGATCGGGTTGAAAGAAAGTGGGAAGACGGGATTTGTTAGAATGGATTGATGAAAACAAACAGTAAAAGTGAATGATTTGATTAAAAGTTGACGGGATTAAAAGTAAATCGAACTACAGTCCACTTATCTGTTCGATAGTCTTATATGAATACAAAAAAATAATAAATATGAATAAAATATTTTGAATAAATTTTGTCGGAGTAAAAGAAGGACAGATTAAAATAGAGTGATCAAAACACGTGAATCTAAATAAAAAGTTCAGATCAAATTTTTCTCGGATAAAAAAAAGTATGTGAAATTCCAGGATTTGTGCTTGTAGAAAGAACTGATTGAAAAATATGTAAATATACGGAAAGTTACGGAAATGTACGGAATTTACGGAAAGCACCTAATGAAAAATACGTAGATATACGGAATATACGGAAATAACTAGTTGAAAAACACGAAGAGATACGTAAATATACGGAAAGAATTGAAGATACGTAAATATACGAAATTTAATGAAGGAACTTATTGAAAAATACGTAAATATACGGAAAGATACAGAAATATACGGAATTTAAGGAATGAACTGATTGAAAAACATCTAAATATATGGAAAGATACGGAAATAAACGGAATATATGGAAAGACCCGATTGAAAAATACGCAAATGGGAATTTTGCGAACTTTGCGTCGTGTCTTAAAACATGTCCGACTATGAATTGACTGAAAAATAAACAACAAATGGGATTAAAACCTTTTGTTCAAATTTTGGTCGGATGAAAAGAGAGGGACGGAACGCTGGAATTGTAGCTGTTGAATATCTTTGTAGAAACCAGCAACTATTAAATGAAATTAAAGCATTTTGATGCAGTGTTAGTCGTCCTAAACTATACGAGTTAGACTAAACGACTTGTTCATATAGAATGGATTGATCGAATCATAAATGGGACTAAAAGGTTTTGATCACAGGTTGGTTGGATTAAATTATATGTACCTGTATAATGTATAGAAAAAGGCTATTAATTAAGTATAAGTATAATTAAGTATAAAGCATTTTTATTAAGTTCTATACGGATTAGGAGAAAGTTGGAATGCACGACTTGAACCACTAGAATGTTACTATAGCAAAAAAAAATAAACTATTAAATAAGAATAAATAATTTCAATGATATTCGATTTAAAAGGTGGAACTACACTACTTGTATTTCTAGAAGGGTAAGGATGATGATATATTTTTTCCTATGAGAAAACATTCGGCATTTATTGACCAAGCAGCTTGGTTGGTTAAAATTTAAAAAAAATCAGGAATATAGTTTCCTTAACTCCAGTAGCTGTTATTGATCTTTCCAGTATTGATAGGGGTTACTATGGATTAAATAATAGGACTTGTATCTGTACAAATTGTTATCTCCAAGAAATTGTTAATGAAATTCGCGAAAAAAGAAGAATTATTCTTAAAATTCGAAATATGTTTCAGCTTTAAATAACCAACAAAGGGTTGATAATCCGTAAAAGAGAAATCAATAAATCAATTCTTTAACAATATGTTTGTAAGAGAAGTCGGTTTCTTGTATTACTCCAGAAACTACTGTCATGGTTTATCTTTACAAGAGTCAGGCCAGACGAAGAATTTAGTATTACTGCCATATCCGGTCTGGTGTTGTCCAATCCCTATTCTCTAGGCTTGAGTTCAAAAGTAATTATGTAGCCTCGTTAGGGATGTATAAATTCCCACATGCAATGCCTTTCCCTGATACAAAATATTTCTAGCATCTCGCTATACTATCGTAAAGGTCCAGAAGAGCCACATTCATGAGGTCAGTCCTTCACAGCATAGACCCGCCATTCCACACAAGCGACATCAGATCATCCTCATCCTTCTACTCAGCTTCTTCCCCAGAACTATCACTGTGGAACAGACTTCCGAGAGAATTCTTCTCCGGCCATTACAATAGAAATCTGTTCAAGTATCAGTCGATATCTATCCTACATATTCTCATATACTTTACCTCTTTACCCACTTATAACACGGGAATTGTATTCGGTAAGTAAAGAAATTAGGTGAAGAAGGATAAACGTGTCCGTAATAAGAGGGTGTGTCAAAAGGATGTTTTTTCTCATGATGTCGCTTTCTTAACCATCTTCACTCATCGGCATTGTTTATTGTTTTAAAAAGTGATGATTAGAATTGTAATGAAATTTAAACATTAAAATGAATTTATATAATTTCTCTGTTTTTGAGAATTGACAGCAAAATTAATAAACATTATATATTACATTGTTTATTTATACTATTTTTTTTATTAAATTATTCATTGGAATGATTGACAAAACATTGGCCAATTGATTCAAACTTTGCAAAATTCTAGTGCCTTTCCGTTGGTTCAGATATGTTAAAAATTTAGTAACTATTTATAAACTTATGAATAAAAATGTTTTCACATTTATTTCTTTATAAAGTGGTAATTGATATATATTATATTGCATATATTCTAAATGTATTAGCTTTTTTAATAATTTTGTAAATATAAAATTATTATTGTAAATAAAGTGTATGCTATGAATAATCAAGAGTGGTCTCCCCTGGTTTTGTTACTCTCCTCTTTGAGAGAGCTTTATCTGTTTACTGTGACTATAAAAGGACACTATACGCGAACCCTGTATTCTTAGTTGAATAAAGCAATCTTCAGGCCTACGCATGCGTACTTTTGTTATTACACTAACCATTTCAATGAATAATATAGCACATAGTGTAAATAAACTAATAAAATGTTTATTATTTTTGTTCTCAGTGCTCAAGAACAAAGGAAATATTTAAATTCCCTTTCATATGTTTAAGTTTTATTCCAATTCTAACCATCACTTTTTAAAAGAATAAACATTGGCGAAGAGTCAAGGTAGTTAAAATGCATGTGATGAGAAAAAAAACGTCTTTTTGACAAGACGGCATATTGAGGCCACGTTTAGCCATGTTTGCTAATTATAATTAATTGGAAAATAAGTCATCAGTAACTGAAAATACTGAAAAATCAGTCTGAAAATGTCCACAAGATTTTATTTCTGGTCGACACTTATTTTTGACCCCACATGGCTGACAGCTTCTTCTCTTTATGAGTCATAAACTGAACGCGTTCCTGGATATCTCGAGTGACAAGATTTGTCGACCGGCCAAAATTAAATCATGAGCAGGATCCACAATTTCAGCATTTGACACCGTTGAAAGCTTTCCAAACCGCACAGCAACTTAGGTCTCAAAATGTCCACACGCTGGATGCTGGCAGACTCTATCTTCCAAATCTTGTATGACGATCACTTGTCATCCTATGTTAGCGTCAGACTTTAATCGATTTCCTTTGGTGTTCCCATCTGCCCGGAAAAGGAAGTTTATGGCAGGTCGTAGGTCGTAGGTCAACACTTGCAAATTCTACGCTTTAACATGCTTCGGTGAAGGATCTGAAACAATGTCAAAAATATGCGTCAGTATCCTCTATATTGACACTTGCGACACTAAAAAGGAAACGACTTTTAAGCAATAACAGGGTAGCGTAACTGCTATCAACGCAGAAAACAGAACCGACGAGTCGAGTTCAATTTCCGTCGTAGTTTTTTGCATTCACTTTCACACTAATACCCTTGGGAAACGTAAGAATCCGTCTGTTTCCCTCAGTTATGGGTTAAATAGCAGGATAGAGTAGTTTTCTTGAGTGATAACCAGTCCACTAGAAAGACAAATTTGAATTCAAAATAATGATGGAACCACAGCGACGTTTAAGCGAGAAGAAAGGACTAAATATCAATTGCAAGAAGACAGGATATATATGGCTGTTAGCAAAAAGAAGTGTTCAAAATACAAATGACAAATTGGATATACAAAACTTTAAATATCTAGGAATGTTTTAACATAGGAAAGTTAACGTTTAACTGAAATCGGAAAGCACATTTGGGTAGAAAAAATGCCTTCTAAAAGCTAAGTATAAAGAAATTGAACAATTTCGATAGAAACAAGGAAGTGAGTACTGAATCACTACCTGATATCAGTATTCCAATATGGCAGTGAATGCTGGACAATGTTCTCAAAGAGGAAGAGAGTTGAAGCAACAGAGATGTTCTTCTAGAAAAGGATAAATACCGAGGACACTATGGAGCGAACATGTGTGCAACGGCGAAGTTTTAGAGAAATGAAAACCTAAGTAAACTTATACTTAACGTCAGGAAAAGACAGTTGATTGGTTTGGTTTAGTTTATTTTGTTTTACGGCATATCAACCTCAATGGGTTATTTCATGCAGACAACATTTTTTAGGATAGATTCGTATGAATAGAATATGTATTTTTTGGTTTAGATTAGTTTGGTTTATTTTGTTTAACGGCATATCAACCTTAATGGGTTATGCAATGCCGACATTTTTAGGATAGATTCGTATGAATAGAATATGTATTCTTTGGTTTAGATTGGTTTGGTTTATTCAACCTCAATGGGTTATTTAATGCCGACAACATTTTTTATTGCTGGTAATATTTTGTTTTGTCAAAAATTTGTTTCTGGTAATATATTTCCTTCAAAATTGTATTCCTGGTAATAATTTTTTTCAAAGTATTGCTGGTAATAGTTAACTATTTTCCCATAGCTGGGACCCTAACAGGTGCTACCACTCCGGGTTAGGGTGTACCTGGAAACACCAGCAAATAAGAGGTGGTTCCACGCTCCTCAAAACCTCCTAATCAGAGGCTTTGCTGCTGGACGTAGTTTAACGTCTTACCCAGGACGCGGGTGTAGTTTAACGTCTTACTCAGGGCGTAAGACAGTTGAAATTTCGAGGGCAAATAATGAGGAGAGAGGACTTGGCAAATATGAAACTCACAGGACAAATTGAATGGACAAAGTAAACCAATGCATAACCTAACTAGTGAGTTTCAGTAAATAGACAAAAATTTATTTTGTGACTCAACGAACATCCGTTGTCATTTTTTTGAAGTCAACGAATACTAGTTGTTACTTTTATAATGCTCGTTGTAGTAGAGACTTTGTAATCGCAGATACAACTATAGTAACTGGTGTCAGATGCCTTCGAATATCACTCGCAATAATAGTACTTGCTCGATAATACATTCTCTAATAGTAACACACGAATGTTAGTCCGTGTTTTTATCAGTATAGAGAATAGCGTAGAGAAGAGAATCGCGAAACGTATAATAATTGTTATGGTTCGGTTCCTTGTACCACGGTGATAGTCCAAGGTAGAACCAATAAAGAAGAACTCGAACACAGGTATGGAATAACACAGATAAATTACAAACAGGAATGTATACAGAGAAGTAGAAGTGTTAGTATGAACAATCAGGTTTGTAGTCTCGACCAGTATCACTATTCCAATGTCTTGCAGTAATTGTCTGAACGCGACTCTGTTTCGGACTGCCTCTGACTCGACTCTTGACTCGACTTGAACTACGGACTCGACTTGAACTACTGACTGACGATATTCAGTCACCCTCACACGAGGGCGTCATGTGGCACAAGGCCTTTTTGACGTGGGATCTCCGAGCCCGTGGGCCCGGCCAAAAATATGCTCATTGAACCCGAATAAACGGGTTCAGGGTCGGTTTGCCTTCCCGAAAGAGAGTCCGTCCTTCGGCGTAGCCTCCTTTGAACTACTGACTGACGATATTCAGTCACCCCACCACGAGGGCGTCATGTGGCACAAGGCCTTTTTAACGTGGGCTCGGCCAAAAATATGCTCATTGAACCCGTATAAACGGGTTCAGGGCCGGTCTACCTCCCCGAAGGAGACTTCGCCCTTCAGCTTAGCTTCCTTCGGGTTCCTCCCGTCCGTAGGAAGAGAGTATAACCGAACAGTCGGTAGTGAACTACGGACTGACGATATTCAGTCACCCCCCTACGAGGGCGTCATGTGGCACAAGGCCTTTTTAACGTGGGCATTCCGAGCCCGTGGGCTCGGCCAAAAATATGCCTATTGAACCCGTATCAACGGGTTCAGGGCCCGTCTACCTCCCCGAATGAGACTCCGCCCTTCGGCGTAGCCTCCTTCGGGTTCCCCACGTCCGTTGGAAGAGAGTATAACCGAACAGTCGGTAGTGAACTACGGACTGACTCCTTGCCTTCTCCTGAGGCGTAGTATTTATTAAGTATGGAATAGTCTATTATTATTATTATAATTATGGGTAAGATCCCATAACAATAATAAAGGATAGAGTAGAAACAGTGATCGGTATAGTAATAGAGGATAGGCTAGGAATAACGATCAATCTAGACGTCACGCGACCTCCTACTTATTCGTTTCGACTATAGTCCTGCTCTACTTAATTTAATAATGGGATCGCCTGTGTTTGCTCACTGGCGATCTATGTTAAAACTCAAGTGTCGGAAGCCACACTTTATTCTTATATAACATTTTCTCAAGAGCTCCGATGTAAAGGAAATTGTGGAGATCCATGATCGCGTGGGCTGAGAACGCTTCAAAAACCCATTTATTTATATTCAGAACCAAAAATATATAATTTATTAAATTAACATTTGCTAATGACAACCTAGAATTAAATAAAAAAATAAACATTTTTGTTTTCACTAAAATCGATATTGACAGACGTTTCAATATCATATAAGAAGCCACAAAAATGTATATTGTTTCTATAATTTAATTTAGAGAAGGAAATTGTCATTGGTAACATGGAAAACATTGCGTACTATTATCAACATATATCTTTCAGACTAGTTTTGTTTCGAAACTTGACAGCCATTTTGAATATCTTAAGAACTGATTGAACAATCTTGTCACCCCAACACAGAGAAATTGGCAGACATCTTCCTCTGGCATTAATCTATCGGAAGTGAGATGCCATTAACTCTCTGTTATTACTGTGGGGCATTGTCACAACATAACTTACGTTAGAGTTTCAATACACCACATTTAAATTACTACACATATATCATCTAATTACTGTCGGAATTTCTGTGATGAGTATTTATCATTATTTACACTATTTATATTCGGACTATTGTCCGCATATTTGTTGTTATCACAACGTTTCGTTTGTTTTCCCCCCGAACTTCATCAGGAGTGTATTGAACTAAACTGTACCTATTATTTAAGCTACATGGGTAGACTGTTCTCATTCTACTGTCCATGTCTAGGGATATCGTAATGTTACTATTTATAGTACTACTCAAATAACAACAACAAAGATGAGGAGAATAGCCCGAATATAAATAGTGTGAATAATATATCATTTAATTAGTGCAAATAATATATCATTTAATTCTTAATTTTCTTCTTACTCGAGATGTGATGGGTAAATTGTCGCCATATTTTATTTTGGGCGTTGTTTGTTTTTGATTTTGACAACTGCACAGTATAGTACGGTCAGTTGAGCACCATGGCGCAATTCACTCCGCTAGAAATTTGGAAAAGGTATGCTGTACATCTTGTCTTTTGCGCACAGTATTTGGCTGTCAGTCTGAGGACAGTGCAGAGGATTCAAAAAAAGATGGATGAGTCTAATGGTGATTATAAAGGTACTTTAGCTCGGAAAAGAACTCCCGAATTTGTTGGTGAGGGTCTCAGCCTCAACACGGTAGCCTGCATCAAGTGCTTTGAGCAGGTAATGCTTCTCTGGGACAAGAGGATGACTGCTGGAAGACCCTATGTCTGACAACAGGATTCTACACTAGGCCACACAAGCAGGAGAACATAATCATGATTGTCAGACAATTTCTGCCATCACATCACACATCTGGCCACTTAACTGCAACCCCCTTGATTATTATGTGGGGGTGCAATTGAGCTCGAGAGCAACAAAACTCTTTGTAACACCAAAGATCAACTGAAGGCAAGGATTATGGTAGCTTTCACCAACTTAAACAATGAGACCGTCCAGAAGAGTTCCGAAGTCGTCTGGAGGTCGTAGTTGAAGCTATGGGCGAATTTATTGAATACATTTACTCTTTCGTATTTCAAGATATTTTTATGTAATTTTGGTAAATATATCTGTTGGGATGTCAGTGCTGACCTCATTTTTTCTTAATTTAGACGACAATTTATCCATCTCACCCTGTATATTATCTTAACATTTTTTCTGCGTTTTATAGGAAAAATGAAAAAGAAAAGGCCTTATTTTAATCATTCAAATTAAATGGAAAACGTTCAGTGTCCGTTATTACTTTGGGTATTGAAACACTATTAGTACCATAGGGTTTTCAAACACCCCATTTAAAATATTATATGTAATTTGGTTTTTTATTCTTTTTTGAAATAGAGTTCACCACAAGCAATGCCGTAACGACACTAAGACTCAAAGAATTACTGGGCGTGGACGAATTAGAAAACAGAAAAATTACTAAGGAGATAGTAAAAAAGAAGAGTAATCAGGAATACAGTAGATAGCGATTGACATTGCATTTAAATTAACTGACGTTCAAAGTTATCCGGAAAGAATGGAGCTGGAAGAGAGTTCTACAAGCGAGAAAGTGCGAGAAAAAAAAAAAAAAACTGTTACATCAAGCCAAATTGACTTATATTAATTAGACCTTGTTGCTAGTCTAATACCGTGCTTAAATTGATAAAGTCTTGGTACCATAGCGAAGAGTCATCCGAACAGTTGTCATGAAACTATTTAAAAATATGACACAGGGAGGCAACTCTACGGCGGTAGGAATGCGACTGAAGCTGAGCAGCAGATCAGGAGAATTAATATTGCAACTTCCTGGGGTTTTATCAAGATTATCTAGATATATACCAGGAACACCAGACCATATGTGTCAACAATATTCTCAGCATGGACAAATGGTAAACTTATAGATATGTAAGATAGATTCTGGAAAGAAAAAATGTCTAGAACGACACAGTAAACCAACGTTCTTAAAAGCTGACCCAGCAATGGATTTAATATAGTATTTCCACTTATATATGGTCTTGACTGTTCCTATAGGATAAATAAGAATGATAAAAGTTTTAATTTGAAAAATTGAATGTAACAATAGAATGTAACAATGAATTCATACGCCTCAATGATTCAAACGTGGAAAGTGGAAATTGTGCAGTTCCATCTCAGATACGAGAGCAATACTCCATTTTGGGTCTAATCCGACTCTTGTAAAGATAAAGTATGGCAGAAGAATTTAAGTCCTTCCAGGCGTATTAGAATGAGCTGGCCATTTCTCCAGTATTTTTTTTTTAAGAATTGCGCCCCGAGCAAGCCGTGAAACCACTAGAATGCAGGGGGGGTTGCAGAAGATTTGGAGCAAGAGCAGATAGGAGTGATAGAAGAAAGGATGAGGGGAAGGATAGTGGGTAGATCAAGGTAACTGGAGATGTCGATTGACATTAAATTTGAATAGCTGGGGATCATAACTATCAGGGAAACAGTAATTGGGAAGGGTGTTCAACAAGCGAGAGGTGCGAGGCATGAAGCTATTGGAGTAGAAGTGACGGCTACATTTAAAAGTTTCTACAGTGTAAGGGTGAGAGCGGGATGCCAGACTCGTAAGGCGCTTGAATTCATGGAGACTGGGAACCAGTGAAAGCAGTTCATCGGAGCAATTACCATGAAAGTATTTGTAGAAGAGACAGAGAGAGGCGACGGCGCGTCTGTGATATAGTGACTGCAGACGAGACGCCAGATCAGGGCCAATCACATTACATATCCGTCTCTGGATCTTGTCAAGAACTCCGAGGTAAAGAGAAGATGCTCCAGACCATATATGGCAGCAATACTCCATGCAAGGGCGAATGGTTGTTTTGTATATTTGAAGTATCGATTCAGGGAAGAAAAATTTCCTGGCGCGGCACAGAGAGCCAACTTTCCTCGCAGTGGAAGAAGCAATTGACTCAATGTATTTGTTCCATCTCAGGTTATGAGTCAACGTGAGACCGAGCAGATGCAGGGAGTTGCTCTCAAGAAGTTGACTATCAGACATTCTAATGGGGGGCAGGGAAGGATCTCTATGGTGGTTAATGGAGAGTAGTTTAGTTTTTGAGGCGTTAAATTTGACCATCCAATTGTTGCCTCAGTTAACAACCGATTGGAGGTCCATTTCAAGACGCACGGCCAGGTTAGGAATCGATTGTATATATAAGATCAACTTGATTGAAACTGAGATCTAATAAACGGTCAATATATGGATCATTATTGATAAAGTAACCATTCCTTGTGACGTCATCACGAATTTTTATGTTTATATTTTGGAAGAATATTAAGAATGCGTTTTATAACATAGAATCTGAAATATTTCAAGGTTTAAAGATTGGTCGATTTGTTTGTCTAACGACATATCATCTCCTCATTTAATGCCGAAATTTAATTTTCTTGTGAGCTTTGAATTAATAAAAATACGAAAAATGTTATTCTGCTTTCGCAGTTGAATACATGGCAGATGATACTCAACTTTTGTGCATATAAAGGGTGTTCCAGTAACTTGGAACGATTAAAAATGTGAATTAAGTTTAAGCGTCTAGTGATTTTGTTCTTTCTCTTTCAGATTTAGTGGACATTTGGATAATATTACTTTTCCCACATGATTGATATGACTTAAAGAAATAAAGAAATTTTCACCAATAACACTGATTTATTTAGTGCTGACTTTGATCCGTCTTAATGAAACACCCTCATATATAATCCGTCTTAATGAAACACCCTTTATATGCTTGTGTGGACGTGATTACTAGACGCAGTGGTGTGTGTGTGTGTGTGTGTGTGTGTGCGTGTTTTATGCTGTAGTTATATTTTGGAATACCGTTTGAATTAAGAAATTGTAGTATATTATATGTTGGCTTGTTGGTTGGTTGGTTTTGTTTGCCGGCATATCAACATTCATCGGTTATTTAATGCCTGACTACAAAGATTTTGTACATAATTTTATGCTTTCAACGAGAGACATTTGTATGTAATTTCAGAGTAAATGTGTCTTTTTAGATATATTGTGTAGATCATAGAATAAATATATTAGTAATGTTACTATAAAATGTATTTATAAAATTGTGTTGCATTGATTGTCATTTTATATTAAAAAAGATATTATCAGTCATTTTATTATAAAAATATACTATTGATTTTATTTACTATTTACCCATAGCTGGTAACCTAACAGGTGCTACTACCGCGAGTCAGTGTAGACCTGGGAATGACAGCAATTAAGAGGTGGTTCCGCGTTCCTCAAAACCTCCAATTGGGAGACTGGGGGCCATGCTGCCGGATGTAGTTTATCGTCATACCCAGGACGAAAGATTTTAAGATTGCCATTGTAAATGAAGCCGGTTCGGTAACAACGGACATTTAGCTAAATGTTATTCGATGTATTAATGAAAGGGTACAAAATTGAATTCAAAATAATGCCTCCTCTCTTGAGAGATATTCAGCTTACTTCCATATGTCTTGAATTAAGGAATTCTTTTTTTTTATATAATTTTGCTTCGTTTTTGATGCCCGTTGAACTATGTCGAAACAGAAATCTTCTATAAGGTTTCAACTATCTTAAATTTGAAATATGAGCTTTGGCATATGAAATTCTAAAATGAAATATTTTTGGTCTAAATTGTTATTTTGCCCTCTGGAATTAAAGAAAATATTAAAACATGTTTTTTAATTTTTTAATTTTTGTTTTGCTGAAAGCAATTTATCAGTAGAGTTAGAAGTGAACTTTATTGCTGAAAGGTTATCTTTGAGCATAAGAGTGTTTTTTTTTCTTCCTATTCCTATAAAATATTTAATACTTCTCCGTTTCAGCGTTTCTATCTCAGCGTTCCGTTATCATATCATTAATGGGCGTCTGGTTTTAGGCAACTTGGGAAAATCAGGTTACGATTCTTTTTGTCCCAAATGGACAATAGATTATGATCCTATAAATGCATCTGCAGTCTTCAGTCAGGCGTGTTTAATTACTTTCCATTGAATAGGAATAACCTGCTGAGACATCGTCAATGCGTTTGACTTAATTAGCTCGAACCGGCTTTGGACCAAGTACATACGTAAACAGATTCTGTTCGGTAGCTAGATTGGGTACTTACAGGCTTGAACGACATTCGCCAGTGGCAAAATGTCGACTTCTAGTGTTAAATATTCTCAGGGAGTTCCCAGCAGGGAAATGGGCTGGCAAATGTAAATGCTCAATTTTAATATAATGAATAATCGGTCGCGTTCTAGAGAAGACAATGCCTCTATTTAAAGGCGTAGATTTTTTTCCGAATCGCTCTATATATTATTATTTGCAGTAGAACTAATATCCTCATCATTTCGGCCGTTGTAGCTGCCGGCCTTCTTTAGGTGACTGTCGACCCGAATATCGTTCACGGAATTTCCATTTTTATTGAGTTTTCTTTCCGATATGTCTATGGATTTCACGTAATGGTTACCCGTTCATTTATGGCTCTCCCTGTTTCCAGTGAGTCCGTGTATGTTCGCTCTTCCAAGAAACTGAAATTACAATTACTATGGGGTATACCGTTGGTGTAATGGATAGCGGGGCTCGGAAAGTGGGTTACAGTCGGGATCGTTATATTGACTTAGGCAGCAAATACCCTTTGGAAATGTATGGATGCACCTCTGCTCCCCAGCTAAGGATTAAATAGTATGACTTTTATCTGGAAAAATTATTGTTTTTCTAAAAATTGGTAATGCAATTTTCACTGTCAAAAACGAATTATTTAAAATATGTTTCGGCTTTAAATAACTCGGAAAGGGTTGATAATCCGTAAAACAACAACAGCAACAACAAGAAACAAACAAACAAAAAATCAAACAAATCACTTAGTCCATCAATCAATTAATATATCTCCAAATTCAGGACAATAGCCTGGAAGATTAAAGTCTTGGTTAGGGGATTTGGTGATATAATATTAGCGAATTCAATCTCAAACCGCGGCCTGTTTTTGCAAGAATTAATCTGCGTATTATTGCAAGAACTTAGTCCTATACAAAATCCATCATATTTATGAAACGCCGGAAATTCGAGTCCAAGTCCGCTTGCGAATACCAGATGCTGTAAGCATGGATGTACGAGTGTTATAAATGGTTTATGGTCATATCACGTTGAAACACCAGTTCCTGTACGATCCGAAGCTACGCAACGGCGATCCTGATCAGTGCAAGATGGGTAACTGCTTGGAAATACCAAATGTTGTAAGTATCGATACGCCAGTAGTTTAATGGATAAGGCCTCGGAATGTTTAGTGGAAGAGCAGAGGTCAAATTTCTGCTGGGTTCGTTATTTTCATTTACACGCAAATAGCTCGGGTGGAGGCGAAGAGTGTTATTCATAACTTTAGCAAAGGATAATTTAGCTACGTTCCACACGCTGGGATTGCTACCTCCGTAGCAATAATATCAATATGTCAACTTCCTGGCAAATCGACAATGGTGAGATTCGAACCCGTGTTTCATGGTCGGAAACGAACATTGAATCCACTCGGTGAGAGAATGTAAGAAAAGAAAACTTTATTAAAGAAACAGTACAATAAAACAAGCGGAATTATTGTACTCCACTTTATTTGTTCATAATATATTACTTCACGTTTTTGATATTTTCAAAATGTCAAATTTAAACGATAAGACGTAAAGCAATTTAGAAAAAAAAAAAATAAAAAAACCCCCAAAAAACGGTTATAACTCATTTGGGAAAAAAGTAGAGATTTTGATTTTCATGAGCATCTAACAATGATTCTTGTGACCTTTGGAAATACTTAGTTTTTATTGATTAGTTGATTCGTTTTCTACGGCTTATAAACATTTTGCAGCTTATTTAAACCCAGAAAATATTCTAGATAATTGTAGAATTTCTAGGGTTTCGGGTGGACAACTTTTAGCTTTATACACCCCTGGTCAAAATCTTAAGACCAGAAACAAAAGGGTTAAAAAAAATAAATAAATAAAATACTGTTACTTTAATCAAAATATATTTGCGAAACATTTACATTTTAATTAGAAAATGTAGTTTATCAATAAACAAGTGAACACTTCAAGCTTTTTAATTCATTAATTTAAACATTTAATTTTAATAGAAAATCTATTTTTTTTTGTTTGGTCATAAAGATATGCAATGTTGGTCATGTAAATAAAATTATCAAATACAGAACAAATAAATCACAATGACACTTTAATTCTTAGTATATCCTCCATTTTACGAATTACATCGAAAATTCTCAGGGGTGTATATAAGATTTAGAAAATTACATGTAATCGTTTAGTCTGCCGAATTCTTTAAACAATATTTTCATTCATATGAAACCTATGTTACATGACGAATCTTTGTTTTTGATTGATTCATTTTCGACAGCTTTTCACCACACGGCAGGTTATTTAAAGCCACAAAATATTTTAGACGTTTAGAAGGGGTAATAATGGTTTAATGATACAAGTCTTATTAACCAATAGCTGGGGTGGGGAAGAAGAGATGGACTCATAATATTAGTAAGGACTCTTCAGGTATCACCTAATAGCAGCATCAAGAAGTTACCTGCTTGATAAATCGACCATGGTGAGATTTGAACCCGGGTTTCACGACCGGAAAAAAACCCCAAAAAAAACCGTGCGCTCTAACAATCCGGCTACGTGTCCATATGTGCTAGTGTATAAGATAAGCATTATATACATCGGGTTGAACCATGACTTTTATCGGAAATTGAGTAGACGCATGTATTTGAGGGCCGTCGCGTATGAGTGTACTGCCTTGTTTAGACTGTTGATCCAGCCAGATTATGAGCACTCTCACAAAAAAAATGTATGGTCCGCAGTATAAACGTCACGTGTGTTCAATGTGTTGCAAAAAATCATGTCTTGTACGTAAGTTTTGTAAATGATAGTATTATCAGCATAATTTGCTTTCACCCGAAACATTCAGAAAAGGCAACAGAAGAGTCGCCATGAATCGCCTTCCAAGCAGACATATTTAATCAACGTTCAAATCATTTTTCGCTAGATTTCTATCCGGAATTTCTGCAGTTTGTCTTTAAGTGCTTAGGCACTGTGGAGTAATGGATAGCGGCTTGGCTTGAGGAATCGGAGAGCCGAGTTCGAATTCCAGTTGAATACATTACATTCACTTACGTGCTATTACTCTTGGGAAAGGTAGGAACGCTCTTCTTCTCCCTCACTATGGGTAAATATACAGAAGAGACCGACTTCTATAGCCTTGGATGGCAACTGGTTTACTGCAGAAAGAAATGGCAACCTACCGCGAGGAAAAAAATCTGCCTTGTCAGTTATGTATCGAAAGATACATGATCGCCTAAGCGTGTATCACGCATGGCACATAACTGAGAACTGACTTCTTATAGATGAATTATTGACACTTTGGAATTTGTGTAGTTGTAGAATTATACAAGTTATCCCCCAAAAATGGATATCATTTAAAATTTTAAAATATCTAACTACATTTCACAAGGTGTAATGTCAGATGAATGTCGTGGCCAATTTAACAATGAATTTTCGTTATCACTGGGACGCCTGATCCATCTTCCTGACAGATACTCATTGAGGTAAGACCACGAAGTCAACTTAGTAAGTTTTTACATATTTTGTTAAAATTTGAGATCATATGTCTTTAGACTACAAAATTATACGAATTTCTTTGGTGTGGGGCACCCTGTATAACAAGGAGGCTTTTACAAAGAAAAAAGTCCACAGAAGTATTTGAAGGTCACAAAATCTTTTTCTTATATTTAACCGGTTGACCAAAGAATTGCAAAAGATCTGTCAAAATTGCTTTCCTAGAATTACAAAAATCAACCTAGAAGTTCCCTGAAAGAATGCGACTGATTACTTGATTTGTTTTTTTACGATTTGTCAATATTTTGTTTGGGGTTTATAGACGATACATATTTTGTAAGAAAATTTCTTTTCTTTTACTAGGGAATATTGTATTAAAATTTTCTTTTAGAGTAATAATAATTTTTCCAGATACAAACCCTACTATTTAATTCACATAGAAGAAGATAGGGATTCATACTTTTCCAAAGTGTATTTGCGCGTAATTAAATGTAAAGAGCTCAGCACTCATATTTCTTCTTATTTATAGAATAAAGAATAAAGCGCAGAATAAATACTTGTCAATAATAATAGTGGATGATAATACGTCATCAAATAAGAAAATAAACATAAATGTAAATAATGGTTGATACTTAGTAATGTCTAATAATGCTTCATCTAAGAAGTAAATAAAGATAAAAGTAAATAATAGTTGATAATTAATAATAATGACTGATAATGCTACATCTAGAAAAGATGAGAGTAAATAATAGTTGATAATTAATAATGTCTGATAATGCTTCATGTAAGAAGAAAATAAAGATGAAAGTAAGTAATAGTTGATTATTAATAACAATATCTGATAATGTTTCATTTAATAAAAAAAAAATAATGATGAAAGTAAATACTAGTCAAGAATTAATAATAATACCTGATAATGCTTCCTTCAGTAAGAAAATAATGATAATGGAAAATACTAGTCAATAAATGATAACAATATCAGATAATGGTTCATTTAATAAGAAAATAATGATGAAAATAAATACTTGTCAATAATCAATAATAATCGTAGACAATTCTTTATGTAATAAGAATAACGGTAATATTTCTGCTTTTATTTATTACTGGAATAAAAACTTATAGCGCTCATGAGGTTCGTTGAATAAAGTTTAAAGATTTAATTTTTTTCTGTATGCCCGTAAACTTCTTGTTTAGGTTTGAATCTTACTGAGCACATGACCTATATATACAGTACTTCACTCCCAACCCACTCTCACTATTTTAACTTAAAGACATGTGTTGCAACTCCAACAGCGGGAAATAGATAATATCCAATGATTAATAATAACTGTGGACAATGCATTATTAAATAAAAATTGATCCTTCCAATAAGACCTCTCATCCCACTCAAAGAGCTTTATTTGTATTTTTTCTTAATTCATAGCAATAATCGCATACTTCCGTCAGTTATGTTTCATGCATGAAACACACTTAGGCGATCATGTATCTTTTGATACATGAATGACAAGGCAGATTTTTCCTGCAGTAGGTTGCCATTTCTTTCTGTGGTAGACCAGTTGCCATCCAAGGTTATAGAACCCGCCCTGTTCTGTTATTGATCCATAGCTGGGAAGGGGGGAGAAGAAGATTCATACCTTTACAAAGGTAAGTGAATGTAATGGATTCGACTGGAATTCGAACTCTGCTCTCCGCTTCCTTAATCCGGGAGTTTGTAAATGCTAAACACTTCAGATACCTATAAGCTGATTAGCAAAACTTTTATCAATAAAATTTATAATTATCTCTAAAAATTCTTACAATCTAAAAATAATTAAGAATAATATCTGATAAGGCTTCATTTAATAAGAAAATAATGATGAAAGTAAATACTAGTCAATAAAAGAAGCCGTAAAAAAAGACAAATCAATCAATCGATTAAAAATCTTGGATAGGAAGTCTTCTAATCCAGTGTGCAAGATTATCACTGTCAGTTAATCCGTAAGACCTTTTCATGTAAGAAGAAACCTTTTTCAATTTTGATTTTTACGTTTTTAATTGCATACCGTTACATTTCTTGTCATATTTGTTTCTTTCTCTGTTCGTCCATCCAGACAAAAAAACATGTCGTTGTTGAGGAAGTATTAAGTTGGTGCAAAAATAATGACGTAATAATGTCGTTTTTTTGACGTTAAAAATACGTCAAAAAACGACATTATTACGTCATTATTTTTGCACCAACCCAATACATCACGTGTTGTCAAAAATTAATTGAAAGGTTACGCAGTCACCTCTTGCTTTGTATTTGAAATATTTACGTTCAGTATGTTTTTAAATTTTTATGTTGTACTTTTAAAATGTAAAGTTTTTTTTTTATTTTATTAATTTACGTCATAGTGTCTGCTTCTTTGTATTGATTATATTCCCACAAATAATTCTGATTTTGTTTCCTTTTACATCCTTATTGTTATTCTTTCAATTAATTGGTTTTAATATTCGTCTTCCTTGATTTGAAACTTCCGATTTTTCTCTGCATTCTGCGTTCAGTAATCTCTAAATTTTCATTCTTGGGTTGAAACCAGTTCATTCTCTAATGCACTCTTTGTATTCAGTGAATTTTGTTTTTTCAATTTTTTTTTTTATCATGGCGTCCGCGTTATTTCAAAACATACTATTTATTTTGCGCAATTTCACCTCTGTTTATAATTTTATTTTCAGTTCAATATTTATTGTATTTTTTCGGTTTGTATTTCAAATAATTCCTCCGCTACTAATGAAAAAAAAAAAAAAAAAAAGAAAACAAAAGACTGAAAATTTTACTTATGTTAAACGACATGTTTAATTTCATTGACAGGTTTCAGTCTGTTAGAGTGTTCATCTTTTCCCTTGGGCCGTTTACTTTATTTGAAAATGTATTTTTTCAGTATTTTATTTTTAATATTAACATCTATATTTCTTCTATTCTTTGAATTTTTTTTTCTTAAAGTTAGCCGTGAACCCTGTGAGGTACGTGCGACGTGTTTGTCTTTGCAGTTGTCTTAACTGTTCACCAGGCTAAGTAAGTTTTTCTTCGAATAGAGCCATTCTATTAACACAACAAATCAACACGTTATGTGGCTTTATCACCTTGCTTGGGGTGAAATGATTTAAAAAAGACGAATTGATGTGCATAAACGTATTGATCTGATGCGTTAAAAGAATGGCTCTAGTCGAAGAAAATTTGTTTACATAAACAACAAATATTACCGGCGAAGGAAAATTATTACCAGAGATAGATTTTTGAAGGAAAAAATACTAGCAGAAAGATTTTTTGAAGGAAAAATCTTACTAGAAATAGATTTTTTGAAAAAAACAAAAAACGAAAAAAGCATTACCAAAAATGAAAATTTTGCCGCCATTAAATAACCCATTGAGGTTGATATACCGTAAAACAAAACAAACCAAACCAAACGAAGCAAAGCAATAAAGCCACTCGGACACAAGAGGTTACTGAGTGCAAAAAATTATGAGAAAAAATTACTATTAAGAAGAATAAGATTTAATGAGGCAGAAGATAAATATTATCATTGCATTTAAATTTTTGAAAGTTGATTGGGAAGCAAGCAGTCAGAAGAGAGTTCCACAAGCGAGAAGTACAACAGAAGAAATTGATAGCATAGAATTTACGGTTACATTTTAGCCAATTCAAATGTAAACTGGTGAGACCTCGCGCCAATTTAGTACTGCGCCTAGATACCATAGCGGAAGGTTCATCTGAAAAATTATCATGAAATTTTTTTGATCACAGGGAAGCTATGTTGCGGCGGTGGGAAAGGGACTGATACCAAGATGCCAGGTCAGGACAAATAACATTGCAAATTCTTCGTTGGATTTTATCAAGAATCTCTAAATGTATAGCAAGAGCATCAGACCATATGTGGCAGTAATATTCAAAGCAATAACGAATGGTGAACTAGTAAATATGTAAGATAGATTCTAGCGAGTGCAGTTATCAAGCACGACATCGTGAAGCAACTTTCTTAGCTGCGTTAGTTATTGTCATTTCTTCGGAAGAATCTTGCTATTTTTGCATTTTTATACTTCCCCACATAGTCTTTTCTGGATGGATTGATTGTTTTTATTTTTTGCGGCTTGTTAACCATTTGCAAGTTATTTAAAGCCAGAGAATATGTTTAGATTCATACCTTTCCCAAGGGTATTTGAACGTGAGTGACTATAACGAACCCGACTGGAATTGGAACTCGTTTCTCCAGTTTACAACAGCCACAAACTTACAGCACGTGGTTTTTTTCAAACGGTTACCCACCGAAGTACTGGTCAGGCTTGATGTTGCTTAACTCTGGTGATCGTGCGGGAACCTGTATGTCAACGTGATATGGCCGTAAGATGCATGAATACTGCAGAAGGAAGACAATGAAGTCGTAATGTTGATGCGAGTTCAATTAGTATCTGTTATCGACTGTTACTAATTATTTGAAAATTGAAAGAAACTTTTCTGGTAGAGATAATAATATTTTCGCTTCGCCCTTCTTTTTATAAGGAGCATGTCGGAGTTAACTCCTCCTTAATTTCCTAGTTGTTCACTAGGGCGCGCTCTCCCTACACAATAAATACTAGGCGATTTATTGCCTCGTTCTCTTTTTCGGGGAAAACATTTACACATCAATATAGGCTCTCGCATAAGATTGCATCTTCCCATTTGTGGGTGACGGATTGCACATTATACACACACACACACACACACACGCACACACACACACACACACACACACACACGTACGTACGAACATTCACCACAATACAAACTCTTTACGTTCACACAAAAACACAAATGTTAATGTCTATTGTAAGCTTTGTTGTTTAATACATATACTTGTTTATATATATATATATATATATATATATATATATATATATATATATATATATATATATATATATATATGTGTGTGTGTGTGTGTGTGTGTGTGTCACGGTGGAGTAATGGATATCGGCTTGGATTGAGGAATCGGAGAGTTTGAATTCCAGTCGAATACATTACATTCACTTACGCGCTAATACCCTTGGGAAAGGTATGAATCCTCTTCTTCTCCCTCTGGGTTCTATAACCTTGGATGGCAACTGGTCTAGGAGAAGGACAAGTCTGAATTCAAAACCTGCGGAGGGTCGTTTGGGAACCTGGTGGCATTCGGTGCACCAGGTCTCTGTATTCGTCCCTCCAAAAAGTGCGGATGGTCCTGCCCGAGGCCTTCACCACTCTAACCAAATCTCATATGTCGGTGTCGGGCTGTCGATTTCCTGGAAACTGATCTGCTTGACCCTCATACGTCGAATCTCGACGGGAGAGTCGATCATATATCTATATATATATATATATATATATCGGTTTTGTTGGTTTTCTTTACACTTCTTCATGGTGGATTACATATCTGAGTCCGCCATGGTCTTGTAGTTGGACCTTCTTCTAGCAGGAATAAACGCACGTGTTCCTAATTTAACAACACGTAAACTCCTGGTCCGCTAGAAGCATTAATGATATTTTTCATAGATTTACAAATTTTGTGCTCGGGAGGCACTCAAAATAGAGTCCTACACTCAAAATGATAATGACAAATGTGGTATGACACTTGATTTGAAGATATCAAGATTAAAGTGTACATGAAAGTTCTCAGATAAAATGTCTGCTACACAGAGTGACTTGTTCTTACATTTGGAATACGGGTAAATTATGATGATTTGACTCCTTGGAAATAGCATGCCGTGTCTTAAATATAAATGTCTGGAATATTGGAACTAAAGAATGGATCTCGTTTGAACGTTTACCATTGGTAGAGTAGTGATAAGTTTGTGACTTTGCGACAGTAGCGAAAAAGGCCGCAGGGTAGAAAATAGGTTTTCTCTCTACAAGATCAAGGAGAGGATTTATTTAAAGCTATCAAGCCTGGTGTATAAGGGTTTAGTGGCTCCAGCCCAGATATCGTAACAATGCTCTAGTTGTGGTCTAATTTCTGTGACCACGGCAGAAAAATTAAGGTGCTTCGTGGGGCGGAAAAATAGTCGACCATATTTCAATGTCTCTAGCTATGTCAGAGTTCTGCATGATGTCTAGAGTGGAATTTAAATCTTTTGCGCTGGTGATACGGAGAAGTAGTAGGAAGAGGAAAAAAGTGAAACAATTATGTCATGACCTCAAAAAGAAGAGGTATTCTGGAAAATTTCATGGGAAAATTAGCGGTTGGCAAATATCCTTGCTTCAGCAATTAGTTGGAGAGTCGTCTCCAGCTAAGCTAGTCGAACTCTCTGCCTTCGGGCGGAGAAGAACCCAGACAAGGCGATGCTGAAGGGTAGAGCCTCGTCTGGGGTGGTAGACAGCAACCCGACCCAGTTTTTATGGGGTCTACAGGGAATTTTTGCACAAGCCTACGAACTCGGTTTTAACTCCGCATTAAAAACGGCCTCGTGCCACATCCTGCCTCGCAGAGAGGTGAGGCAAATAACCATTCTTCGGCAATTAGTTGGAAATTTGTCTCCAACTGTGCTCGTCGAACTCTCTACCTTCGGGCGGAGAGGAACCCTGACAAGGCTATGCTGAAGGGCAGAGCCTCGTTTGGGGTGGTAGACAGCTACCCGACCCAATTTTTATGGTGTCTACGGGGAATTTTAGCCGGAGCCTACTGACTCGGTTTTACCCCGCACTCAAAAACGGCCTTGTGCCACATTCTTTCTCGCGGAGAGGTAAGGTAAATAACTTTGCTTCGGCAATTAATTATGCTGGTTGAACTCTCTGCCTTCGGGCATAGAGGAACCCAGATGAGGCTATGCCGAATGGTAGGGTAAATATCCTTGCTGTGGGAATTAGACTAGCGTTGGAAATTCATCTCTAGCTATGCTGGTCAAACTCTCTGCAGTGTGGGTCCCCACATTAAAATCGGCCTTGTGCCACAACTGACCGCTTGGGACGGTTGGTAGATATCTTTGCTTCGGGAATTACTTGCTTGCTAACCCATTCCCTGTCTTTCAGTAGTGTATTCTCTTTTCCAATAAACCTCTCTTTATTTCATCTACGCTCGAGTTGCTGTTCCTTTCACTCGAGTACCACCTTTGTCTGTTTGTAACCTCTTTTAGGATACAACAAGATCCAATAGACTTTCAAAGAAAATATCAAATGTATTGCAAAACCATTTAATAGCATAATATACGGTTATAAATTTTGATATTAAAAGGATACATGCTCTCGCCATTTTAAAAATTGACATACTAACATCTTCCTACATTGGATTATTTTTCTCATTTTGTTTAAAGAAGAAAAGTCTACATGTATGAGCAAAAAGTATTATTACAATATTGATCTTTAATAAAGCAGTATTTAAAAAATATATTTAAAAGACTAACAGGAAAGACGTCATTAAAAGCTCAACAAACTCTCTATAGTGGAAATGTGTTCCTTGCAGATGGAAATACCAAACTGTATATTGCTTTGTCAGCGGTATGTCATTATCTGAAGGCGAGAAATGCACGAGCGTGAAGTCTCGCTACAAATCTCATTATTTATTTATCCACAGTTTCATATATGCGAACGCGTCAAAATTTTTAGAAAGACCGCTAACAGAAGCTTCAAACTGGATCGACTTTCGAATTACCTTCGACAGTTCGTCTACTTAATAAACGTTGTACACATCTTGTAATTTTCATGTCATTCCTATTTATAAATTAAATCAATTACATAAATACATTTATGCCGCAAATGATACGCTGTTTCGATATTCATTGTTTTCACTGATTCAGTGCGCGTTGGTGAATACTTGATAATCTGCAGATATGATCACTTCATATCTGGAGAAAAAACATTAAAAAAATTTCATAACCCAGTGAACATGATGCAGAGAAGTCCCTAAAACATACACTTATTATTCATTCTCTTCTCATCTATCTATCTATCTATCTATCTATCTATCTATCTATCTATCTATCTATCTATGTTCATATCTATCTCATTGTATTCATATCTATCTATCTATCTATCTATCTATCTATCTATCTATCTATCTATGTTCATATCTATCTCATTGTATTCATATCTATCTCTCTAAGTGTGTTCATATCTATCTATCTATCTCATTGTATTCAGACCTATCTATTTAAGTGTGTTCATATCTATCTATCTATCTATCTATCTGTGTGTGTATATACATACATACATACATACATACATATATATATATATATATATATATATATATATATATATATATATATATATATATATACACACAAGCAATCCAACCGTCCCTGCCCATTCAAACTTTCATCTCCGAATTGTTATTACACATAGGTCTGATTTAAATTTATATTTCCTGTTTTTACGTTATAAGGTAGGCATAAATCCAGTTTACACCAGAATAATAATAAAAAAAAGATAGACATAGTCTAGTACAGACCAACAGGAGTTACAGCTCTTTAGGACGATTGTCTCTCTTGAAAGAAGTACTCTCCCTCACTTAGATGCAATAAATAAACGGTTCAGCTGTGCCTTCCCATTCAAGCTTTCTTATCACGCCTCCGAATTGTTATTACACATAGACCCGATTTAAAGGAATGTGTGCAAGTATACACCCCAGGTACGTAGACTATTGGGACGAGGGGTATTGTTTCCCCTCGGCTATCATACGACTTTCTTCGTTCGTTCATTAAAATGACTGGCGATGGTCGAACATACTTGAAACATAATACGTCGGTTCGTCAAGTTTTTTTTTACAAGTCTGCACCTAACATGACAGGAGACCGGGCGAATCTTCCCAAAATTCATACTATGTACCTTGTATTTAATACATGATCAAACAAAGGATTAATGCTTATATAAATACCTTCACCCCTACCGTGCGCCAATGGCTTAGTGGATAGAGTCTCCGACTAATACCAGTGGGTTTTTCGATCCCGGCTTGAGACAATTGGATGTCTAGCCACAATGATGACAATATATATATATATATATATATATATATATATATATATATATAAAGAAATATAGTCTTAAGGTGTGCTATATTTATGGGATAAAGTGTTCAATATCAGATACAGAGCGTGTGTAAATATAAAAGTGAACGTAGAAGTCAACACTTAGAGGCGACAGTCTGTTTCATGCTATATGCAATCGTCAGGCCTGAATATAGCATGAAACAGTGTTGACTTCTATGTTCACTTTTATATATATATATATATATATATATATATATATATATATATATATGGTGACCCCAAAAAAGGGGAATTTTTGAGGTGCGTATTGCCAGACATGAGCAAGTGGCAACACTGCGAGACAGTGACCTTGAGCAAATAAACATTTCGCCATTTAGAATTCAAGATGAAATTCACAGTATCCCACCTGAGATGTTACAGCATCAATGAGGAATTTCAACAGCTGATTTCAAGAATGCATTCGTACAGGAAGACGCCATCTATAGGACGTAATTTAAAAAAAATGAAAATTCCATCATTGTTTCTTAACTGGCATGTTTTAAGGTTTTAATTACTATGAATAAAATATTTTTCTTCCATCACTCTTGGTTTTATTGGATTGTTAAAAAGTTCCCGTTTTTTGGGGTCACCCTGTATGTATATATAATTTAGAAATTTTGTTGACTAAATATCACTAAACGCTTAAGCCAGGTGTACGCGTTGTGGTGTCAGGGGCAACGATCTCGGAATGAGAAATCGAGACCAGAGTTCGAATTTCAGTCACTTACACGCAAATACTCTTGAGAAAGATATGAATCCATCTCACCCTACCTATAGGTTAAATAGTCGAACTTGTACTGGAGAAATCAATGTTACTGAAAAAGAAATTTTAATGCAATGTTCACTCGCAAAAGAAAGAATTATTTTTTTCAATTCAATGTTTCTGCTTTAAATAACACACAAAGGGTTGATAAACTGTGAAAAACAAATGAGCCGTTTCGATTTTTTTAAGACTTTCTAGTTGCATTCTCGCTCCGTCCATAGCATTCTCATCATCCTTCTGTAGAATCTGTATCTCAGCTCTTTTCTTTATCTTCTACTCGTAGTTTGCCTACCATACATTCTTCTCGTTCAATAGGTTTTCTCAAATCAATAATACTGACCAACATCGAAGAAAAATCGATGAAAAAATTGTTCACATTTGTCGTAAGGATGCTGTTGCCGCATTATACGAGTGTCCGGTAAGTGAGGGGTCAGATGTTATGATAAGTGAATCTTCACGGGTGAATTCCTGGACGTTGAGAAGGTTGATAGAGAGAGAAAGAATTAAAGGGAAAGAGATCTGTTGATAGTATAAATCGAGTCAGTTGTTAATTGTCGTCTGCTGATATTAAAACTAGCGGACATGATGTTTGAAATGAAATCGAAACCCTTCGTTTCGTTTTCCCTCATAAGAATGGGTAAGTCGTGGAACTATCACTGGTTAATAGGCATTCGTCTATTATTTTTAAGAGATGAGGGGTTACCGTCTTCTTGTTAATGAGATAAAAGGTAATCTTTTTTTATGCTTCAGAGATGTGGATGGAAGTCAAATTACGGAAGTGTCGCAAAATATAAATCTGTTTACGCACAGGAAAAACCCAATAACAGCGACCTGGTGTATAAGCAAGATATATGGAGAGAGTGTGGGCTGCTTAATTGGTATGTTTCAGGAAGTTAATTTAGATGGGCATACATTTTTAAAATGCGTTTCATTGATGGTACATAGGTTTATTTGAGTTTCTGTCTGTCTGTCTATTTCTCTCTCTCTCTCACGCACACACACACACACACACACACACACACACGTATTCATTTATTTATCACTTAAAACGTTATTTTTAGTGAATACTAGTATTTGGGTAGATGCTCCGTTTTTTTTTTAAACAATATTTATTTCCACTATTTACATTGTCCGGACTGTTGTCCTCATCTTTATTGTCATATTCACGACGTTTCGGCCATTATACGCTCCGGCCTTCTTCAGGTGATATACGTTGGAATTTCGAATCTAACACTTTATTTACTCCACTGGGCCAGATTGTTCTAGTTCCACACTCCATGCCTTTTCTGGATATCTAGAAAAGGCATATTATGTGAAATCTATTGACTGTTTTTTTGTCTGGGTCGTATGGTTGAACAGAAGAGCCATAAATTGGGATTTACAGGAAGCACCTGAGTATCTATAATTTTATTCTCTTCGTCAAGCAATCTTCTCAGCATGAGGATCTTTTACGAACGAAGTGGCTGATTTTTGTGCCCACCTTCATTTGTGGGAGCTGGCCGTAATCTCTAGGCGTATTCTATAAATTGATTGAAGTAGGTCGTAGGGACACCTTTAGACATGACTATTAGGAGCTGACAATTTATATTTCACGAGATGTCACTCTGCGAAAGATGTTGCTTGTCGATACCCAGCACCTCTGAAGACATGATACGGCAGATAATATTGACGGCAAAGTAGTTTTAGCTTCAACAGCTCAGGATTCGAGTAAATCTTCGAGGTTAGGTGGTATTCCTCTTTATGACATTTCGTTCGCGGAATTACCGTACGCAAGAGGTGACGATAAGTCAGTGTCTATCACCACGCCAAGCATCACACGGCAGCTGATAATTGGCAGGAGAGAGACGGTGGTTAGATCCGACGTGATTTAAACCGACTCGACTACGGGGTGATCGTCGTTCAAGCAAAGTTGAATAGTGCATTACAAAGGTTCGAATTCTGCCGTAGAGCGCGTAATTTTTCGTGAATAAGATTTCTTGAGTATTCAGGCCGGTAGGCGATTATGAATATACTGTTTAATAAGTAAACGGAGAGTCTACTTAAATATGGGCATCTGCTAAAAATAACGTTTAACTATTAAAAATTAAGAAATAAAAATTCACCACTTCTTTAGAAACACACATAAACACACACAGACAAACACACACACAGACACACACATATATATATATATATATGTATGTATATAATTGTGTATTAAAATAGAATTCCCTCTTGTATTTAAGTTTCGAAGTTTAAAACGAAGAGCAAGGATAATTTTTTTATTTTTCTTGTGTTCTTAATTTTCTTTTTTACTGGAGATAATTTTTGTAGAAACTGTCCGAATGTTCTGTATGTCTGAATGCTTTCGGCCATACTTTTCGCCATTATCAAGAATGATTTTATATTTACTTTTACTGAATGTATGGAGAGAGGTCTGTAGATACGCTGTAAATTCACTATTCTGGAAATTTGTGATCATTGAACATGAAAATATCCAACAGTTACTTGTCAGCGGCATATCTTAATCATTTTCCGTAAGCGGCAAGTACACGAGTGTAAAGTCTCGCTATAAATCTCATTATTAATTTATTCCCAGTTTCATATCTTGAGCCCTATTGAAAGTAGAGCCTTCATCGTGACTGGTTAATATTCAGTATGTAATCGCTGATGGCTTAGTGAAATAAGTGAGATAATATGTCTTCACAGGAATTTGAACTCATTTCACGGAATTACAGCAACACTTGCTGGTGTTAAACACATATTAAGCATCAGGAAGAGACAGTTGAAATTTCGGAGGATGGAGAGCTTGGAAATATTGATACTCACAAGGCAGATGGTAGGCTAGATGGACAGAGGAAAGCAAAGCATAACCTACTTAGTGAGCTTGTGTAAATGGATGGCTGAGCTAGGTTTAGGAGAGATATCAAAAAGACAACATTTATTAAAAGCTACAAATAGCAGAAGATTGTTGAGATCCATCATGGCCAACGTCCTGAAGGATTACGGTACAGAGAAGAAGATAAAGAATGGGAGCAACTGCAAGGAAAGTTGGATCACTGTGTCGGGGCAAAAACATTTTTCTCTTCAGAGTTCATCTTGCATATTTAGAAATCTACGATTCATCGGCGCATTGGATACTGTTGCCATATCTAGATGCTACTACTGGAGATATTGAGATCATTCACAAAAAAAGGATCTGCAATGTAATCGATCCTGATCAGTCACCTTCACTTCACTCATTTTCTCACCGATGTGATTTGGCTTCCCTCTGTCTTTTCTACAAATACTTTCAACTGTTTTAACGAGCATTTTTCCCTGATACCCCAACTTCATGAATTTAAGCGAGCTATTTGATTGGCATCTAGGTCTCAGCCTAAATGCAACCGGCACTTCTACTCCAACAGTTTCTTTTCTCGCACTTCTCATCTGTGGAACTCCCATCCGTTATTTTTTTATTTTTTGCTTTTCTGATAACTAACATCTTTAAAAATTTAAATGCAATCGCCATCATCTGTCTTCTTGAATGTCTTTCATTTTTTGTCCTTACTTCGGTCTTCTCTATTCTCAGTCTTCTCTTTCCTGAAGCACCCTGCTTACTAGTGGTATTCCCACGTAGCTTGGGGGAGAAATGATAAAAGAAAATTGATTCTACCGGTGTTACCAGCAAAGTTTTGTCGCTTTGTTTATCGCTATTATAATTACAATTATCATTGTTATTCTTTCCTTTGCCATCAATTATGTTATCGTGAAAACCGTATCGTTGGCGTGCATGCTATGATTTGGCTGACATGTTAATTCCTTTCTTTATTTCCTATTGTTTGTGTTGGCTGTTTTTGTTTTTGATTTTTATTGCTTTTTTTCTTTGCTATTTTGTTTTGTTGCTTTTTTCTTTCTTTTTTATTTTGCTTTTTCCACTTTTTTTGCCTTTTCTTTTTTTCCTTTTCTATTTCCTTTTCTTTTTTATCTTTTTTTTGCTTTTTTTCTTTCTTTTTTGCTTATTTTTTTCTTATTTTCTTTTTTCATTTAATGTATTTGACAAGGAAACAGCAGTGAGCTATGTTTTGACGCGTGTGAACGAAACGAGGAGACGTCGAGTAATTCGTTATTACAGTAAATGGACTGAAATAATATAGGATGAGGCGCACAGGGAGATGCAATAAATCAGATCAATATTCGTTAATCGATCGACAGAAAGATTTGAATCGAATCACCGGACAGACAAAAAGAATTGACACATCTCGTCAATTAAATGACAATTAAATATATGTATGGCTATTAATATTTACTTATCTTGATTCAATCAGTCAAGAAAGCCATATTTGCGCCAATATTTGAAAACCAAAATTCATTGTTTTTGTTAGAGAACAGCCCGATCTTTATCACTGTTGCAAAATACGAAACTATCATATTTACAGATTTTAACTTCACTCTTTCTTAGGTTGAGACATAAATAATTTCCATTAAAGTTCAATTACATTTTATTCAATTACATTTTCACCATTAATTGCAATGTATAGTTAACAATTCTCAGGTAGTTCTTCAATAGGTATTGAGCAAAATGTCGGCAGGTTTTTGCTGTGAAAAGGATTTCGACGAACTCTTGAATCGGGTTTTCATAAGAAAAAAAAAAACATTGCTCATGTATTGAATATTGCTGTCACAATTGGTCAGATACTTCTGCTATGTATTTAGAAATACTTTATAAAATATAAAAACTACAATGTTATTGGTTCTGATCTTGTATTTCGGCTTCAGTCATTTTCCCATCGCCGTAACGTAGCTTCCAAGTGCCTCTTCTATAATTATTTCCATGGTAATTGTTCTGATGAACTTTCCTCTTTGGTACCTAGACTTTATGAATTTAAACGTTCTACTAGATTGGTGACAAAATCTCATCGTTTTACAGTTGAAATTGCTATCTGTAACCGTAGGTTCTATGCTGACCATTTCTTCTCTCGATTTTCTTGATTGTGTTACTCTTCCGGCTTATTGTATTCCAGCCAACATTGATGTTCAAAATTTTAAATGCATTGGCAATCGATATCTTCTGTCTTCTTAATTCTTGTTTTCTTTTTCTGTTATTATCCTCTATATTTAATAATGATTTCTTTTTCTCATTTTCTCATTTTCTCTCACACTCAGTAACCCCTTGCGTCTTAGTTCTTAGTGTGAAATGATTAAAAAACCGTTTTTCCCGCATAAATCGATTTAAATGATAATAATCAGTTGGTACAAAGTCAGGCGAATATGGCGATTGGAGTAAAAGAGACCAACCGAGTTCGATTTTTGTTTTCTTGTGTTATTCTTCTTGAAGGCGGCCTTGAGTTGTGCTGGAGGAGATTAAACTTTTTTTTTCCTATTGACGAACACATTACCTTCCTTTCATTGGACTCAGTTCCATGTTTCACGATTCACTGGGATATTCTATGCTTTTTCCCCTATACATGCATACCTATAGTTAATTCATAAATTAGGTAGACAATTATTAAGAATAAACTAGAACAATTATGAAAATATGATCTTATAAAATGTAGATAACAAATGAAAAAATCTTCTTGTAAATGGCGTCTTACGGCCATATCACGTTGAAACATTGGTTCTCGTACGGTCACTAAACTTCCGCAACATTGAGCTTGGTCATTACCTAGATGGGTTATCATTTGGGAGTACCAGGTGCTGTAAGCTCGGATTCGGAAATCGGAGAGCAGAGTTCCAATTCCAGTCGGTTTCTTTATATTCACTCATGCACAAATATTTTTGGAAAAGGCATGAATCCACCTCTTCTCCCTACAGCTATGGGTTAATAAGAATGGCCTGTATTAATAAACCATTATTATATCCCTCAAATTCTCGTAATCTGAAAATATTTTCTCGTTTTAAATAACCTGCACAAGGTTGATAAGATGTAAAAAAAAATCAATCTTGTAGATGTAAGGGTTCTTACCGCAGATTTGAGAAACCGATGTCGACAGTCGACCTGTTGTATCGGTTACTTAGATTGTCTCGCTAGTTAAATTACAAATGAGTCGTGAGGTCGAACCTCACTGAGTGCTCCATACTTTTTGTCTTAAAAAAAAATGATGTTTTATTTTCTATAATAAGTCGATGTTTTTAAGTTTTTCTCTTAAAGAAAACTCTTCACAGCTTTTCTTGGTATATCCGAATCGCCATTGCAACACTTCTTCATGGTTTAATGGTTAGCAAAAAAATTTCACTCCATTAATTCAGACTGAGTAGCGTGTTCGATCCTCACCGGCTGCTCCATATTTGCAGTCTTATGACGTATCTAAGCTACGCTTATTAACACGCTGACTACAGGAAGTCAGTTATGAAATCTGACTTCACAGGCCAACATTATAATAGCCATCTTAGACGATTAAAAATTGTTCGAGTTGATTTATCGTTTCAGCTGAAGTTTTGACAACGTTTTAACATTAAAAGTATCACTGCAGATGAACTTGTTTTTGGCACCGGCAGGTGAAAATCTATCAGAAAATACTACGCCCCTGATAACTCGTAGTCGGCGCGGGACAACTCGTTTTCGGTGTCATAATGAAAACGACCAATCACGAGTTATCTCCCAAGTTTTTCTCGCGAGAACAATTAGATGTAATATAGTGATTTTCCAAGCGTAGCTTAGATGTGGCACAAGGCCGAAATTAGGGGGCCTCCAGTGAAGATCGAACTCACTGCTCAGTCGTAATTGTTCTAGCGAGCCAAGCTTGCCAACCATTACACCGCCTTGAGGTCCCCCCCAATTACATATAATATAAATAGTGACTTCGATTCTTGTGATGCCACTTCAAATTTACGTTTAATTAATTATTATATCCCAATTGCCATTATGCTTACTTTTGTTTATTGGATGAAACCTGCATTATTTATTTCGTGATTTGGTAGCATGTAACCCTCGAAAACGAAGATAATGAAGACTAATTTTCTATAGAATGACGAATTTTAAGGCTCACTTGAAAAATTGAACCAGACACAATGTTCAAATTCGTTCTTGTGGCAGATAAATATACTAAATATGTCCTAAGGTGTTTTGGTGCTTGTATCTGCAACTGTGCAAAAGATAAGTTTTGCACATGCAACCGTGCATCAGGAAAGCTTTGAACCTGTAAATGTGCAACAGGTAACCTTTGCACCTGCAAATATATGATAAAATAAGCGTCGAGATGATTATTCAGTGCGCTCACACCGCTGCAGAATGTGACACAAGGTTAGTTTAAAGTGGGTTTCAAGGTAATACCTTGTAAAATTTCTCAAGACATCTCGGCACTTCCACATCTTGGTGACGCCTCAAGCGCAGAGTAATAAACCCAGTCCAATGTCAAAGGAGAGGTACTGCCTGGATGATGGCTCCCTGGTGCTTGAGCGAATATTATTGGAAGAGAAGCGAACCCCTCAGCCGGTCATAAGCGTTGAAATAAGGATAGAAAGAAAACTATTTTGGCAGAAACAAATATAAATAATCGTCAGTTTATATTTAGGAATATTTTCAATGTTGTTTATTCCTTGCGTGTTTAACTCCATTTGTTTATTGATGCCTTTTTCACAACTCATTAAGCAGCCTTTTTATTGTTTGAAACGTGATCATAGTGGATACTCCTTATTTGAAATAGACATCTCATTGTTATTGATTAAACCGTGTATATTATGATTACCAGACCGCCCATTCGAAAATCTTAGCAAAGAAAACGAACCTTGATTTCTGTAACGACATTCGTCGTCGAGCTGTAAAGTACCCCGGATCAAAAATGTCGATCCCTCCCGAGGAATTCGTCTTTTTTTACTCAGATTTCTCATATGCGCTTGTGGACAGACGTCATACATGCTGTTTAATAAATACAAAATGTGGCGTCTTTTTCGAATACGAAGTATCCACTATAATAAAGTTAGAAGTAATAAAAAAACCTGTCTATATTTCTGAGATGAATTATGGTAACTATTTACACTTTATATTGCTTGGACTGTTTATTGTCATATTCCCGACGTTTCGGTCATTGTACACTCCGGCTTTCCTCAGGAGATGTACGTTGGAAATTCGAACCGAAACTTTTATATAGTCCACTGGGATAGCAGTGCATATGCCAGGCGACAATAATCGCCTAAGGAAGCCAAGTATAAACATGGATACAATATGGGAACCAGTAGTACAGAGCATTAGAGAAAAAAAAAATTAGAAAATTGTGACAAGAGCTCCAGTGAAAAAAACAGTTAGTGAGATATCCGGTTTACAAGTCTCCAAAATTCATGGCCCAGTGATGAAAAGGATCTGTAGTGATAATCCAGTGACTGTGCACAGAATAGGTGAAAACTTTTTTTTTCCTTCTATGGGCAGTGTCCGATCATAGCCCTCCACCTTCCTCTATCCCATTCAGCTCTGAAAAAGTTCCTTCCCTCTACTTCCTCCCACACACTACGTTCTGTCATCCACTTGCTTGCTAGGTATGACATGCGTTGTTTTCCCTTGTCACTCTTTCACTCTATTCGACCCGTGAGTATCAGATTCTCCAGGCCCTCCTTCCTCATTATTTGTCTCAGGAACTTCTGCTGTCTCTTCCTGGTGTTAAATATAAGACTCTTCCTGTTTTCATCCTCTGTAAGACCTCATTGTTGATCACACGCTCGGTTCATGATATCCTCAGCATCCTTCTGTAGAACCACATCTCCGTCGCCTCGAGTCCCTTCTTTCCCTTGTCTCTCTTTCCCTCTATTCAATCCGTGAGTCTCAGATTCTCCAGGCCCACCTTCCTCATTATTTGTCTCAGGAACTTCTGCTGCCCCTTCCTGATGTTAAGTAAAAGACTCCTCATTGTTTTCATCCTCTCTAAGACCTCATCGTTGATTACACGCTCGGTTCATGATATCCTCAGCATCCTTCTGTAGGACCACATCTGTGTCGTCACGAGTCTCTTCTTCGTCTTTTAGGAAATCGTCCGACATTCGCTGCCGTAAAGAAGAACAAACGTCACTTGGAGATTTGAATTACTAAAGGGAAATAACTGAAACTGAGATATCCAGAAAAAGGCCTGGCACGTGGAACGAGAGCAATATCACTAAACGTATATCTCCTGAAGAAGACCGAAACGTTGTGAATATGCCAATAAAGAAGAGGACAGCGATGCGAAGAATGTTAACAGCAATAAAAAATGTCGAGATAGAAACTGCCTTTTAATCATTAGGAAAACTAGTAATAAAATAATAGTAATATGTTAATATTTAATAAGCAAAAAAATTGCATTGTGGGCAAAAAAAAAGCATTTTAATTACGGTGTTGTGACAGGTCAAAATAGACTTGTAAAATCTTGTTAATCTCCTGACAGAACAATAATGTGTGTATCATTAATGCTAAAATAATGTCTCAGTAGGGAATTTGTATTTTGGGTTTTGCATCAAAGTTTAGCATAGTAAATGATATTAGTAAGGCAGCAAAAAAAAATATCGATGCTTATGTGTTTACGTGTTGTGTGTTTGTGTTTAGAGCGAGTCGGGGAGGGATGGATACAATGGAATGATTCTCTTGACATCAGCGTAATTTTCTGCCTTGGCACTGCGGAACAAAATTGAAGAGACCGCCACCTGACGACCAAGATTTTACACCTGAATGTCTCGCAGCAAGGTATAGCACTTCAGAAAGTCACTCGTGATTAAAGCCTCATTGATGAACTCTGTCTCTCTGCTTCTGTCTACCTTTCTTTCTCTCCCCCACCCTCTCTCTCCTTCCTCTCTCCCTCCATTTCTCTCCCCCCCTCTCTCTCACCCTCTTTCTGCCTCTCTCTCTATGTCTCTCTTTTTTGCTCAGTTTTCTCCAAAGTTTTGAACACTTAAGAAAATGTTTCACTTGAACATGTTTTCACAATTCTTTCTTTGTCGGTACATCAGCATCAACAAATCTCTGTTTCATACTGGAAAGTGTATTGTGTTACATTTAAATACCTGAGCTTACTGCTGGTTAGATAAAAAAAAAGGTGAAATGTAGTCACGAGGAGCATTTCAGCGGTTAATTTATATATATATATATATATATATATATATATATATATGTATATATATATATATATATATATATATATATATATATATATATATATATATATATATATATAAAGAGAAAGAGAAAAAGAAGATATATATATATATATATAGATAAGGAACAGAGTGAGAAATATAGATATAGATATCTTTATGCATTTGTGAAACAACCTTTCTTTCATGCATCTTTGAAAACAGCCGACAAAGAAGGTTTAATTAATCTTTTATTGAGTTTTTACAGCAATGTAACATTTTTCCGTATTTCAGGGAGTAAAGAATATAGGAATTGTCCATATTTGTAATTGTTTCAAGCGATTTTGGCTACTTCTCTAGCCATTATCAAGGATGTCTTTTCGATGGTGAAATTCTGTGTGTGGCTGATATATAGTAATTTTTAGTATACACACTTTTCTCTTCTAAGAAGTACTATAACCTCTTCCTTTCTTTCATTGCATCTTTGAAAACAGCCGACAAAGAAGGTTTAATTAATCTTTTATTGAGTTTTTACAGCAATGTAACATTTTTCCGTATTTCAGGGAGTAAAGAATATAGGAATTGTCCATATTTGTAATTGTTTCAAGCGATTTTGGCTACTTCTCTAGCCATTATCAAGGATGTCTTTTCGATGGTGAAATTCTGTGTGTGGCTGATATATAGTAATTTTTAGTATACACACTTTTCTCTTCTAAGAAGTACTATAACCTCTTCCTTTCTTTCATTGCATCTTTGAAAACAGCCGACAAAGAAGGTTTAATTAATCTTTTATTGAGTTTTTACAGCAATGTAACATTTTTCCGTATTTCAGGGAGTAAAGAATATAGGAATTGTCCATATTTGTAATTGTTTCAAGCGATTTTGGCTACTTCTCTAGCCATTATCAAGGATGTCTTTTCGATGGTGAAATTCTGTGTGTGGCTGATATATAGTAATTTTTAGTATACACACTTTTCTCTTCTAAGAAGTACTATAACCTCTTCCTTTCTTTCATTGCATCTTTGAAAACAGCCGACAAAGAAGGTTTAATTAATCTTTTATTGAGTTTTTACAGCAATGTAACATTTTTCCGTATTTCAGGGAGTAAAGAATATAGGAATTGTCCATATTTGTAATTGTTTCAAGCGATTTTGGCTACTTCTCTAGCCATTATCAAGGATGTCTTTTCGATGGTGAAATTCTGTGTGTGGCTGATATATAGTAATTTTTAGTATACACACTTTTCTCTTCTAAGAAGTACTATAACCTCTTCCTTTCTTTCATTGCATCTTTGAAAACAGCCGACAAAGAAGGTTTAATTAATCTTTTATTGAGTTTTTACAGCAATGTAACATTTTTCCGTATTTCAGGGAGTAAAGAATATAGGAATTGTCCATATTTGTAATTGTTTCAAGCGATTTTGGCTACTTCTCTAGCCATTATCAAGGATGTCTTTTCGATGGTGAAATTCTGTGTGTGGCTGATATATAGTAATTTTTAGTATACACACTTTTCTCTTCTAAGAAGTACTATAACCTCTTCCTTTCTTTCATGCATCTTTCATTGAAAACAGCCGACAAAGAAGGTTTAATTAATCTTTTATTGAGTTTTTACAGCAATCTAACATTTTTCCGTATTTCAGGGAGTAAAGAATATAGGAATTGTCCATATTTGTAATTGTTTCAAGCGATTTTGGCTACTTCTCTAGCCATTATCAAGGATGTCTTTTCGATGGTGAAATTCTGTGTGTGGCTGATATATAGTAATTTTTAGTATACACACTTTTCTCTTCTAAGAAGTACTATAACCTCTTCCTTTCTTTCATGCATCTTTCATTGAAAACAGCCGACAAAGAAGGTTTAATTAATCTTTTATTGAGTTTTTACAGCAATGTAACATTTTTCCGTATTTCAGGGAGTAAAGAATATAGGAATTGTCCATATTTGTAATTGTTTCAAGCGATTTTGGCTACTTCTCTAGCCATTATCAAGGATGTCTTTTCGATGGTGAAATTCTGTGTGTGGCTGATATATAGTAATTTTTAGTATACACACTTTTCTCTTCTAAGAAGTACTATAACCTCTTCCTTTCTTTCATGCATCTTTCATTGAAAACAGCCGACAAAGAAGGTTTAATTAATCTTTTATTGAGTTTTTACAGCAATGTAACATTTTTCCGTATTTCAGGGAGTAAAGAATATAGGAATTGTCCATATTTGTAATTGTTTCAAGCGATTTTGGCTACTTCTCTAGCCATTATCAAGGATGTCTTTTCGATGGTGAAATTCTGTGTGTGGCTGATATATAGTAATTTTTAGTATACACACTTTTCTCTTCTAAGAAGTACTATAACCTCTTCCTTTCTTTCATTGCATCTTTGAAAACAGCCGACAAAGAAGGTTTAATTAATCTTTTATTGAGTTTTTACAGCAATGTAACATTTTTCCGTATTTCAGGGAGTAAAGAATATAGGAATTGTCCATATTTGTAATTGTTTCAAGCGATTTTGGCTACTTCTCTAGCCATTATCAAGGATGTCTTTTCGATGGTGAAATTCTGTGTGTGGCTGATATATAGTAATTTTTAGTATACACACTTTTCTCTTCTAAGAAGTACTATAACCTCTTCCTTTCTTTCATTGCATCTTTGAAAACAGCCGACAAAGAAGGTTTAATTAATCTTTTATTGAGTTTTTACAGCAATGTAACATTTTTCCGTATTTCAGGGAGTAAAGAATATAGGAATTGTCCATATTTGTAATTGTTTCAAGCGATTTTGGCTACTTCTCTAGCCATTATCAAGGATGTCTTTTCGATGGTAAAATTCTGTGTGTGGCTGATATATAGTAATTTTTAGTATACACACTTTTCTCTTCTAAGAAGTACTATAACCTCTTCCTTTCTTTCATGCATCTTTCATTGAAAACAGCCGACAAAGAAGGTTTAATTAATCTTTTATTGAGTTTTTACAGCAATGTAACATTTTTCCGTATTTCAGGGAGTAAAGAATATAGGAATTGTCCATATTTGTAATTGTTTCAAGCGATTTTGGCTACTTCTCTAGCCATTATCAAGGATGTCTTTTCGATGGTGAAATTCTGTGTGTGGCTGATATATAGTAATTTTTAGTATACACACTTTTCTCTTCTAAGAAGTACTATAACCTCTTCCTTTCTTTCATTGCATCTTTGAAAACAGCCGACAAAGAAGGTTTAATTAATCTTTTATTGAGTTTTTACAGCAATCTAACATTTTTCCGTATTTCAGGGAGTAAAGAATATAGGAATTGTCCATATTTGTAATTGTTTCAAGCGATTTTGGCTACTTCTCTAGCCATTATCAAGGATGTCTTTTCGATGGTGAAATTCTGTGTGTGGCTGATATATAGTAATTTTTAGTATACACACTTTTCTCTTCTAAGAAGTACTATAACCTCTTCCTTTCTTTCATTGCATCTTTGAAAACAGCCGACAAAGAAGGTTTAATTAATCTTTTATTGAGTTTTTACAGCAATCTAACATTTTTCCGTATTTCAGGGAGTAAAGAATATAGGAATTGTCCATATTTGTAATTGTTTCAAGCGATTTTGGCTACTTCTCTAGCCATTATCAAGGATGTCTTTTCGATGGTGAAATTCTGTGTGTGGCTGATATATAGTAATTTTTAGTATACACACTTTTCTCTTCTAAGAAGTACTATAACCTCTTCCTTTCTTTCATGCATCTTTCATTGAAAGCGGCCGACAAAGATTGTTTAATTAATCTTTTATTTAGTTTTTTTCAGCAATCTAACATTTTCCCGTATTTCAGGGATTAAAGAATATAGGAATTGTCCATATTTGTAATTGTTTCAAGCTATTTCAGCTACTTCTCTAGCCATTATCAAGGATGTGTTTTTGTATGGTGAAATTCTGTGTGTAGCTGCTACATAGTAATTTTAGATTGTGGAGTTCAAGCGGTTTGTGTGATTTTTGGCGGTCACGTACTGTCCGCGGCCTGGTTACCAGGGCAAGACTTCTATTTTTAGAAGACTTTTAACACGCCGTCTTCTCTGCTTGTGAAATTGATAGTGGGAGAATAAAGTTTCATAATCAGTTCCTCCTTAATATCGATATGTGTACGACTATTTAACCTGAAAAGGATCCTTGTATTATCAACTAAAATTTTCCTTAAAGATTCTTGGAAGTTATGAGTCAATAAATGTCTATTAATCGTATTCTGCTGCGACAGGTTGTATGTAAGACGTCTACTCAGTAAGGTTATGATGTGTCCGATATAAGTTATTAGTTTTTGACAAGTAACAGTCTTGTACAGGGCAATGGAATTGGTACACTATATTGGTCACCGCTCGTTTAGATTTGATGGGTTTATTTCGGGTTGTGATGACGAGATTTGGGGGTCTTCCATTTTCTATAATCCTAGGTGGGGGCCCAAATGTAACCGGAATTGTGCAATATAATTTTATTCTTTTATTGCTGCATGTTTATATTCTTATCAACTTCAAAGTATTCTTCATTTGAAGCAATGCATCAGTCCAAACGTGTTTTCCACTGTTCAAAGCAGTCCTGGAAATCTTGTGAAGTTATACTTTTTAATGACTCCGTAGTTTTCTTCTTAACCTCTTCCGCACATGCAAAATCTTTTCATTTGAGGATTTTTTCATTCGGGGGAACCAAAAAAAAAAAAACTTGCAGGGGGGCGAGATCGGTTGAATAGGGAGGATGTGGAAGTGGGGTCATGCCATTCTTGGTCAGAAACTGTCTCACACCCAAGGCGGTGTGCACTGGCGCATTGTCGTGATTCAAACACCACCCTCCACTTTGCCACAGTTCAAGGCGTTTCAGTCTCACCTTGTCTCGCAAACTCTTCAGGACTTCCAAGTAAAAAGCCTGGTTAACAGTTTGACCAAGAGGAACAAATTCTTTGCGGAGAATTTCTTTCACATCAAAGAAACAAATCAGCATCATCTTGATATTGAACCCCACTTGACGCGCTTTTTGCGTTATGGTTACGTTGTATGCTTACACTGACTTGACTGATGCTTCGTTTCCGGGTCGTAGCCCTAACACCAGCTTTCGTCACCAGTGATGACCTTCGAAAAAAGGTCTGGATCAACTTCCAACTGTTCTTTCAGTTTACGACAGGCATCCATTCAGCCATGATAAAAATAGACGAAAAGGCCTGAAGCACTTCAAAACAAATGTGAACCACGAAGCTGTCCGTCTTCCCACGATGACACCAGTTAGCACACTAATGCCTGAGGGTTGCCTCAAGTGGCATCTAGCGGAGGAAGCCGGAACTACTACGGGCTTGTCACACAGAAAATGATTCCAGTTACTTTTGGGTCCCCTCACCTCGTATATTATGTACGTTATATGCTTTCCGTTATTTTACCGCAGAAATAATAATTTTCCTTATAGCAAATTCATACTGCTTATAGTTATTGTGCATCTGGTTGCACTAGAATATATTTATGTTTTGCAGTGTTGTACTAGGTTGGTGCAAAAATAATGACGTAATAATGTCGTTTTTTGACCTATTTTTAACGTTAGAAAACGACACTGTTACGTCATTATTTTTGCACCAACCTAATATTTTTGTTACTGGTGTCGTGTATTTTTTGTAAGAATAATTTTACTTACTTATCAATGATGGAATTGATGAAATTATTGTTGTCTACTGTTTGTTTTATGCGCTTTAGTTCAACTAGAAATAGTCTTTGGGAAATGGAATTTTTGTACGCTCGATTTATGAAGTTAGTTATCACTGCTGTTTTATATCTTTCGGGGCATTGCCTATCATAGTTTTGAATATAGGAGTCCATATTAGTAAGTTTGTTATACGGGCAAGTGGTAAATTCGTTGGATTTTTAGTTCTATCTCGGCGTCAAGGAATAGAATATTTTTATGTACCATGGGTTCATAAGTGAATTTTATAGCTGAGTTTTTCAAAAGTTTGCGATTTAATCTTTGGTTTTTATCAAAACGAAATTATCATCCACGTACCTTTTCTAGATTTCAGGTATATCGGTTGTTTTAAATACAATTGTTTTCAATGTAGGACACTTAAAAGTCATCGAAAGCAAGACATAAAGAGTTTCCAACGCTAACACCGTTAGTTTGGCTATATATGTTACCATTATGGTCGAAGGATAGAGCTTGCGCGCATATATATATATATATATATATATATATATATATATATATATATATATATATATATATATGTATGTGGTAAATTGCTGATACTCCCTGAAGAGTGGACGGACAGGTATGCCTACGAAACTCTGGAGTTGAGATGCTGAAGGTAGCATCAATCAGCTAAGTGACAAACTTTTACTTAGATTAATTCTATATATGCCGAGTGTAACAAAAAATTGGCCAAATTGTGTAACAGCAAAATTGTCCAATTGTTACATCAAGGATTGAACAGTTGTATTTTAGAAATGATTGAATATATTATACTGAAATTCTCCGATGTTTTTATAAAACTACTGGACTCTACTTTTAATAATAAGAATGCATAATTATTCTTTAAGCTTAACAGAAGAATCGTGATGAAATCGATCATTAACGAAAATCATATATTCGTAATTAATCAATCTTAGCTAAGGATCAGAAGCTCATGAAGTATTGAAGTAAAGTTCAAATATATATATATATATATATATATATATATATATATATATATATATATATATATATATATATATAATTCCAGGATAGTTTTCCAACTTATTCAAGATGATCTTCGCCCTCTGTAACCTTCTAACTTCCTGTCTTGGATTAACAAATTGCCTTACATGTTTCACGTACGATTAAATTTTTAAGACTATATTTAACTGCCCTTTCGACTGTGATAGCTGAAACACATCTCCCACGTGCCAAACGTCATATGGATTGAGTTGGATCTTTCCTAATTGATCTCTTTAGCTCGAAGTTGAAATGATGATCCCTCTTCCTGTTGTGACCTCCTGATTCAGTTTTCCTCTCTCCTGTTCTTCTCTTGAACTTATTCACAGTTCTCTTGATGGTTCTTGAATGGAAGATAGAAGACAGGGGATGTATGTTGGTACCATTACTGAAGGTCTGAAAGATCTTTTTTTTCTCTCACCAGCGGTTCAGATACGAAACAATTTTAACCTGCTCTCTTTTAAGCTGTCTAATTCTTATGAAAAATGGTGTCACGGTGAATAAACGTCATATCTATGAATTTTGAAAATAGAAACATACTTGGGTTAGTGATTTTAAGATAATAAATATTTTGGGGGATGGATAATTATGCTATTACACGATTTGGGCAATTTTTGCTGTTACACCCAGTACCCCCCCATATATATATATATATATATATATATATATATATATATATATATATATATATAGAGAGAGAGAGAGAGAGAATTGCTTATAGTACTTGAAAGGTGGACGGACAGGACTGCCTACGGGATTCTGGAGTCGGAAAGAGACAAAGGTTTACTTCCATTAACTATGTACACACACACACAAAAACCAACACACAAAAACACACAAGCACAAACACACAGAAATTCGTCGAGCCTTTGGGATATTATCCCCAAGGCTCGAGGTATTTCTTAACTTGATGCAGCTGCCAAGATGTCCACTTTAAAGTCATAAATCAGAAAGCGCAAACGGGCTGTTTCGTCAACACGATGTTTTCTTGCCGCTGGTAATTCTAGCCGTGACTGGTAATGCATAGAACCTTCTAAATTTTGAGTCCTATTTGATACATTTTCCATGCATCCATCTTGTACACGTTCCGCAGGCGCTGCAGGTGGTTTGTTTCACCAGCATTTATATTTATTTATTCGAAATGTATAATGTTGGTCGTTCTTCCTTTTATTTAAAAAAAGAATTATGACCATGTATTTCGGCTTGACAAAGGAACTTTTATTTTCAGAAAGGAGATATTTGAAAAAGAATCCAGTACGTCATGGAAATTTTGACAAGAATCTGTAATTGCACATTCAATAACTGTCCGTCACAAAGTTATTTTCGCTTATAATAAGCATAGCATTTTATAAAATCGAAGTACGAATAATTTGTATATAACAGCTTGCGTCATTTCATTATATATATATATATATATATATATATATATATATATATATATATATATATACCTGCTTCAGAATTAATGTTATTATGAACATTTTGTCCTGATATACCTGTATATATATATATATATATATATATATATATATATATATATATATATATATATATATATGTATAGGTATAATCAAACAATATCATTAACTATATATATATATATATATATATATATATATATATATGTGTGTATGTGTGATAGAAATTATTAGGAGAATTTGATAATTATAATTAAGTAATTCGTCGAGTCTAGAAGAAACCTCAAAAGAAAGCAGAAAGAACTGGACGGCCGTTTCGTCCTATATTTGAGACCCATAAGCAGTTCGCAGTAGTGTGCATCAACTACCGAGAATTGAAACCCTGACAGTTTATCAGACAAACCTCATAAAACTGTTCCAGCGGGCCTCGGTGACGGTGAGGTAGCAAGAACAAACCTCAAAAGAATGCAGAAAGCACTGGACGGCCGTTTCCTCCTATATTTGGGACTCATCAGCAGTGCGCATCCACTACCGAGAATTGAAACCCTGACGGTTAGGTTATCATACAAACGTCATAGCAACTGTTGATGAATCCCAAATATAGGATGAAACGGCCGTTTTATTGCGTAGGGCATTTAAACGTTTTATTTAGACTATGGAGTATAAAATTTGTATTTTATTATTTTATTGTTTGTTTGTTTTTTATGCTAATTATTCAATGCGAAAATTTGATGTCGGCAAAAAAACCGTTAACTCATTTGTATTGTTTCATACATTTTTATTATTTAGAAACTTGATAATGTGTAGTTTTTCATGTAGGCATAAAGGGCATGGGTCATCCCAAGTTTTACAAGTTCTAGTTTTGTTTATAATTTTCCATTTTACTTTTGGTTTTTTATTTATTTTCTTCAAATGTCAAAAATATTTAGATAGAGATGTCTGATTTCTTTGATTAATATTGTTGAAGGAGCACATGTGCTGCTTCCATCTAGTTTTAAATTCATTCTTCGTAGACCCAATGTATATTATATTAGTATTAGGACTCTCAATGGATGAGATAGTACATTGGTATACCACAGATTTTACGAGGCATTTATTTTCCAATGGGCAGTCTTCTGGGTTTCTACAATGACATAATTTTTCACTATTTTTGTCTAATTTAAGTGTAGGGTTTTTATTAATACTATTCTGGTATGGGGGTTATTCAGGATTTTATTATTGTGTTTTTTTATTATACTTTCTAGATTTTCAGTGCAACTGTAACTTAATTTTAGGGTGTTTTTATTAAATATTTTACTAATTCTACTATTAGTAGGAAAGTGTTTTTCAATTAAAACTAGAAATTTCTGTCCTAGCTTGGTACTAACCATTTGGTTGAGCGGAGGGGTATACCAAATGATTTTTCTTTTGCTGTTTTTCTTCTGGTTACTACAATTGTTTCTATAATTGATGTTAGCATTTTTGTATCCACTATTTTTTAGGGCTGCGTTATAAATATTAATGTGTTGTTTGAATATTTCTTTATTAGCGAAGTTAATGCTGTTTCTATTCTCGATTGATGAGGGTATATGCTTAATTATGGATGGAGGGTGGTTTGACTTAGGGTGTATATATAAGGGGTTACTATTAGATTTTCTATAAGGTAGGTATGTGTTGTTTGTTAAATCTAGAGTTACGTCGAGGAAGTTTACCCTTTTTAATTTAGTACAGACTGTTGTTTTTAAATTTAGATTTCTAAATTCACTATATATAATCTTTCTAATTTTCTCTATTTTAAAATTATATATATGTGTGTGTGTGTGTGTGTGAGTATTTAATATTATTTTTAAATTTAGATAAATATGATTTTATATGTGTTTATTGGTATTTTATTGTTTGACGTTTCTAATTTAGACGTTTTCCATATAATATTTAAGAAAAATCAACGTATCTTCGAATATCACTGCCTATATATATATATATATATATATATATATATATATATATATGCGCACTAAAAAGATTAAAAAATAAAAATCCCTTAATTCTTAGGAATTGCTTTGTTTACGTTTCACGTACGAAACTGAGCAGATATGGCGTTCGCGAATATCTGAACGAGTGATTGTTCTTTAAAGGCGAATTCTGCTAAATTGGGAAGTTCTCTGTGACTGAGTTGTTCAGCACGACGGTTCAGACGTGTATTTCTCCTTTAAAGGGGAATGCATCTTCGAATCATGTCTTTTCGTTATTAAGCTTTTTCCAGTGCACAGGCCTGTAGGCGAAATAAATATTGTTTAAAACAAACGGAGCGTCTAGTCAAATACGGATATCTACTAGAAATAAAAATATATATATATATATGGATGTATATATGTAGGTATTATGCAAGTAGAAAGAGAGATAAAACAAAACCCATTATGTTAGACAATATGTAGCCTTAGTAATTTGTGTATCTTCTGAATATTTAAGAATATTTGTTTTAAATTATCCATATATAAAGTTAAGCTGCGCGGTGTGCAGCGGTTATCGCACAGGAAGTGAAATTATTTATTTGTTTGTTTTGTTTTACGGCATATCAGCCTCAATAGGTTATTTAATGCTGACAAAATTTATATTGCTGGTAATCTTTTTTTCAAAAATGTATTGTTGGAATATTTTTTTTTCTTAAAATGTATTGCCGGTGATATGTCCCGGAAAGGAATATATTTGATCGCAGTAGCTAAGTGGTTTTGGCTACTATAACCAAGTAGCACACGGTAGCAGTAATCGACTGGTACTCGTCGTAGTCGCAGGTAATAGGTGTAGCCAATGGCGTAGTCCAACGGGCGTCGTCATAGACTTAAACTCTGTCGTACCTAGACGTACGTCTGTAATTATGACGGACACCAGCCAATCATATTCCAGTGAGGGGGAACACAGGTGTATGCATATTCCATTATATCAGCTGGTAAGAATATTTCCAAAAATGTATTGCTGGTATTAAAACATATTTTCACACTTTCATGGTGTTTTGACCCCAGTGTGGGAGTTAACTATTAGCTCATAGCTGGGACACTAAAAGGTGCTACCACCCCGGGTCAGGGTATACCTGGGAACTCCAGCAATTAAGAGTTGGTTCCCCCTCTTCAAAACCTCCTTATCAGACGCCTTGCCACTGAATTTAGCTTATCGTCATACCCCGGACACGGATGTAGTTTACCCAAGTCGCCTCATTGGTGGGGGCCGTCTTATACTTCTGCAGCGGTGCAGTCGGCATATTCTAAAGCCCCTGCCGACAGGGTAATAAGTGAAACTAACGTGTCGAGTTCAAATTGTAAACGTGGGTGTTGCGTTCGATTTCGAGTAAATAAAGCTAAGATGAAATGAATCCACATTTTCTGAACTGTTTAGACTTTGTTCACAACCAGTTTAGCAGAAGGAAAAATCTGAATTCAAAACAGGCCAGTCATGGAACCAGTAACTCTCGCACCTCCGTCACCGTAAAAAATAACTTATAGAAAGCACAGCAGTTATGCATTTTGTACTGAGGCTGTTGGACTACGCATGAAATCGTAGGCTACTGAACATACATCATCTATATAAGAGCTACAGTTTTGAGATTTATTTTATGAAAGGTCTGCTTGCTTAGCTTTCATCGAGTTATGTTATTGGCGATAGAAAATCTATAAAGCAAAAGGATGTTCAATATCTCAAGTAAACTGAAAGATATCTTCAAATATAAAAGAACGGATCCTTAGCTATATACAAGCGAATGTTGTATCTTTTTTCTAACCATCGAAGCAAGACTTCAAGATAGATAATTACAATATTACAAGTCACATATTTTTTCTTCTTAGTGGAGGTATGCTATTTGACCTTTTCCCTAAATATCTGACCTTTTCTTTCTCCACAGTTTCGCGGAAATACATTTAATGCTATTCTCGAAACTTCAAAGTATATCACTATATAAATAACAGAATTACGATAAACTGATATATTTTCATGTTAAATAACGGTTAGCATACACTCTGAAAATTGCGTATGGCATGACACTCCGAGGAGTGCAAACGGTGTGGGAAAAGTATATTCATTAATATATATATATATATATATATATATATATATATATATATATATATATATATATATATATGTGTGTGTGTGTGTGTGTGTGTTATGGTCCAGGTTAGGACCAAGGAAGAACAACACGAACACAAGAGTAGAAATAACGAAGGTATATTACATGAAATAATAATACAAGATGTGGAAGGTGTTAGTATGACTGTCAGTCTGGTTTGGAGTGAACTACTATCGGCTCGACTTGATTCGTCCCTCTATCTTGAGAGGCGTAGTATACATAGTGTTAGGAAGAGTTCATTCTGTAGTTATAAGTAAGGACCCATGACAATATATATATAAGTATATTCATTAATGTATATATGTGCGTGTGTGTTTATGTGTGTGTGTATGTATATATATATATATATATATATATATATATATATATATATATATATATATATGCGTGTGTATATATGTATGTATATATGTTCCAGTTTTTCATATTTTTCTAAATATGTGTATGTATGAATGTATATGTGTGTGTGCGCGAGCGTGTGTGAGTGTGTGTGTGTGTGTGTGTTATAATTAAATTTCCCAGTATAATATTGTGGATAAGACAAATTAGTATAAAAATGACAACTATAAAAATGATAGCTTTTTTCGACGCGTTTCCTCTTCCGACTTTATCAAGGCAAACAATGAAAGCAAAATGTTTTGTTATGTTTACATTAAATCCAAAATTTAATAAAAAAGAGAGACGATACGGCCTAAGCTTCTTTCTAGATAATGGTAACTTCCTCTATACTAAGAATTTTTTTTTTTTCCATGTCGACAATATAGTCAAATTTCCCAGAATAATCTATAAAGAGGCTTACTTAGTAGCGTCTCTCGTTTTTAAATTTTGGATTTAATGTAACTATAACAACAAAACATTTCACTTACATTGTTTGCTTTGATGAAGTCGGAAGACGAAACACAAAAACTAAGATTTTTTTCCAAAAGTCATACCATAAGCATGTATATGTGCAAATGAATGTATTATGAAAACATGTATGTATTTGCGTGCGTATTTCGTTAATCTGTATATTTAACTCGTTGTATTGCTTTGCCTAATATAGCTTAATATGCATACGCGTGTTTGCGATACCAAATAGCCATTACTAAATTTGACACATAAGTATTAATCACAATGTCTTGGTAGGACGTAGCGAAAATTAATTCCACTTTTGAGTGCGTAAAGAAGATACAACACCTCATACCAACAATTTAAACCGGAGAGAAGACAAGAGAAGAGCAAAGCAATCAACAAATTGAAAACCTGTCCAAGTAAACTGCCGATTATCGATTTCGAGGAGAGCCTTTAGCAATTTATTGGTGTGTTAATCGGTCAATTCAAAAGTTATTCAATCAATCATTTTATGAATCAATACAACATTCTCTCTCCCCTCACTCTCTCTCTCTCTGTCTCGCTATCTCTCTGTCTCTGTATGTCTGTCTGTCTGTCTGTCTGTCTCTCTCTCTCTCTCTATATATATATATATATATATATATATATATATATATATATATATATATATACTTTTGGGAGTCGCTTTAACAGAGCAGCGATTCACGGGAAGAAGCTGTTCGAGTGGAACTTATTTCTCACCGATGGAACACGGAAGGATTCTGGGTGACTTGTTACAATCTAAGTAGCATGACGGGTCCTTGCTGAGAAGTTTAGTATTCTGTGACATTAACGATAGAGCAGCGAGAGTCTTGCCACATTCCGCCTATGAGAGAGAGGTTGGGGTGGAAAAAAATTCGTCAGGCGTCGGAGACGCTTTTGAACTCAAGTGAGCCTGGAGAGTGAGGCTTAGGCAGTTCCCACCCAAATATTATAACAGTACACCATTATTGTCCTGATCTGGGTCTTGTAAAAGTAGAGGATAGAAAATGGAATCAGGTACCTGCTGAGGCGGTATATGGAGCCGACCATTTTACCTGCATCTTTAGCGATGACTCGTATACAGGAGTCCAACTTGTGATCAGGTGTGATTTTAAAGTCCAGTAGTCTCTCAAGGCACGGTGCATCCCCGAAGGGAAATCTGTTAGAATAAGAGATAGATAGATAGATAAATAGATAGATAGATAGATAGATAGAGAGAGACAGAGAGAGAGAGAGAGAGGGGGGGGAGAGAGAGTTTACATAAGGAAGAAAGTGTGCTTGGAGAATTTGAAACTCACAAGACATATTGAATGCCAGACGGGCTGAATTAATCTACTCAACGAGCTTGTTTAAATGGGCGGTTGTACAGAGAAAAGGGAGGTATAGCAAAAGGACAAACATCGCAGAGAGTTACAAAGTATAGAAAATTATGCAGAATCACGATCAATCACCTGATTGATTTGGAACATAAAAGAAGAAATATTGTATACATTCAACCGGCTTAGAAAATGTCTATCACAATCTGTTGCCTAAAGCATTTCCAAAATTCTCAGGTCCTAATCCCAAAGGAAGTACCCCCAACCTGTGGCTATCAGTCGTGGTTAGCGGTACCTAATATTTCAGGATTAGCTCTTTGCTGTCCTACAACCAACGCCTTCAATTTAATTTTTTCTCCTAGGAAATATGGTTCTACCTCTATTCTGATTGGCTAATACATAAGATTCATAGCCAATCAAAATAATACCAAGTATCAATCTTAGCTATTTGTCGTCCATTTTATTTAATAATTTCTCCCAAGCAAGGCGATAATGTCACTACGACGCATGAGGCTACTGGGAGTAAAAGAGAATGAGAAGACTTAAACAGGAAATAAGGGATAAACCTCTATTCCTGTTAAAATACCCGGGAGGAGTGTGAACTGGATAATAGGTGAACGTATCCACTTCCATTGAGGAGAAATTAGTGAATAAAATTTCGGAGTTCAAGCAGAGACGTTAGAACTATAGAGTTAAAGTAGACTTTAGAAGGAACGTGAAACAAGGGACAAACCCATTCAAAAGTTCAGCGAGCAATGGGAATCGAACCATAGGCGAACCTACCTACACCTACGTAGATAGGTTCGTTAAGATTTTCTTCCCCAGAATATATGGTTCTACCTCTCATCTGATTGGATAATACATACCAGCGATAACCAATCAAAATAATGCAAAATATCTATCTTCTGACTCTGTATCTGTGCAATTCTATATCTACAATTTGCACCTAAATGCAAGAGGTCTACCGTTTGATTTAACCCCAAAGGTCAAAAGCGAGATTTCTGGCGACAACGCTGGAAAACTGCACTGGTGTCACCTCGAACAACAGGGAAATCAGTGCATTGTTATGAATATAAGTACACAGGAAGGAAAATTCATACATAAAATCAAATCATCAAGTTGGGCGGATATATGTCAGACTTTCGCTTCGTTAGATATAATACCGCAAGATTTGTGTTTAATTAGATCACTAGAATACGTTCGTAGAGATATCTCTCTGAATCCAGAATTCAAAATCAGCTTTCTCTTAGGCTGCATGCTAATCAAGGCTACAGAAACATGTCTACCCTTCTATTTTACATATTTTAGATTGAATAGATTGATTCATGCTTAATAACCGAATCAATGACTAAATACGATTCTTTTTAAATCTTTAAATTCTCACACAATAATAATATAATGCTGTAAAAATAAAAACTCTAAATTTCTGTAGAGATATTGGATATACTACTTCTATTTTAAATTAAATACTATTCAGTTTTCTCATATCTATGGTCAACATAAAAATAACAGGCATATTTTAGGGAGACCTAATTTCTGAAAAGTTTTAGGATCGCATTGCATATTCTATTAGGTATTTGTTCCGCAGAAAATTATTGTAGGTGCTTAGACTTTTATGTAATATAATATCAGTCCCCTTGAATGCTAGACAATCTCTTCACGGATGAAGAAAAAACAGGAAGTAATAGAAACGTAGTTCTTCAGAAGGATGCTGAGAATTCTATGAACGGATAGTGGAATCAACGTTTTTTAAGGAAAATGTTGTAAGGAAAATGGAAACAAAAAGGCCACTTAGACTCATAATTGGAAAGAGACAACTGAAATTTATTGAGGAAGGCGGAGGGGCTTGGAGATTTTGACACTCACAGGATAAATCGAATGCCGCGAGACACCTAGCTAGAGAGTTTATGTGAATGGATGGCGAAACTAGACTAGGAACGATGACAAAAAGAAAAAGGTTACTAAGAGCTACAAGGAATAAGAAGTTGTGAAGAATCATGATTTCCTACATCCTGAAGAGACACAGCACATATAATATCAATAATCCTATATTTTTTTTCAGGTTTTGGTCGCTACTTAGAAAAAAATGATAAGTCTCACGTTAAACTACGAGGGAGTGTGGTGGTTGTGTCACCAATATAATAATTTATGGTAGTGTTTATATTATTAGTATTGAAGATGCAATTTTCCCAAACTCATTAGAATTAATAAAAAGAGTGCTGTGCCATTACGTAATATTAATCCTCTTATATGGTAGTGAATGCTGGACAATCTCATTAGAGATGAAGAGAAAACTGGCAGTAACAAAAATGTGGTTCTACAGAAGGATAATGAGAATAACATAGACGGAGTGCATTAGCAACCAAGAAGTATTAACGCAAATGCAAACTAATAGCTTTAAATAGTTTTTTTTTTTTAAATAAACTTTAAATAACTTATTTGCCTCACTTGAAGTTACTGCACGTGTATGATTGTATCATAAAATTAAAAAAATGTCTAGTACATAAGTTTAGCATTTTTAACTCCAAAAGATAAAAAAAAATTCAGAAGAACACAAGAATTTTTTCTTAGGTAAAATAAGACCCTGATGATGACACTGTGCTAATGTCGAAAGTACTCAGCATCAACACGGTAACTTTCTTTCTTCATTTAATAAGGATACTAAAACACGTGTCTATAAATACGACAGCATACTACTATGAATAAGTAGACGTAATTTGTCTAAACTATTTAATGAGACGTGTCTTAATGAAAACATACTGCCAAAATACACACAATATATGTGACAGGAATTATTAAGAGGACTTGAGATAATTATAAATAAGTAATTCACCGAGTCTAGAAAAAGCCTCAACAGAACGCAGAAAGCACTGGACGGCCGTTTCGTCCTATATTTGGAACTGCATCAGCAGTGTTCATCTACAACCGAGAATTGAAACCCGGGCAGTTACGATATCAAACAAACGTCATACCAACTGTGCCAACGGGACTCAATGACGAAGAGGTCACGAATTAGACTCGATATAGCACCGTTAGATCACATATTGGTGGAACTCATCCGAGTTTCCCTTACCGATAGGACTATGGGTATCTATCACTTGTATATCATTGCTTGAACCGGCTTCTAATGGTCTGGATGGAGCGGCTTGGAGAGAGTAGTCGTGGCCCGTGGGGGCACAGACCTATCGGTAAGGGAAACTCGGATAAGTTCCCCATAGAATATGTGATCGAGCGGCGCTATATCTCATAAATATCAATCTAGACTGATGAAGTCAGAAAGAATACAACGCTTCACATGAAAATTGTTTTCCTCTTTTTCATCGATTTTTCCTTATATATATATATATATATATATATATATATATATATATATATATATATATATATATTAGGAAAATCTACGAGAAAGAGGAATAAAATCATATATATACATACATACATACATACATATATATATATATATATATATATATATATATATATATATATATATTAGGAAAATCTACGAGAAAGAGGAATAAAATCATATATATACATACATACATACATACATACATATATATATATATATATATATATATATATATATTAGGAAAATCTACGAGAAAGAGGAATAAAATCATATATATACATACATACACACACACACACACACACATATATATATATATATATATATATATATATATATATATATGCGAGTCTGTGGTTTCTGTATGTGTAAAGTTTAATTTCTTTAATCATAAATATTTAATGAAGAACGATGTAAGGTGTTAAAATACGGTAAATGCTATAGTAGTTCATTTTATTTATTATTAATTTCAAAGAAATTGGTTTAATCATCTTGTCTGGGAAAATGCATGAGCCGAGGGATGATGTTGGAAATGAAATTGTAAGCACACTTACTGTATCCGTTTTATTAAGTATCATTTAGTGCAGGTGAAATTGAAATAGTTTAAAAACATTGGGTTCCTTGTCTTCTCAGTGAGAAAATCTTGATTTTTCGTACTGAAAATCAATATTAAAATCCTGCTTTTGGTTCAGCTGACACAAAAGGAGAAATATTTATCCATTGGCTCGCACTGACATAAACCCAGATTAATAGGGTGCCCAAAGAGGGTTACCGACTTTCGATTAAAAAACCTCTACTCTACAATTATTGTATGGATACTGATTGAAAGATAGCTAATTTTCAGCTGTGGTTCAGGACAAGACGATATCAAATTTATAGGACAAGACGATATCAAATATATAGGACAAGACGAGAAAAGCAATATGACTTCCGCTTTGCCCGATCTACAGCTGATAGCCAACATTGAAACTGTCTACTAAGCTCTTCAAAATAATGGGGAAGCTCGTGACGTGGCCCTAGACATCTCCAAAGCGTTTGATAGAGTTTGGCATGCCGGCCTTCTTCGCAAGCTCCAGGTTGCTCGATCTCACATTGTCCGCTGACCTAAAATGGAACAAATGCATTGAGTCAATTGCTTCGTCCACTGCAAGGAAAGTTGGCTCCCTGTGCCGCGGCAAGAAAATTTTTCTCCCCGGAATCGATCCTTCAAATCTAGAAATCAACAATTTGCCCTTGCATGGAGTATTGCTGCCATATATGATCTGGAGCCCCTTTTTTTGCCTCAGGGTTCTTGATAAGCTCCAGAGGCGGATATGCAATATAATTGGCCCTGTTCTGGCATCTCGTCTACAGTCTCACTCTCACAGACGCGCCGTCGCCTCTCTCTGTCTTTTTTTACAAATACTTTCATGGTAATTGCTCCGAGGAGCTGCATTCGCTGGTTCCCAGACTTCATGAGTTTAAGCGCCCTACGAGGCTGGCATCCCGCTCTCACCCCTTCACTGTTGAAACTACTTAATATAGCCGCCTCTTCTACTCCAATAGCTTCATGTCTCGAACCTCTCGTCTGTGGAACTCCCTTACCTATTCCAGTTTCCCTGAGAGCTATAATTTGCAACTATTCAAATGTAATGTCAATCGAAATCTCTAGTTGTCTTGATCTATCCACTATCTTTCTCGTCATCCTTTCCTCTATCACTCCTATTTGATCTTGCTTTAAATTTTCTGTAACCCCTTGCATCCTAGTGGCTTCTCCCCTTGCTTGTGATGAAACGCTTAAAAAAAAATATCAAATCTATAGGAAAAGACGATATCAAAACTATATTTTCCACCATCTTTTTTAAGAACAATCATTGATAAAATTCTTTACGACAAAAGTATAGAACGAACAGAAATGTAAAGAACATTATTTGAAGCACTTGACTGAATTATTATTTCGTTTCCTACGGCTTATATAAGCCTTTGACTTCTTATTTAAAGCCAGAAAATAATTTTAGAGTGTAGGTATTATTGGCGGGGAAATAATAATGACTCTGTGATACAAGTCTTTATTCTATTGACCCCATAGCTGGGGGAGAGAAGAGGTGGATTCATTCCTTTCCTAAAGTTATTTGCACGTAAGGGAATATAAAGAAAACCAAGTGGAATTGGAACTTGGTTCCCAGATTAACAATTCCGTGGAATTATCCATTATACCATCCGCCCATCCAAACATTTCATCAGGGTGGGTAGAAACAAAGGGTGAGGGCTGTGACGTAGGCAAATTACACTGAAGATGGCTTAAAAAAGTCGAAAACTTGGACTATATTTTTTCTGGAATGGAGGATTGCTAGCACGATTTCTTCCTATATATATATATATATATATATATATATATATATATATATATATATATATATATATATTAAGAAATGGACAAAGTCCGACAATTTATTTATTAAAGACATTTTTTTATGTTTAACGTTCTTTTTATAGATACAAGTTTCAGACCGGTAAATGTTATTTAATACTGTTTATTATAAACAGAGCATTTAATTAAATACTTGTATCTATAAAAAGAACGTTAAACATAAAAAATGTCTTTAATAAATATATATATATATATATATATATATATATATATGCCGGGTGTAACAGCAAAATTGTCCAATTGTTAGATTAAGCTCCGAACCGTTCTATCTTAGAAATGAGATATTAAATTAAAAAATATCTCACTGGAATTCTCCGAGGTTTTTATAACAATATTACACTTTACTTTGAACAGTAAAAATGTATTTAAGTTGAAATCATGACCTCTTCATCCCGTTTTCCTCTCTACTGTTCCCTCTTTTTTAAAACTTATTCACCGTTCTCTTGATGGTTCTTGAATGGAATATGAAGATGGAAGCCAGTGGTATGAATGTTGGCACCAGTGGTATGAATGTTGGTACCATTACTAAAATGTGTAAATGTGTGAATGATTTTCCTCTCACCATTGCTCATTTGGGAAGACATAGTGTGTCTGACACAAATCGATTTTAAACTCTTCTCTTTCTAGCTGAATGGCTACACATCTTATCTGAAAACCAGGAAAAAAGAGACTTGATTAGTTTAGCAGTTTAGATTTTAAACATTTTGTGGAATAGACAATTATTCTATGCCAACAAAAGGAAAATTTATTTTAAACGACGCGTTTCGCCCTCTGAGGAAATTTATCAATGCAAATGTAAGAATTTGATTTCGTGACAGGAATTTATATACGAGAAGAAAAATGTTATTGGTTTTTCAAAATTTGAGTATTGGGGTACTCATGAATATTCATCAGGTTAAACCAAATGTTTGGCAAGTTCATGAATGTGAAATCATATAGTTCAATGGCTAATAAACGAAAGCGAGTAAGAGGTATATATATACATATATATATATATATATATATATATATATATATATATATATATATATATATATATATATATATATGATGGACAAAGAGCGTATAAACATAAAGAATGTCTTAAGAAATAATTTTCGGACTTTGTCCATTTCATATACAGTGTAACCCGGATATAAGAGAAACCCGGATATAAGATGAACCCGGATATAAGAGACTTCTTCTCCGGTCCCAACAACTCCCTTATATCCGGGTTACACTGTACATATATGTAAATTAGTATTTTAATTAATTGGGATTAGGAATATTTTATGTGTTATATGTTTTGAATAACATTAGGTTATGGATTTAACCGTTTACTTTTAATTTTTTTTTGTTTTTTTTGTTTTTCTGGTGATGTATCTTGGCTTGGGACAGTACTAAGCCGTTCAAGAAAGGATATATATATATATATATATATATATATATATATATATATATATATATATATATATATTCATTTCACTTCAAGTACGACGACAATACGACTAAGACGCAAGGGGCTACTGAGAGTGAAAGAGAATGAGAAGACTTTAGTGAAGAGAAATAACAACAATAAAATATATATATATATATATATATATATATATATATATATATATATATATATATATAATTATTTATATAATATATGCGCGGTACTAATTAGAAAGCTTCTCAATATCACAGATAGAGCTAACATATTTGGATTGGATTGATGTGAGTTTGCGACCCTGGGTTTCACGCTTTTGCGACGATCCCAAAAGCGTGAAATCCAGGGTCACAAACTCACATCAATCCAAACACACACACACACACACACATATATATATATATATATATATATATATATATATATATATATATATATATATATATATATATAAAGTATGTTTCAAAAAGAATACGCCAAAATCATTGCGCTATTTTTTCAGGTCTATAGCATTGTAGTGGACTCCATCAGTGGTTATTTGATAGAGTAGTTATCAAAGTTTGATTGGGTGTCAGTTTCACCACTGTCGTTAGTATAACTTCTGGTTCAGCTGAATTGTGGGAAGATCAATCAAAATCGCAACTCCTCAGCAGAAGGCATTTGTTTTTGTGACAATGGCATTAGTTTTTGCGACAATGGCATTTGTTTTCGTGAACTCAAGCACGCAAAAACAGTGCTTGAGTTCGTGAAAACAAATGCCATTGTCACAATGCAGACAGATTCGAATTCATTTTTCAGCAACATGGAGCACCACCCTATTGGCATCTCGGGGTTAGAGCTCATCTGAATGAAAACGTGCCTCAGCGATGGATTGGGAGGAGAGGTGCTAAAGACCTTGCTCTCTGTGCTTGGCCTGCCAGATCCCCGGACCTCGCTATGTGAGACTTTTTCTCGTGGGGGTATGTTAAAGAGCAAGTTTATGTTCCAGCACTTCCAGCAAGTATCGATCAAATAACTGCTGCAATCAACACGGTGGACCGTGACATGCTGAGGCGCGTTTGGGGGGAATTCTCATATCGGCTTGATGTTGTCTGCGCTGCCGGTAGTGGCCACTTATAAAACATGAAATGAAACTTGAATGTATATACAACACATGTGTTCATGCTAGAGATTTGTAATTTTTTTTCTTTATTGACACATCACGTGATGATTTTGGCGTATTCTTTTTGAAACACCCTGTATATATATATATATATATATATAAGCTTTAATACATTATTTAATGATTTATTAAATACAAAGGACATCGTATGAATTTTGGGAAGCTTCTCCGGGTTTCGCTTTATGTTAGGTGCAGACTTACAAAAGAACTTGACGAAACGATGGATTATCTTTCGAGTATATTCGACCATCGTCAGTCATTTTAATGAACGAACGAAGAAAATCGTATGAAAGCCGAGGGGGAACAACACCCGTCGTCCCATTAGTCTACGTATCTGCGATGTATACTTGCACACATTCATTTAAATCTGGCCTAAGTGTAATGATAATTCGGAGGCGTGATAAGAAAGCGTGAATAGGGAGGCACGGCTGGACCGTTTATTTATAGCATCTATATGCGGGAGAGTTCTTCTTTCAAGGGAGACAATCGTCCTCAAGAAAGGTAACTCCTGCTGGCCTATACTAAAATATTTTTTAATTACTAGCAGCTATGCCCGGCGTTGCCCGTGCTTCATTAAAAAATCGTACGACTCATAGAGCAATCGCTATCACTTGACTTAAAATATATTTGCCCTTCCTTGCCTTTAAAGGAGTGCAATTTGCCGTGCTGATGTTACTACGATTAAAGCAATAGTGTTGACAAAGTGGAATATGTCATTTGTGGCTCAAAGTCAGAACGGGTAGCAGGGATAAAAAAAAAAGCCGAATTTCAATGGCCCTGCACCCATTCCAGAATTTGTGGTCAAATGTTTTCTTCCACTCCACTGAACACACTGACCTGTTTCTTCCCGCGCATAGCGTCACCTTACATTAATCTGCATTTAGGAAATACCCAACCGGAAAAAAACATTTTTAAGGGTTAACCAATTGTCGATTTGCACTCTGTTTGGAGGGCGCTCAGAGTTGAAACTTCACATGGTGACTCCCAATGGCCTCCTCATAAATCCGGGCGGTTTTCGCTAAAAACCGACATGCGGTTCAGGCGTATCGGTTTTTGGGTTATATCGATTTTCAGTGCTGTTTAGGGGTGAGTGGCCATGAAACTTCTGGATAACATTTCTAATGATAGACTCTAAGAGGGTGTCAAATTTGGTTGAAATGCGATCTTTCCTTCTGTAAGTAGATTTTTTCGATTATCGATTTTTTCGATTATCGATTTTATCCGTCATGTCCTTACGGCAGCCATTTGCAAACTTGTGGTGAAAACCGCATCGAAATCGGGTGAGAAATGCGGCCTGGGAGAGGTAATAACGCCCACGACAGACACACAGACAGACAACAAAAGACATATAGATAGTAGATAGATAGATAGATTCTGGTGTAAACTGGATTCATGCCTACCATTTTTTATTCACGTATAAAGAAGAAATGTGTCTATTAAGCTATTGTGATATTTTAAAAGAACAAGGTTTAATGTATCGTTAAATTAACCATCATATTTTAGCATCCCTCTTCTTCGGGAAACCGTCGTTCTGGGCCTGAGAAAATTCCTCTCAAGTATGCAGGCCGGACCAGGTGTTCTTTTTACGACAGTTCCTCATGCAGCACGTGTATTCCCTTTTCCCGCCACTTATCTTGTCCAAGGTATACTGGTAATTTTATTGTCATATTTATTTGTTTTGATTTTTTTAATCACAGATGTTACCTAAAGTAGAGAAAGAACCAATGATTTATTATTTTAATGAATTGCAGTTTTGTGTCGAAAGCGGTTTCAGTCTGCCTTATTGCTTTGTCAGTAATATTCAGTGATTTCATATTAAAATGCGCTATAAATGAAAGGAAGTCAGTGCGATTAAAAATGGCCCATAAAATAAAATAATAAATCAAAGAAAATCCGTGAAAGTCCGTCGAATACATTTTATTATCTTCTGTTATCATTTTCTTTTGCTGGTTATTTTATGAATTTCGTAGTTTGATTAAATTTATCGAAAAAACTTACAACAAACAGACATCATTAGTCAATGTAGTATCACTAAACATCTTAGAAACATTTAAAAAAATATTAAAATGAACATTACTGTGATGTTTATTTTCACATCTAAGTTTTATTTTAATTCTCGTCGTATGCTCTTCATTATCCCATTTATAACACCGAACGATATCTTTTTTGTATAAAAAAAAAACGAATTTTCAATAAGAACGAAAAAAATTTCTCAGTAGAAGAAAAAACAGATGATGAGGAAAAATGGAGTGGACATCAAAGGAAAAAAAAAGTGATTAAGATGAAAAATGCTAAAAATCTAAAATAAATTATGACAAATTAAAAAAAAAAACAAAAACAAAAAGAAAATGGAAAAAAAAAATCGAAAGAATAGCGTAAGGAAGAATAACCAGAAAGAGAGGCTAGAAAAGACAGCGGGAGAAAGACTGAGAGAGATAGAGTGATATATAGAGAGAGAAAGAAAGGGAAAACGAGAAAAGGGAGAGGAGAGAGTGAGTGAATGAGAAGGGGAAGGAGAGAGAGGGATATATATATATATATATATATATATATATATATATATATATATATATATATATATAGGGAGAGAGAAGGATATATAGGGAGAGAGAGGGTTACATATATATATAGGGAGATATATATATAGAGAGAGAGAGAAAGAGAGAATGAAGAGAGGGAAATTAAAAAAGAGAGAGCAGGCTGAGAGATAGAGTGACGTGGAAGGTGAAAAGAGGAAGAGGAATAAAAGAGAGGGAAAGGTAGATGGGGAAGAGAGGGAAAGAGAAAAAATAGGAGAGAGTTGGGGAAATATGGAGAGATAAATAAATAAGAACAATGGGGATAGAAGAGAGGTAAAAGAGAATGGAATTTACAGAGGGAAAGAGAAAGAGAGAGGATGATAACTAGTGGAGGAGAGGGAAGGACGGAGAAAGAGATGATGAAAGAAATAGAGTTATAGATCGGAGAAAGAAAGAAGAGAGAAAGCGATGATGAAATAAAGAAAATAGAGCGATTAAGTGTGTTACACGAAAGGCGAAATGATTCTAAACACTACTTTTGTCATTTTGCGGCAATAAAATATTGGAGACTACTTCTCATATAATATAACAAAGAGGTAGTATTAGCCTCAGCGCCATTATCAGCAACAACAACGCTCGAGAATTGAAACCACAGGCGCGCATGCGTAATTGCAAACGCATGCGCAAAGGCAAGACATTACTGTTCTGCCCCTTTCCACATCGTTAGAAAATCTGCTGGAAACAAATCCTTTTGATCATCTGAATTTCATTATTAAGTATAATCAATAGAAAGTAAAAAAATGTGTTGTAATTTAAAACACACTTCATTCACAACCTGCCAACCGCAAACCGCCGACACGCTCTTACTCTTCGTTAAAATTATCGTCTACATTCGATATTTTAATGATTGTGCTTTGTTAAATTTTAATCTAGTATTTGCTGCCAAAGAGAGAATTAAAAAATGAACTTTTTTTTTCAGGGTTATTAACAGAATTAGTGTTTCTAACAATATTTTTCATAATTTAAATTTGTTTATTATTTTCAATATTTTTGCCTGAGGCGAGCTTTCGTAGAAAGGCGTTTCTTGCTAGAAATATTACAATTTTTTCATGATCGGTGAGACTTGCTTGCTAGACGTTAATATCAAAAATATATATAGAAAAAAATGTAGAAATAGGAAAACAATAAAACTAGTTAGAAAAATCATTAGTTATAATAATTTAAGCAAGCACAGTCGTAGAACACTATAAAGATCAAAATAAATAACAGTAATCAGTGGCATTTTTATAATAAAATGCATTCACTTAAAATAAGGCCCGAGAGCAACTGAAAGTAGAGTTTACTACAAAAATGGTAATGATGAATAATTTGAGTGAACTGGAGTTGATATCGATCGAACATTATGAGACTTTTGAGGATAGAAAGCAACTAACCCTTGACTAAATTAGTTCAGGTTTAAGTTTTCAGGGAAGCACCCACACGGGTGCCTGTTGGACAAAGTGTCAGTTCTTGGAGAAAAAAAACTGTTTCAGCGGAACTTTCTTATTACATCTGGAACATTCTATCACGCTATTGATGTTGATTACGTAGATATCATTTAAGAACATACGTGTCTGGCACAAGGCTATTTGTACGCACTAATCTTAGAACTACAAAATAATAATCACACCTTGAGCGACGCAAAGGTTAAAGCATAAAGTTAGGAATGGCCATAGAAATCATCAACTTTTAAACAAGAATTAATGACATCTATGAAGAACTTAAAGAAAAACAAGAATATTATAATTAGAAAGCCTGTCACATCAACGATGGTCGACTGAAAAGTTCATAAGCTGACCAAGATTTGGTTTATTTTTCAACATAGTTCCCCTTCTGGTCCATGCAATTCTTCTATCGGTTTTGCAGTGTTTGGATCCGATTGGTGAAGAAGGTTTCATTCTGTTGGTCAAACAAGTTATCACCACCGGATATGACGTTGTCATATTTGAAATACTGGTTCCCTGTCAAGTGTTTGTTCATGTTGGAGAACAAGTCAGGAGAACAGGAAGGTCGTTCAACCAGTTCAAAACCATACTAGTGCACAGCAACGATTGAAAATAAGGTGTTGGAGTATTGTCCTGGTTAAACTGTATATGAATAGGTTGTTTTTCTTATGCACATCGGCGATAGCCAAAATGTTATGGGGGAGTTCACTCACATCATAGCAGCTGAAATTAGCCTCGTGGCTACTGAAATAAAAAAAAATAATTGGCAGGAAAAAACAAAGAAATAACAGGAAAAGCATACTAAATTGTATGTTAATTTATTTATATATTTTGTGTGAGTTGATGGGTGTATTTTTTAGGTTACAATTGTTTTATAGTATATGTGATAAAAGGGAGAATTTACTCCGTAGTATTACGAGCCATGTTACAGAAAGGAGAAGTCAGGCACGTGTTGCCCCTACCAAGGTTCGTGACGAAGAGATTGAGTTTAACGTCTTTTGGCGGGATGTCCGTATTTCGGCAGGAACAGTTTTTGTTGCATGCATGCTGGGATTATTTTTATTATTTTAAATTTTTATTTAATTTATTTTATACAGCGTTTTTATGTTATTGTTTTATTTTAATTTATTTATAATATTCATTATTATTATTATACAAAACTAGTCCCCTTTCGTCAGTTATCCAAAATAACCTTTCGTAACTTCGTACTCTCAGAATAGTTTTACTCTTTTTTAGATCTCCATAAAATGATACAAAATCGAAAAATTAACCTGAATCTAGATTCATTTACTTAAATAGTTACACGTCCAATCTAGACATTCCTAGAGATGTCATGACGCCCAACTAAATCAGAAAGCTTTGAACTATCATCCGCATACCACCATATCAATGGTTAAAAATGGTTCCAAAGGAATTAATCCTATAAATGCGGTACTCTTATCTTATGATTGGAAGTAGAAAATCATATAAATTTTTTTTTTAAATGTCATTTAGAAAGAAAATGGTAGATAACGACACCGAGGTTCGAGCGTGACACACTGTTCTTCTGAATATGTCTTCCGCCAACTGTATCAATAGCGGTGTCAAGCTACTGACGGGAGTGAACTAGGAGCTAGCTGGGCCTCTCTCTCCGGATTCTTCGGGTGCGATTGCCATAGGAGTAGAAGGATAGATGCTGCAGATGTCGTATTTGTTCCGTACCGGAGGCCTTCTCTCCCCCTTCTCGTTGGCGTGACATCTGTTATATAGCAGTGGTATTGTAGTGGACCGTGGCTGTGATGTTGTTGAGTAGACGGAGAAGAACACATGTGGGTTCAGATTTTTCCAGCCAGCCGACCCAACTACATGAGAAGGTTGGACTTAAATTAAGTCTAAAGAAGAAGGCAAAGAAAAACAAACACAAGACCGATAATATATGTATACAAATATATATATTAATAACAAGTTACATGGAAACTGTTACAAAGGACAAAGTGTGTATGTGAATATTATATATGTGCGTGTGTGTGTGTATCGTGCTTAGCGTGTTCCAAGCATTTGGGAAACGCTATCTCTGTGAGCGCTTACATTTTCAAGGTGGTAAGGCTGAAAGCCTGAGGAAAAAGAGAGATTTGCCTGCAGGTGTCGGCCCAAAGGCCTGAGGGAAAAAGAGAGATTTACCTCAAGATGGCGGCCCAAAGGCCTGAGGGAAAAAGAGGAAGAGACCAAGGGTCAGCGACTATTTATAGCCAGGGAAGAGAGACCCCTGGTGAAAGGGTTAACGAACTAAAGGAGGAGTAAACTCCGACAGTATGACTAAATTAAACAAGCTCTGACCAGCTTAGACAAACTAAGACCAGCGTAGACAAGCTTAGAATATCTAAGACCAACTTGAACCAGCGGTCCGAGTGGAAACATTCGGGTCCCCAAGTTAAAAACCGACCTTGTGTCACTCCCTGGCTCAGTGGTGGGGTCAAGTAAATCTCGGACTAAGAGTTGACTATGAGTTACTTACGAGTGGGTTACCATTTGATTGTTAGGTAATTATTGAGTGACACTTGTACGTTAAGCGAGCCGCGCTACTACGAAGGTATTCGCTGAATTGTTAACAAACTTGATAGACTTCTTTTGTTTGTGTTACATATTTATTTACAGTTTGTAATTAAATACTGTTTATTTAACATTGAAATCTTAAGTTGTACTAAACATTAACAGCCACCTGATACGGGTCACAAAAAAAAAACGCCATATCACGAAATCATTTCAACAGAAATAACATCAAAAATGGCTAATACGTGTAACTAGAAGATAAAAGCAGTTAAATTTTCATACTACTAGTGTAAAATTAACAAGAAGAAACCCATGGCTTATCTCTTAGTCACGAAACTGTTGTTTCTCGGTCAGAGGTCACCTGTTGAACAAATAAATAAATAAATAAAATTCTTGAGTTGGTTGAGAAAATAGGCAAACAAAATGAGCTAAGGAAAACGAAATGGAAATGTTTATTCTGTCCAGAACATTTTGGGGGTGGAATTTTAGAAAATCTTCTTACATGTCTCTGTAAAGAAGGAAGGAAAATTGAACTTTCCTGGTGAATAAGCAAGTGAGTGAAGTGTTCGGAAGACGTCATGTGTTTCTTTTGTACGTAATGCTAACTTTAGCACCCTCTCGCGATGTCGACACGTAGGGAAAGAGAACTGGTCTCTTTACGCGTGTTTGATATTTTGTTTTCTTTTTACACATGCTCCTAAACCTGAAAGTGGGTTACTTCCGCTGATAGCATTTTCCACGCATGCGTGTTAGGCTAAATGGCTTAACGTCTGCAACACTAGAAACAAAAAAAAAATATTAGAAGAAAACTCACATCAACACTAGAAAGACCTATAACATTTAATAGTCTTGAGAAGTCTAATTTCCTGATGAAGTCCTTTGAAGAGTTTTTTTTTTTTTTATTAATTTGAACCAATAACACCACTAACTGTTCGATCAATGAATGACGAATTCTTCCTGTATGGACAGTTGTTTTAAGTCCTATCATTATCATTACAATGTTGACGCAAGGATTTAAAATTTTGAACATAACGTCTAAGAAAGAACCCGATAATATCCTTTTTCCATACTATCAATTTCATATCACACTTGAAAGAAAGAATTTAGATACCCTCTGTCGTATTCGAAAAATAACCTAAGATATTATGTTTTGAATACCCCGATTACAAAATCTGTGTTTCATCTCACATAGGACAAGCGACGGACACGCATAATAACATTTAGAAACATATTTTTCCATTTTGAATGAAATTATCGATGCAGTCCCTCTTGAAAGCCTCAACACTTAACAGGCACAGCTAAGTCCAATCGGAAACAGTCACGATTTTTTTTTATTATTATTTTCCCAGGAGTAATTCTCTTCAATATATTTTATTTTCATAATGGCACAGTTTACAGAGAGAGGAGTCCATTTGTATATCAGAGAATTCACAAGCACTTAAAGAATAGGTATGATATATATGGCCTAGAGAACAAAATGGTATTTATTTAGATAAGTGAATCTACATTAAAATATAGTTACACATAGATGATAAAAAAAGGACGAAATATAGCATTAACACTTTCAACACCAAAGGACGTCAACATTTTCTTTCAGTCACTTGTTAAGCTCAGAAAGGCATAAGTGGCGTCTTGCTGAAAATGATAGAATAAAATGAATAAAATCTTATAACGTTAGAAAAATAATGTATCCTTTGAACTTTATTAACGATAGAAAGGAGACGCCCGGAGTGAAACGGTTATCAGCATTAAAGATTAAACCGGTGAAATGAATTCAAATTAGATTAGTAGATTTTTTTTTTCATCTTAATGCACTTGTAAACGGCGTGTATCCATTTCCCTTCAGCTATGGGTTAAATAGCAGAGCAGACTGGTTTCACTTACTGTTGTAGCATACCTACGGACGATAATGGGTATGTCCCTGTTCACATAAATACATTAGTAAATACTGTATGTTGCTCTGCAGTCGGAGATTCGTCTCCAGCTGTGTTGGTCAAACTCTCTGTCTCCGGGCAGAGAGTTTCGACAGACGAGGCTTTACCGAAGGGCAGAGTCTCGTTTCCGGAAAAAAGCTACCCGACCATGTTTTATACAGGGTCTATGGGGAATTTTTAGGCGAGCCTACGGGCTCGGATACCTCGCATTATATTCGGCCTTGTGCCACATCTGACAGCGTGTGGCGGTTGGTAGATATCCTTCAGTTGGAGATTCATTGTGGAATTCACTTGACACACCTCTAGCAGTTGATACTTCGTCTACGCGCAGCTGGCGAATCTTATATATGTTGTCCTAAGTATTATCGTCCATTACCAACCTTCGTGTGATTATTCTATTCAATAACCTTCATTAGGTTACAGCACTTACATTGAGGTAGCAAGCCGACGAGGAGAATAAATAGTCTGAAATGAAAACTAGCCTGAAGAAAGATGGGTTCTAGAAAGATAGCACCCTATTGAGTTACGACACTTGAGACGTGTATATGTGCGTAATGAACGGTAGAAAATAATATATTTATTACTATTATCCCTGCAGATACTTTTTTATTCTAATGATCAATCAGTTCAAGGCTCAAGAACCCTCAAGTTATGACGTGATATGAAAACAAGGAAGATTATGCTTTCAAGCTTGGCCGATTTGAATGATTCTTAATGAATCTAGTCGGCTTATCTCGTATGCAAGAATTTAATTTGTACTTTGATGATCGCTTTCTTTATGAAGATGGCGTTGATGACTAAATTCGTCGCCAACATGCACGTTAAGGACTAGAAGCTTCCAGTTTCACCAAAACCTGCACCCGTCCTCCATTCCCTATCGTTGTTTGATTTTGCAAGAGTTGGAGGTGAAAGATGAGAAAGAAAATCAGAATAAAAGAAAGTGCCGATAAGAAGATTTTGTTTAAAATGGAGCGTAACTTGCCAGGAAGTGACCCACACATTTGATTTTATGACTTTCCTCTTAGATACATATGGAATGGAACAGGCAGAATCCAGTTATGAAACTGCAACAGACTGCCGCTAAGTCTGTTATAATTTCGAGTGGCGCCTTCTATAGTATATCCATAATGCGTAGCTCTGTTCATCCGCTGGTTCAACCGATGAGATCTGCTGTAATCGGCATTCAATTGTTCCACTGCTGGGGTATTTGGGGTTGGTTTCCATTAGTCTGGGTCCTCGTCTTCGACCTTGCCACCAAATGTGGACCTACCCAGTGTTTAGAAATCCCGACGGCATCGTAGTCAGAGTCATTGTACCACGTAAATCCCTCGACCACGACAGGAAGCGTCCATCAGATGTGAGCGCAAAGTAACATACAAAAAAAGACCATATATATTTTACACTGGATGTCATCAAATGTACCACATTATTATTACTTTAGAAAAAAATAAAAGTTTAGAATTATCATCAAATATATGAGAACAATTTCTTCTTATTAATAATCGAAGGAAAATTGACTATTCTGACCTGAATCAAAAGTAAAAAGGCAAACAAAAAAAATAAAGTTACAACTCAAAACACTTTACTTACAAATTTGAAAATAGGTCTACGTCCATCAGAAATGTTACGTTACTACATAAACAAGAAAGGGACAAAAGATAAAATTATCGTCATGAATCTATATTATGTACAAATATAGAAATAAAATCCCCTTTAAAAAGCCATGAATTTTAAGCACAGCCATGTCCAGCCCATTTAAACTAATATTCATTCATTTTATCTTCTGGCGTATCATTTCTTCTCACTTTTGAATTTTTGCTTTTTGTGTTTCCTTGTAATCTGTTTATTTTTCTGTTCATTGTTTTTCAATTCTTTTTTCATGTGCATTTTCTCGCAGGATAGCCGATAGCTACAGCTCGAAGTTGAGTGGCAGAAATTCCTTTCAAATTTCCAGCACTTTCCTCAGTATCTTTGCAGACCACAGCAACTTCGAGGTCTCGCTAGTCTCAGCTCTTCCTCAACGTTCATACTCATCTAATTTTACTTCCATTTTTACTGTTTCTGTTGCGAGTGTGCCTATTATTATCGGAACTGCTGTAACCTTATTGCTTCAAACTTTCCCAGGGAATTTGCTGATATCTTTCAAAACTTTTATTTTGTTTCAAGGGATCAGTTATCAAAATTATATATATATATATATATATATATATATATATATGTTATGCACATGCAACATGTACATACCCATTACAAATCTGTACATCTTGTTTCAACGTTAAAAAGTAACGCTTCTTCAAGTGGAAGATCACGATGGGATCCTTTATATATATATATATATATATATATATATATATATATATATATATATATATATATAATTTGGTACACTTTATATACAGGGTGTTTCAAAAAGAATACGCCAAAATCATCATGTGATGTGTCAATAAACATCTAGCATGAACACATGTGTTGTATATACATTCAAGTTTTATTTCATGTTTTATAAGTGCTCAATGTGGCCACCGCCGGCAGCGCAGACAACATCAAGCCGATATGAGAATTCCTCCGAAACGCGCCTCAGCATGTCACGGTCCACCGTGTTGATTGCAGCTGTTATTCAATCTTTCAAGTCATCAATACTTGCTGGAAGTGCTGGAACATAAACTTGGTCTTTAACATACCCCCACAAGAAAAAGTCACACCCAGTGAGGTCTGGGGATCTGGCAGGCCATGCACAGAGAGCAAGGTCTTTAGCACCTCTCCTTCCAGTCCATCGCTGAGGCATGTTTTCATTCAGATCAGCTCTAACCCTGAGATGCCAATGGGGTGGTGCTCCATCTTGCTGAAAAATGAAGTCATTCGAATCTGCCTGCACCGTGACAATGGTGTTTGTTTTCGCGAACTCAAGCACGCAAAACGCCTTCTGCTGAGGAGTCGCGATTTTGATTGATTTTCCCACAATTCAGCTGCACCGGAAGTTATACTAACAACAGCGGTGGAACTGACACCTAATCAAACTTTGATAACTACTCTATCAAATAACCACTGATTGAGTCCACTACAATGCTATAGACCTGAAAAAACGGTGTAATGATTTTGGCGTATTCTTTTTGAAACACCCTGTATATTAATATATATGTGTGTGTGTATATATAATTTGCCATGTCTCCTTTTTATTTAGTTTATAGACTTACACGTGTTGTTTGATTGCTAAGATGTTTTTTCAGGATATATAAGTTACAAAGTATTTTTATTCTTTTTCTGATGTAAGAGAAATTATGATGGTGAAAACGTTTGTTTATCTTATTATTTATTTTTTTGTTTATCTATTTTTGCAATCTACCAAATAATAAATTGTATAAGATTAATTGTCACAAATAATGGATAAACCACAGATATACACACCTCTGCCTATTTTTCAACGTCACAATTTTTAAAATTCATTTATTAATATATTCAGTCATATATTTATATTATTTATATGTATGGTGGGGGATTTTATTTCTCTTTTGCATTCTCCTTATTCTTTGTTTTTTTCTTCTTCTTCAATGCTTGTGATGAACTGGCGCAGAGAAAAAAATGTAGTCTTAGCTAATGTGTCAACGGAAGGAGTGTGCGTGATCGATGTAAGAGCCATCGCAATGGATGCTGGGAATGTTACACGAAGGAAATATATTAACAAGAACAAACTCAGGACAACGTGAGATTGATCGCGGTAAAAAAAATAAAAAGAAGCTAGAATACAATGCTGGAGATTTCCTCACCTGAGGACATTCAGAAGTTTCAAGGACAATAGAGAAGTAGACAAATGGGGAAAGAAATTAACACGCATAAACACACACGTAGACACACACGTTCACACATACACACGTACACACGTACACACACACACACACACACACACACACACACACACACATATATATATATATATTTAGGCAGCATATCTTTATTCAAGAATGTTTGGTTGAATAATGTGGACATATGTCTATTTGCTTTTATTTTAATCCTCTCGAATTTTCTGATCGACTTCTTAATGTTGATATTAAATTCATTAAGGAAGGCGCCGTATCTTTGTTTATTTCTTTTATTTTCCCAAGTACTTCAATCTCATCCGAATTACTTGGGAAAATAAAAGAAATGAAAAAAAACAAACAAACTACTCTTCCTTACTGAATTTAATATCAACATTAAGAAGTCGATCAGAAAATTCGAGAGGATTAAATTAAAACAATATATATATATATATATATATATATATATATATATATATATATAGTGAGAGAGAGAGAGAAAGGGGGACAGAGAGACAGAGAGAGATATATGTACGTAGAGAGGGAGAGAACGTGAGATAAATTTTACTAATATTGACCAAACACACGGCTCAAGAGCCACTCAATGTAGATGGAGCGCAATATAAAAATAAAAGGAGACTGTTGGGTTGATTCGTTCTTTACAAATTGTCAACACTTTGCAGGTTATTTAAAGTCAGAAATACTTTTAGATTGTAAGAATCTTTTTTTGTTTTTAGATTACAATGGTTTAGTGATACAAATCTTATTAATTAACCCATAGCTGGAAGGAGAAGAGGTGGATTCATATATTTCTCTAGTGCATTTACACGTAGGTGAATATAAAGAAACTAACAAGAATTGGAACTTGGCTCTCCGATTAACACTTTCGAGCCATTATAGTTACACCATCCGTTCATCCAAGCTTAGAGCACTTGTCATTTCAAAGTGGTCCCTCATCTAGGTACCAACCATGTTCGACGTTGCTTAACTTTAGTGATCGTACGGAAACCGGTATTTCAACGTGATCTACCCGTAAGCTCCATAATAGGAGAAATAGAGGAAGAGAAGTTTATGAGGATATGTTGGATTGATAAGGATTACTGTCATTTGGGGCGGACAAGTCGAGGTTTCAAACGTAAAATATCTTTCCAAATCTAGGGTCAACTTGTATGGTGGGTGTAAAAAGCAAGCCCTTTACCACCGAGTTGTAAACAAGTGGGGCAACACTTCTAACAAGTATTGTATTAGGTTGGTGCCAAAATAATGTCGTTTTCTCACATATGTTATTATGTGAGAAAACGACATTATTTTTGCACCAACCTAATACACCACATACTGTATCTCCAGCAGCCTGTCACAAATATATCCCACTAAAAAGTTTTTGGGCAACATATTTGGTATATTAACACATAAGTTAATATAAAATAATAAAATTGTAATACAAATCCAGTATTCTATTAATGTTATAGACGACATCGCGTCCAACATCTGACACAGTAATTATAAACCCTGATTGAAGCGTACGTTTGGGAGTCGACCCATATGGTAGGTTCTTGTGATGTTGGACGGCTTCGCTTGTGACTTTGGCTATGTCAAGCGAAAACTCGTTATCACTTTCAAAAGTGCTCGTTATATTCGAGACTTTATAGACGCCGGTGCTAGTAGTAAAGCCTTTCAATAATACCCGCACTAGTAATACTTGTTCCAGTAGTAATTGCCAAATAGTATAATACTCAGAAGAGAATCGTAATCCGTATAGAAGTAGAGTAGAGAGAGTGAACGTATAGCAAAGGGAAATAGACAAGAAGAGTGAACAGTGATCGTATAGTCATCACGCTACTTCATGTTTATTCACTTCTTTTACGATCACGTGATCTATTTAATAAAGAAATCGCTCGTGTTACTGGCGATTTAGTTTCAAACCACAGTGTCGGCAACGACACTTAGTCTTATACAACATAAGTATAGGCCTAACTTAGAATTTCGAGCCAAAAATCGAGAGGTGGACTTATAGGCCGCAATTTACGGTTTGGTAAAGCACACACTCCGGAGCCTGTTCCCCAAAATTCCGATTCTTGGAAAGTAACTGTCTGGGTAGAACTTCCTTCTTAACAATGGAACACAAATCGAATGAGAATTATTTGAACCTGTGTTGTGTTATGGCACGTTTTAGTCTACAATTTTGGAACTAAAGAATGGATTTCCTCGGAACATTTGCCATAGAAATAGCGATAGATATCGTGTAGATACAGAGAACACCACGCCTTGGTAACTGGCATTTTCATGACTTAATCAACATACCACACTGCTTATATTTAGAAATGATCTATCCGTGATAATGTAACACACTTCAATCAATCAATCAATCAATCAATCAATCAATATATATATATATATATATATATATATATATATATATATATATATATATATATACGAGGGTCATTCAATAAATAAGGTGAATTTTTCGGTATAAGGACTTCTAATACAGATAGAAGCTTATTTTTTTAAAAACATGTTTATTTTACTTCTTTTTCACATGGATTTAATTTCTTTTGCAGATTAAAAAAACTTTGAGAGTTTTGGCGATTAACAAAGATGGCCGACCAAGAAGCATGCTCCAGGATTGAAAAGCGGCCAGTTATCAAGTTTTTGGTTGCTTAAGGGTGCAAACCAGTTGAAATTCATAGGAGAATGTCAACTGTGTATGGTGCCACATGTTTCAGCCAAAAAAATGTCTACAAGTGGGCTAAATTGTTTAAAGAAGGACGGAGCAATATTGAGGATGAAGACAGGCCTGGGAGGCCTACAGAAGTGAGGTCTCCTGAGGTGATCGAATCAGACAATGACCTCATTCAGTCTGACAGAAGGGTGACAGTGGATGACATTGGAAGGACTTTGAGTTTATCTGTTGGGATAGCAAACAAAATTGTCCATGATGACCTTGACTACTCGAAGGTCAGCTGCCGGTGGGTGCCAAAGATTCTTACTACAGAGCACAAACAGAGGAGGGTCGAGTTGTCCCAGCAGTGTCTCTCCCGCTATGAGAAGGATGGTCATGAGTTTCTGAAGGTGGTCACATGTGACGAGACATGGGTTTGGCAGTATGAGCCTGAGTCCAAACGGCAGTCCATGGAGTGGAAGCGTGTAGGCTCTCCAGCGAAGATGTTCAAGTCCCAGCGGTCTACGAGGAAGGTGATGCTTACCGTTTTTTGTGATATGCAAGGCCCAATCACCATTTCATTCCTTGAGAAAGGAAGCACTGTGAACAGAGAATAGAAATGAATTACATAAAAATGAAACTTAATTGTACCCCATTTTTATGGCCATTTCGTTCCTCGGGATAAAATCCCTCGAGCTTTTCAATACAAAAAAGGTAGTCTTAACAAGCTCCAGGGAATTTATCACGATGAGCGAAATGGACACACAAATGGAGTAAAATTGAGTTTCATTTTTTTGTAATTTATATATATATATATATATATATATATATATATAAAGAACAGTAAGATATATAATCAGATGTTCTCATTCATATATTTATTTTTACAAAACAGTGCTCAATGTAAATTTACAGAGCATAAATATTATAAATTAACTGATTTAAAATATGATTTCTTCGCCATTTTTGTTTTTTTTAATTTATGGTGTAAACAAATCAGTGCCCAATGTAGATCGTTTATCGTTTAAATCAAAGTTCCGTAGTTTCGCAACTCGTCAGGCACAAATGGCAAATTAATACCCTTTTTTTATAAATACTGGATCTCATGGGAGAAACGCTCAATTGTATGTAGATTCAAATCATATATATATATATATATATATATATATATATATATATATATATATATATATTGCAATTAATCAATCCGTTGGTATATAATTCGGGAGGATCCTAGTAATATTAATTATTAAAAGTGATCCACATAGGGTTCGATGTTCTACGAGAAGAGGACTAACATTAAAAATAAAGTTAAAACAATGTTCCGAGACAGACACTTAGAGACTGATGATAGCCGTATACAGAACGTATACATATATCTATGTTGAGGTAATTTTTGTTTTGCTGTAAAATACATACATACATACATACATATATATATATATATTTATATATATGTGTATGCGGTGATTGAAAAGTAAATCCCTAGTTTATGTATGATAGACTCTTCCGTCTTGTAAAAATTATAGTTAGAGCGGAATGTCCATCCTACATAAAATAGGGAGTTACTTTTCAATCAACACACACACACACACACATATATATATATGTGTGTGTGTGTATGTGTGTAGAGAGAGAGAGCGTGGGAGAGTACGAGTAAGAGTAAGAATCCCCTCCCCATTCTAAGATTGGCGTAACACAATAATCCCAACCCGATTTTGTAGAATAGGATTAAAAAACAAGCGAATACCTCCCCTCCCCAGCGAATACCTCCCCTCCCCAGCGAATACTACTAATAAACAATCTCCTTGCTACCAATCACTTGTCTTTCTTCTTCTTTTAATCATCTCAATAATATCAGCATTTGGTGTTCTCCATGTAACGGTCGTCTTCAACTATGTCGTTGTTATTCAATCAAAACATCCGGCAACACCATGCACAAGTGTATGATGCGGATTCTTCAATCACAAGCTGTGCCTTGTGGGCGATCTCTCTTTTTTTTTTTTCAGACCGGATCTTGTTATCTCTTACAAGTACTGCATATTTATTTTTATTGTAACAAGCATCGGGTTTTCTTTATTGTTGCCTCTTCACTGTTTATTATTTTATGAAAACATTTTTATTTGTCTTCCTTTTTTTTTTTTTTTGGTTGCTTCTTGTTCGTTTATTATTTTCCCCCGCATTTCTTTTAGATAAACTTCTTCGCCATTTCTCCTTACAATATTTTCCAAATTCCATTTAAACTCTGTGTTTAATGCATTGTTTTTACAAATGTATTCTGCCATTTTTTTTGTTTTCATTGTCTCCTTTCATTTTAAAATCTTCTCCTTTGCTTCTTTTAAATTTTTCTTCCTTTTCTTAATTTTTTTTCATTGCATTTGTTTTTCTTATCTTCTTTCTTTTTTCATTTCGTTATCTTTCTTTCCTTTTCATATTCTTCAATATTTTTCTTTCCTTTTTCAAATTCTTCATTACTTTTCTTTCCTTTCCATATTCTGCAATATTTTTCTTTACTTTCCATATTCTTCAATATTCTTTTCATTTCCATATTCATCATTATTTTTCTTTTCTTTTCATTTTCATCAATAGTTTCTTTCCTTTTCATATTCTTCAATATTTTTCTTTCCTTTTCCATATTTTCATTATTTTTCTATGTCTCCTAATATAGTCTTCCTTCATTTTTCAATTCAACATTCATTTTGCTTCCTTCTCTAAATTCTTTCTTTCTTATTTCGTCTTTCTCTTTTTCAACCTCTTATTTTTCTGTATTCGTTTTTTCTCTGTTTTCTTTCACGTATTGTTGTTTTTTCTTTCTTTTTTTAAAAATCTTTTCTCTTCTTTATTATTTATTTTATTATTTTCCTCTTCTCTAGCATTTCTTCACTCTTTCTTTCTTTGGTGTTTTCTTTCATTTCTACTTGAGTATTTTGATTTTACTTTTTTCTTTTCTCCCTATTTTTCTTCTGAAATATTTTTTTCATTCATTTTCTTACTTTTTCTGTTTTGTTTCTTAGAGATATTTTCCTTCCTTTTATTCTTTCTTTCTTTCTTTCTTTTGGTTATTTTCCTTCTTTTTTCTGCTTTCTTTTTTCTTTATCACTTAATCCGGTGTCTTTACTCACATCTCCTTTCCGGCCACAATTCTTTATTCTTTCTTTTGTTTTTCTATACGACATCATCCTTCTCTTTTCTTACTCCCACTTTTTTTTATAAATAACTTCTTTCATTTCTTCTTTCTTTCGTAAACAATATTCCTTTCATTTCTTCTTTCTTTCGTAAACAATATTCCTTTCATTTCTTCTTTCTTTCGTAAACAATATTCCTTTCATTTCCTTCACTTAGAATTTACAATTTTTCTTTTTCGCCATTTGTTTTCGCTTGTTGTTAAAAAAATATTTATGTATTTAGGCCTTTATGAAAAAGTTAGGAAAAACCTACTACTGTATATCTTTGAGGGTTTGGTTAAAAGAGATTGGGGAGAATGGAGACCAAGCGACAACAAAGCGATCCTTAAAATTGACGAGAGAGATACTCGGTGAGATATAAAACCAAATCCTTTTTATTAAATATTAGATGTGCACAAATTTGGTGGTTTGTGCCCACAGAAATGTGGGTAATAAATTCCTGGACACGTAAATTATTTTTTTCTGAAATAATGCTAAATTGCAATCAGAATCAACCAAATAAACTGAAATAGCGTAAGAAAAATGACAGCGTATACAAAATGCAAATTACAAGGAAGAAAGTACAATGTCTCAGTGAGATCGAACCGTGTTCAAATGATATACTTTCCTTGAAGGTATCAAATGTGAATGTTCTTAATAGTTCTTGTGATTTGTTCGTCTTGATTTCGGGACTTCTAGAATTTACTTGTGAGTTCAGAGTCTTCAACGAAAAGCGTTGTTTTTAGAACAGTACTTGTTCAATAGGCGGGGTTAAAATGAGACTTAATTCTGTCCTGTAAACGAAAATTTGGTTGTCATGATTTCGTTTAGGTGATGGTATTGCGACCGTTTCTTCTGATGGCCTTTCCTCTTTGATAAATCGATTTTACGAATTTAAGCGGAGTACTAAATTGGCAGCTCGGTTTCATTATTTTACTGTTAAAATGGTTAGATGTAACTGTAAGTTTTATGCTAATAGTTTCTTCTCTCGCACTTCTCGCCCATGAAAGTCTCTTCCAGCTTCTTGCTTCTCAATCAACTTTGATCTTCAATAATTGAAACGCAATGTCATTCGATATCTCCTGTTTTCTTGATTAGTCTTCTTTTATTGTTCTCTCTCCTTAATAATGTTTTTTTATTTTATTTTATTTCCTCACAGACGAAGAAAAGTCATGTAGGAACAAAAAATGGACTGCACATTGTAGAGTAGAAATGGAAGGTCTTATTAGATAATGGAGTTCTTTCAGAGGCAAACACTGGTGGACAGAAGTTACCTTCTCTGGTGTTATATAAACAGTTGAGTGGCCAAGGGTATTTTTGTATCTCGTTGGTCCGAGAATAAAGTAATTCATAATTACTACTACCATTGTTCTTCTGGTCATTTTAAATCTGTAGTTACCAAGGATCACAAATCTTTCTGTAATAATAGGGAAGGTCGGATTTGAAACCATGGTATTGCACTCAATTTGAGAATTCGGGTTTGACATGATATATAATGACAGAAATAATTTTTACCAAATCGTTACTGTTTTTTGAAGAAAGGATTTTAAAGATTATGTTTAGGTTTGAAATTGGAGCGTTGGATTATTCCGATGATCAGTGAAAGCTTTATGGCATAGTCCGAATATATATATATATATATATATATATATATATGCAGTGGGGGGAAATAAATATTCGTACACTTGAAAAATTGTATTTTTATAAATGTAAAAGCATAAAATAAAACAAATCTTCATAATTAATTGATTATTTTATTCTAATAATTGATTTGTACGAATATTTTTTTCATCAGTTAAAATGAAACCAATGCATTAATTTCTGTTAAAATAAGAATTAATTAAGTTTATTACTATTTTTTAATAAAATGTATCTTTACACATAAAATGTATCAAAATTTGTTTTGGTTAAGGCTTTTACATTTATAAAAATACAATTTTTCATGTGTACGAATATTTATTTCTCCCACTGTGTATATATATATATATATATATATATATATATATATATATATATATATACGATGTGATGAGAACGAAAGTAACATATAAATTCCAGCGTTCACAGCATTAATCCAAAAGAGGGCTCGATACTGATAGTAGAGCGATAATTATTTATTTATTAGAATTTCGATTCTCACCCGTCGAAGTGCAGTTGAAATGCACTGAAACGAAGTTGCATCTCTGTAGTGAATAAAATGGTTTTGTCTAGATGATAAAATTATAATAATACCTGGCTTATGTGAGAGAGTATTACCCAGACGAGGCTCTGCCGTGGGGCGGAGTCTCGTCTCGGGAAACCAACTCCGTTTTTACGTGGTCTGTAGGGAATTTTTGCCGGAGCCTACAGGCTCGGGTACCCCACTTTAAACCCGGCCTTGTGCTACATCTTGCTGCGTGGGGCAGCTTGTAAATAATTATATATATATATATATATATATATATATATATATATATATATATATATTCCAGTTATCTTTATCCTTGTTGAGTAGAAATGGAAGATCTCGTTAGAGAATGAGGGAACACTGGAGGATAGAAGTTACCTCCTACGGTGTTATATAAACAGTTGAGTGGCCAAGGGTATTTTTGTATACTGGCAGCAAACAGCATGCATGTGCATAGAGAACGAGTTCAGCAAATATACAAAAATAGAAAAGGGCGTAAGGCAAGGATTCGTCTTCTCACCAGACGTATTCAACGAGGCATTTCTGAGAAAATTGGAAATTCTATCGGGATTCAACATTGGCGGTCGCCATCTTAACAACATAAGATATGCAGATGACACAATACACGAAAGATAAATTACAAAATCTCCTATAGAATGTAGCGAAGGAGAGCAAGAAGAGAGTAAGCATAAACTATGAGAAGACAGAATGTATGGTCATCAATAAAAAGATGAATCTAAAATGAGGTTTTCAGGTCGGGAACACTACATTCAAGCAGATGCAGAAGTTTAAATATCTGGGAAGTGTTTGACAGTGCACGGTAAGTGCGACACTGAGATCCGTAGACGTATTATGTTGGCCAAGGACGCATTCCAAAAGCAGTGTAAAGTATTGCGAAACTGGAGGATCTCTTTGGTCACAAAGAAAAGAGTATTGAACTGATACGTAAAATCTGTCCTCCTTCACGGCAGCGAATGTTGGACGTTGGATGAAGAAGAGACTCGAGGCGATGGAGATGTGGTTCTACAGGAGGGTAAAGAATATGTAAAGAGGGGGCAACAACATTCTCTTAAATTCAACTAGTGGTCTATGCTGGACATTTTACCTCCTAGGTTCCAGTGATTGTAGTAATGGCCACTATCTCTTGATGTAATGAGAACTTCTGTCTCAGTTGTTTCATTCGCAAAGTGAAACAGTATTTGGTATGTCCACCTTGTAGTCTTATCAAGAAAGCAACAACCTTAAAATCTATGCAAAGTTATCTGTTATGTTGATCATAGTTGATACTTTTGTCATACGTTTCTTTCACGTGGACTTCTTGACCAACTGGCAATGAAGGTAAAACGTTACCCTTGTATAAAAAGGCAGATTTGAGACTTATCTTCAAGGAATCTGATATGTCCCGAAAAGAGATATATTTGTTCGAAGCAGCAATGTGGTTGTTGACTACTGTAACTGAGTAAAACAATCCAGCAGGTAACCTCGTCGTAGTGGTAGGTAATAGGCGTAGGCAATTGGCGTAGTCCATAGGTGTCCTCCTGTACCTCCACATCAGTCTGTATTTATGGCTGACACCAGCTAATCATATTACTGTGAGGGGTAACCCAGGTCTATGCATATTCATTACATCAGAATCAATAATCAGTCTCTATTCTTTTGGATTGTAATTGATGTTAAGTGATTACATAAGGCCACCAATATTATTACAACACACCAAATCACCTTCTATAAGGAAAAACGAGACTAGATCCTTGTGACGATCAGGGAAATGGGTAATCTGCTAATAGATTCCAGCTAATAGATTCCACTGCTGGAATCTGGAATCTGGAATCTGGAATCTGCTTTACTCTTAGGAAATTCCAGATCTCTAAGTCCTTTATGTAACTTTGAGTTATGTAGTGTGGTTCAGATGCTGGGCAATAATCTTGGTCATTTGAAGTTGATGGTTCAGCTTGTAAGGTTTAATTTTCTTACCCATCATCTGATTCAATTTCATATGATTCCGGTGGTTTTGAGACTGGTACGTCTTCATTATGGGCGACTGAACGCAAGACTGATGGCATATTTGCATATGACACTGTCCATTTTATTTTCTTTGACAGTTCCTTCGCAAGTGGAAGCGCCATGTATAAGTAACAATCAGTGGTACGATCGGTTGACTGTCTCCAAATGATGAACACTTAAAAAGCATAGATTGTTATCGTGTGGTAACCGATTCTTATCATGGTCTCCAGTTTTCCATTCACAAATTAGTTGGAAATCTTTTCTCTCAGCAGCTGTTATATTTCGCGTCTGAGATGCAAAAGTCACTTCGCCACACATATACCAAAAGTTATCGGCTTTGTTCAGACATTCACGGGACATTTTTCACAGGTCAGTTAAATGTGAGAAAAACTGAGTGAAAAGGAGAATAATGATTAGTTTACTAGGAAAATAATTATATATAATAAGGTTATTAGGAAAATAATAATTAACTTGGCAAGGACAATAGTTTTGATGACACATTCAGATAACACTAGTACTGTATCTTGAAATCTAGAACCAATCGACAATTTTGGATATCATCTTTATTTCCAGTGACCCAGAATTATGTAATCTTTGTTATTTTTTTTTAGCTTTCATGTTGTACACCAGTGTCATTCATTCCTGTATCGTTAATAAATTTTCTTCGGCGTATCATATATAATCTATTCCTGTAGCGTGTACCGTAATAGATTGTGTATAACTTATATATGAATAGTGGGGTCTGCTTTTATAATGCTTGTCAAAATTCATTTGTCATATCATCTATTGAAATCATCATTTACCGTTTCTTGCGATGCATCTTGTCAAAATATTGGGAGAATATGTCACGGGGAATTATAAGAAAAAATAATGCCAGTAAATGTACAGAATATAATAAATAAAATTAAGTAAGAGCAAGACAGAATAAGGAACACGACTGAACCATATAAGGTATAGATACGTATCAGACCACAAAAAGGGGGTGGTGTTGAAAACGCAATATCTCTGCGATGTAAACACGTTCGAAGATGAAGGTAAATTGTTGAAAGGAAGAAATTCTTCATTGATATAAGTTATTTGTCGATTTTAATCGGCACACAGAGAATTATGTTCTACTACTCATTTAACACGGTGAATGGTGGCTCGGATTGTGAGATCCGAGTTCAATTTCTTGTCAGAACCATTACATTCACTTATGTGCTAATGTCCTTGGGAAATGTATTAATTAGGTACCTCCACTATTTCGGCATAAATTTTCTATATTGAAGTTTAAAATGAATTTTTTACAACGTAAAAACATTCTTGAAGATTTCATTTTTGCTTTAATTGAAAGTCTAATGATTAAATTTACGATTTCTATTAATTAAACAATTCTGGTGTATTTAAGATAGAAACTATATACATTTGATTGTCAAATTTGATTTTAAATTTTTAAATTTTCTTAAAAACGGCCATTTTCTTAATTTTAAGAAATTTGTAAACAAACACAAATTTATCGATTTTTAAAATATTTTAAAAAATTTCTGACACGTTATTTTAGTAAAATTAAAAAATTTAAAGTTAAAGTAATCTGATTTGAAAGAAATCTTTCTTACTTATAGCGTAAAAAAATAAAACAACCAATTATTAACGATCTATCCTGTTAATCTGACCCACCTATTGATGGATTGTTAAATGACGAGGCGATGACAGCTACTACGGATTACCATCAATGACATAATTTTTAAAAGTCTGAGTTTTAAAAAAAAATTATTCTATTTGAGTATGACCCACGCTAATGGAAATACAATACATAAAATAAAATTATTTAGTGAAATAGTAAATGAAAAAAAGAAAAATCATTTTAAAATTTAAAGTTTACACTTTTAAAGTTGAACGGAAAATAAAAAATGTTATGAAAAGGCCACGTAAAGGGACAAAACCCTTAAATCACGTGACCTTGTAATAATACTGGCAATTTCAGTATATCATACACGGAAATAAGGAATGTATTAAGTAAAAAAATACAACATAAAAAATTATTTTAAAAAAAAGTAGCTCAACTAAATTTATTAAACTTAGCAATTTTGGATTCGTAATTTTTTTTTCTACTTAATTACTACATAATATCGAAGAACCCTCCTAATACAGAGCTTTACACGATGTTAAACTATTATAAATTATTATAATTAAATTTTTTTAAAAAACGAAAAAATTCTTGTAAAAATTAATTATTCATCAGAAAAAAATTATTTCTTCAGACAATAATGTCCTTAATATTACTTATTTACAAAAGCAATTAAAAACTTTTCTAATTAAGTAATATCATTGTTTTATTGGATTCATTATTTTTCAATTCAGACTAGATTTTCAGTTAAATAGCTCAAATTTGAAAAAAAAAGTAGGTTATTTATCATCTCCAAAGACTCCTCCTTTTAACAAAAAAAAAAAAAAAAAAAATCAGGAGCCAAAAAGGTTTGGGGCGAAATTTCATGAAATTAAATAAGTGGGGGGTAACATATTTAAAAAAAAATATTTTTTATCAAAAATTTCTAAAAACAAAATATTTCAAAAATAATTTCATTTATTTGTGAATAAGTCCTGAAAATTTCATTAAAATTGAACAATTACTTTAATTTTACAAGAATTTCCAAATCAATGTGTTTTCAACGGGAAAAAAGCGCAAAAAAAACTGTTATTTTAACGTTCCCGCGATGACGTAAAAAAAAGAACATTTTAACCAAAATTTCGAACGTGTTAGAAAATATTAAAAAATTTCAAAAAATAATTAAAAAATACTTTTTTCTTTCATCTTAATAATAACATAAGCATTTTGACGATCATACTTTATTTTCTTTAAGTTTGTGGCATTTTTAATTTACGCTATGCTGTTTTTCCGCGAAAACAGTGGACATGTCTAGTATTAATTCTCTTCTTCTCCCCCCAGCTATGGGTAAATAGCAGGAGAGACCGGCAACAGGTCTACCGCAAAAAGAAATGGCAACCTACGAAAGATATATGATCGCCTAAGAGTATATCACGCATGGCACATAATTGATTCATGTAACAACAGAAAGAAAGAATCTAGGCTACGAGGTGCAAGGTAAAAGAGCTTACATATATCGTTAATGTTAACCATAGGTAACGTGAGAATATAAACTTACTGGCTCGGATACCCACATAAATTGGTGCCACATCTGACCGCGTGGGGCGGTTGGTAGATATCCTGCAGATTCGTCTCCAGCTGTGCTGGTCAAACTCTCTGCTTCCGAGCAGAGAGGATTCCCAGACGAGGTTATGTCAAAGGGCAGAGTCTCGTCTCGAGAAACATCTACCCGACCCCGTTTTATACGGTGTCTACGAGGAATTTTTGGCCGATCTTACCGGCTTAGATACCCCACATTAAATTCAGCCTTGTACCAAATCCGACAGCGTAGAGCGGTTGGTAGATATCCTGCAGTTGGAGATTCATTGTGGAATTCACTTGACTCACTTCTCGCAGTTGACTACTACTTCTACGCGTCGCTGGTGAATCTTATATCTGTTGTTCTTGTCCTAATTATTATCGTTCATTACCAACCTTCGTGTGATTATTCTATTCAATAACCTTCCCCTGGTTGCAATATGAATAGACCACAAAAATAAGAAGGATTTCAAGTAATACACTCATCAGAAGAAATGTGTGATGAAATATTAGGTTGGTGCAAAAATAATGACGTAATAATGTCGTTTTTTGACGTTAAAAAATACGTCAAAAAACGACATTATTACGTCATTATTTTTGCACCAACCTAATATATAAAAATTGGGTAGTATATTTGTTAGGATCAGCAGTACCTTATCCGAATTGCAAAATAAAAGATCAAAGACTTCTATGAATAAGTATAAAAACTTATATCTGAAGGATGATTGGAATACAAACATTTTTAAAATAATTTGGCCAAAGAGGAATTGACAGGGCTGGGGAAATTGTCTGCTCAGTTGTAGAGAGACGAAAAAATGGCACCAGAAAGTGTATATAAATAGCACCTGAAGAATTGTCAAAAAAAGAACCGAAAATGTAAGAGGATTAGTAAGAAAAACAACTCCGTAGATATTTCAATAATGGAAACGCATGAACATCCCTGTCCATCGATTCTTAGATTAGATCTACAAGAACCATCTCTGTTAAGTCTAAGATAAATAAACAAGAAATAAAATAGTAAACAAAATTGTAAACTCTAGATAATTGAATTCATAATTTGGGTAGGAAATAATGCACACTAAACAGATTGGGTGGGAACGATACCCCACCGGGAACTGAGCAAGCGAGTGAATTTTCCCTGGATGCAAACGACACAAACTCTATCTGTCATTGAGAATAATAATAAATATTCTCTGGGGTATTCAAATTCAAACAGATTACCTTGTTATTCTTCTTCTTGTTCTTAATCGTGTGGCACATAGGACATCATGGCTCTCCACAACTAGCTAAACATTGAGGCTCTTAATTTTTTTCTCTCTTTGCTAAGGCTCTCGATTTAACATTAATGTTGGATCGTCTCCACCGTCCCTGTATTTATTTCTCGCATCCGCTCATGAAGAACACAGGCGTGTCCGAAAATTCCAAACTTGGAGCCTCAATCTGCGTGCTTCATATTTGTCAGCTGGTTAATATTAATTGTTTGTTTTTTGTACTGATTACGTCAGTACCCTTTCGTTTGACTTTGTTTTATTGACCAACTATTCTACTCTATTTTATAGAGTATATGAAGCACACGGGAACTTTATTATATATATATATATATATATATATATATATATATATATATATAGAGAGAGAGAGAGAGAGAGAGAGAGAGAGAGGGGAGAGAGGGAGAGAGAGTTGAAGACGTTCAATCTTCATAAATATGCTCTGATAGGCTAAATAGTGTAATGCATAAATAAATCGTATAGCTGGAAGCAGACAACTTGCGATTTAACAGCTGTTATGTGCAGTATAATATCTAATATCTGGGATTAATAGTTAAATGAAATTCATAACATTTTGGCGACGCCATATTGGAATAATTTTTTTTTCTTGACAAATCTAATAAACAATTTTAGGAAGTGTTCATCACAGAAGTTGATGGGAATTCGTATCAGGCATAGAATCTGCAGAAGAACCATTTTAAAAGGACAGAGCAAAGAATATCGATTTTTTGCATTTTGCAATAGCTATTTGAAAATTGTTAAAGCATGGTCCTAATCAAGATTATTACCTATATTATTTTCGTGTGTAGGCTTAATTCAAGCTATAGTTCCCCAAAATATTTCTTCAATTTAACGTTCAAACTGCTCGTAAATCGATACGAATTCAGCAGGCAAGAAGACAAATGTAACTTCTAGAGCGATAAGCGTATGTGTTAAAATAAAATGACGTTTTCATTCGGAGAATTTTAGCGCAAAGGACTGTAAACTGTTAGCACCTAAGGCATAGTTGTTCTTCTTTTAGGGAGCATTTTATATTATATCGTCGTAAGCATTACGTTTCCATAGAAAGGCTTAAAACGCTCATTTTGAAAGTAAACTTAAAGTGTAGTGTTTGTAATAGCAAGCTTTATTCTCCTATTACATTTCCCCCATTATGGGCATTATTATATACGAGATATAATAACACCGTAATTCACGGACCCAAAAGAATGGATGAAACGAAAAGAAATGACAAACTTCCTGTTCTTAGAGAGACTTTTATACCATTAAGGCATAAACAAAACTATATATACTTATATACACGTGTCCCAGAGAATAATATATCATATATCAGCACAGCGAGCAGAATATAAAGAGAAACAAAAAATAAGGTTCTTACATATAATATGAAAATTTTACTGTTTCTGGAGAAGACATGTTTAGGACTCCATATTCAAAATGGTCGGACTCACCTACTATGTCCCAGATGAAGTCATATTCCACGAATGGGAAACGGCGAGTCTTGGGTTTTCCCAAATTGAATACTGAAATCCAAAGTTTCTTTCTATATCTGGGAAAGATATATTTATCCAAATGTAAAACGTGGCATGGGCTTGTAAACTGTAGCATTTGCTGAAGGAGGGCGATTTATCCTCAGCTCTATGACTTATCTCCACCAAAGAATGAAACAAATCCGAAGAAGAAAGTAGTGTTGTCTCATCTTTGAAAAAGAACTGAAATCGAAGATTTTACGTGCGAACAGACATCTACTTGATGCGTGATGTGAAAAATAAAATTATTTTTCACCACCAGACAGACCACAGCCTGTTTAGGTCTTTAACAGATTTAAAAAAAACAAAAAACTTATCAAATACAAAGACGGACAAAAAAAAAAAAAAATTAAAAAACCTCATCCAATACAAGGACGGGCAATCACACATTTTAAAGGAATGACCTAATTGTAAAAGGATGCACATTGATCTGTTATATAAATGTAAGAATATATGCTGGATTAGTTTTCTACAGCTTATCAACCCTTTGTAGGTTATTTAAAGGCAGAATTGTAAGAATTCTCTTTTGTTGAGATAAAATGATTTAATACAAGTTTTACTAATTAACCCATAGCAGGGGAAAAGTTGGATTCATACCTAATCAAAATTTTAAAAACAAACAAGAAAATCTAATGTGGATATAAAGTGGGAGATCAATTCTACATTACAAGTATAATGTAAAGTGATCTCTCTATTTGTGGCCATGGTAATTTCTACAGATTAATATCCTAGAGAATTTAAATAAATCTGAAAGACATGCTTGTGTAGCTAATCATTGATTGATTCGTTTTTTACGGCTTATGGTTATTTGAAGGTTATTTAAAGCCAGAAAATATATTTAGATTGTAACAATTTTTTGAGATAATAATGTTTTAGTGATACAAGTCTTAATAACGAGTGGGGAGACGTAGATACATACCTTTCCCAAAGATATTTTCGCATAAGTCAATATAACGAACAGAGAAGGAATTGACCCACGGCTCTCCGATTAATAATGGAAACGACCAAAGAACTGCGATAGGCTTGTGACGTTTTTTTCTTCGGAAAAGAGGCCGGAGATTGTTGAAAAAGTATTTTCAGACAATTTCAGAGGCAAAGTTGCCATGGTAACGGTATTTATTTAGCGTTTACAGTTGTTCTGATGATGTTCTTACTGAAGGAAACGCTGACAAGGGAATAAAGTCTTAAACATTCAACTGTTTGTCACATATTTCATCTGAAATAAATTTTTTTGATATTTGAGGATATACATATATATCCTACACGCAGGCCATTAGAGGCCCGCAGGCTTGACGCCGATGACAACGCCAACGATACTCTGGTAGCAGCGACCTGTGGGCCTCTAGCGGTCAGTGGCAGATTGGTGGCTTGCGTGTATATATATATAGGGTGTTTCAAAAAGAATACGCCAAAATCATTGCGCTATTTTTTCAGGTCTATAGCATTGTAGTAGACTCAATCAGTAGTTATTTGATAGAGTAGTTATCAAAGTTTGATTGGGTGTCAGTTTCACCACTGTCGTTAGTATAACTTCTGGTTCAGCTGAATTGTGGGAAGATCAATCAAAATCGCAACTCCTCAGCAGAAGGCATTTGTTTTTGTGACAATGGCATTTGTTTTTGTGACAATGACATTTGTTTTCGCGAACTCAAGCACGCAAAAACAGTGCTTGAGTTCGTGAAAACAAATGCCATTGTCACAATGCAGGCAGATTCGAATGACTTCATTTTTCAGCAACATGGAGCACCACCCCATTGGCATCTCGGGGTTAGAGCTGATCTGAATGAAAACATGCCTCAGTAATGGATTGGGAGGAGGGGTGCTAAAGATCTTGCTCTCTATGCTTGGCCTGCCAGATCCCCGGACCTCACTGGGTGTGACTTTTTCTTGTGGGGGGATGTTAAAGACCAAGTTTATGTTCCAGCACTTCCAGCAAGTATCGATGACTTGAAAGATCGAATAACAGCTGCAATCAACACGGTGGACCGTGACATGCTGAGGCGTGTTTGGGAGGAATTCTCATATCGGCTTGATGTTGTCTGCGCTGCCGGTAGTGGCCACTTATAAAACATAAAATGAAACTTGAATGTATATACAACATATGTGTTCATGCTAGAGATTTGTAATTTTTTTTCGTTATTGACACATCACGTGATGATTTTGGCGTATTCTTTTTGAAACACCCTGTATATATATATATATATATATATATATATATATATATATATATCCCTCTCTCTATATATATATAGTTATAACAACGGCTTTCAATACTTAATATTTCTCGTTTTCCCTCTCGCGTGGTCATGTGTGACGTCACGAGCTGCCACGCAATTTTCGCTTCCGCGTCTCGTATACACGAGTTAGTCGTTGCTTTGAAATTTTTCATGCAACAAAAACAGACTATCATTATTGTTTCGTCTGTGTATTGATATATTGAAAAGTAATTGTCATCTTTGATAATGGCATATGTAAGCCGAAAGCTTAGATTGCATTTAAACATGTATCAATATGGTGATTTCCTTTCGCCTTCCAATGATAATGTTATTAAGGTTATCAGACGATATGGAAGGAACTTAGTTAAAATAAATAGACAAAACTTGTCTATATTATTTAATGAAATATGCATTAATATATATATATATATATATATATATATATATATATATATATATATATATATATATATATATATGATAGATGGCCACTAGTATTCGAGGATACAATCACACTAATAGATACATATGCTGTGAAAATTTCACATTAAAATTCAACTATTAATTCCGGTAGACCTGGGGAAAACAGGAATTAAGAAGTGGTTTCACGCTCACTAAAAACTTCCTGATCAGAGGCCTTGCTGCCGGATGTAGTTTATCATCATACCCAGAAGATTGAGGCAGTTGTTTCGAAGATCTCTTGCGTGTCTTCTTGTCGCACAGTCCAGGCTTAAGAAGAGTAATTTGCTACAAAGATGACCGGAACAAAACTTATTTTAAATAGTACACTATTCATATGACAAATATATAACATATAGTTTTCTTGCTCGTAGAGTTAGTTTATATTCACCTAGCACCGAAAACTGGTACAAAATATTGACCTAATAATGCGGAACATGTTCTTAAATAGCCACGTCAGATCTAGACTTTCGTATGTATGGTACACGTGATACCTGAACCGTTCTGGAATATATAAGCTGTCAGCTTTATACAATCGCTTTCTCAGATCAGTCGTTAAAAATTGACTGAATGACGCCTGTAGGTCTCATAGAGGAGCATTCTTATTCGAACCTCGGCGATTGGCGCGAAGTACTCTACTAAATAACAAGGAAGTACATTACAAGAGTAGCAACTAAAATCGATATCATGGAGAGAAATTAATGATATTGACATTACACACTACTTTAAACAAAAGGTTACGAAGGAAACCCCCACCAGTAATGGTAAGAGCGATAACATCTACAGGACGTGAGAAACTAATTTTCCTGAAAAAAAAGCTTTAATAGAAATATTTTAGAAATTTCAACCGTGAGTGGTATTGATTGCACGATAATTTATTGAGATATATATCCTTATAAGGGAACGGTTACTATTACTGTTATCATTTCTTTTCCTTTGAGAATTTGAGCACTTTCCTGATTGAATTCATTCAACTGGTAGGCATTGTTAATTGAGACCAGTGTATTCTTCAACCAGTTATAAGCCATGCGGGATACACACTTCGGCGATCTTTCGATACACTACTGACGAATCAGATTTTCCCCGCAGTAAGTTGCCATTTCTTTCTGCGGTAGAGGCTATAAAACCCAGTTCCCTGCTATTTACCCATAGCTGTGGGGAATAAGTAGATGGTGCATACCTTTCTCAAGGGTATTAGCATTCCCTATCGAAGAATCTTTCGACACATATTCGTCTTCCGTTCGCCAGTTGATTGCACTAAGGTCGGATATTTGATCCGTGAACGCGTTCGAATGGTCATCAGCATTAGCAGCATTGGCACCTCAGGGAATGTAATGAATTCGACTTGAATCCGAACTCGGCGCTCCGATTCCTCAATCCGAGCCACTATCCATTACTCCACCGTGCCTCCAGTCTTCTCGTGTATTCTTAAGTATAAGTAGCACGTCTATTCACCTGGTAAATAGTGTGTAAACGTTTTCTAACATCTGTGAATTCTTTTTAAAGAAGTAATCATTTTAAAATCGCTACATAGATTTTCAGTTAACTTATTTATTTTCTTGTAACGGGGTGGGGGTGTTGTTTTTGGTCGTTTTCCTTTTTGATTTATCAGTCTGACAGAAAAATCTTCAAATTCATAATTTGACCATTATGTAACTCTTTGAAAGTTTTATAGGATTTCTCGAGGCATAGAATTCCTCAGAGACTAGAATAAAAATTATTTGACATCAGACTGTCTGGAGATTTGATGCCTGGCCACTGTTGTGATCGGTAAAATTGTTTCTTTGGTAGTCATAAGTCACTTAGTATATCTGCTAACGTGAAGTTAGTTACTGCTCTCTTTATGATTTCTTTTCTCGGATATGCAAATCAATGAAGTATATATTTACGTTTATTCCTCATGTATATTTATATATCTACCATATAGCAATTCGATTCTTTTTTTTAATTCTTCCAATATTCAAAGAAGTGTAAATAGAATATCGTAGAGGTTTCCTTCCAGTCGTTCTTCCAAAGCCAATCGGCTACTATAAAAATAAGCCTTGAAGCTCTTGATCTTCAAATGTCATGTCAGAATGGGTTTCCCGTCGTATCAAACTAGAGAAACATAAAACATTTGAGAAACCACTGCATGTTTAAAACTGCTACAGTATTCTTTTGTGGAAAAACATTCGGTAAAAATTACTATATTTTAGAATGAAATGCTTGTTTAGCAATATGAAAAATGGATGAAAATGCCCGCACTTCGAAGGTGATATTAGATTAAAAAATTTCACGGTATTATTCTAGGTATATAACTACCTTAAAAACTGCGTAACTTTTAAGTTGGCGCCTCTGGTAGAGGATAGAGACTCGGATTGCGGAATGGAAGAGCCGGGTTTGAATTTCAATTGAATTCATTACATTCACTTACCCTTGGGAAACGTATGAATCCTCTTCTTCTCCCGCTCCCAGCTATGGGTAAATAGTAGAACAGACCGGGTTCTATAGCCTTGGATGGCAACTGGTCTACCTTTGAAAGAAATGGAAACCTATTGCTGGAAATAAATCTGCATCGCCAGTCATGTATAGAAAGATAAGTGTATCACGAATGGAACATAAATGACAGACTGGTCCAGCTTAGAACAGCAATGATAATTTTGAAGAAATAATTTTGAATTTCTCAATGCACTCCCTGGAATTCAAAACCTCACTTTAATCTTGATTCTGGCTCTGTCCAATTCCCGCCAAAAGACCGATTTCGGCCGAATTTACAATTCTGGCCAAAAATTGAGTTCCTCAAATCACAAACTCAGCGGAACTTCAAAACATCGCTGAAACCTCTCATTCCTTGGATCATTTTGACAAAATAAAATTGATTTCCTTAATTCAAAAAGTTTTGGTGATGTTTTAAACTGAATTTAATACAAAAAAAAAAATTAAATTCACAAATTTTTATTGTTGTTTTAAAATCAGTTTTAATGAAAATTTTTAAATCACTAATTTTTTTCAATTATTTAAAGAAAATGTCTTTTAAAACTTCCTTCCTCAACCGGACAAAAATCTCAATGCTGGATGTTCAAAAATCAGATATAGGGTAGGTTTCCAACCATAGGATCATCCTGATTCGAAAAAATATAATATTTCTATGTCGAGCCAAAGTGGCTCGAGTTAGCGGGGTTTCAGACACACAGACGGACAGACAGAATTTGACGTTTATTTATTTAGATTAATATTCTCTTCTGAATGAAGTGCATTGACAAAGATGGAGATTATATTGAAAAATAAACATTCTTTAAACAACAACAAAAAATATTGTTGATTTAATGGGATGCGTATTTATTATTATACCTACGGAATTGGGTGTGCGGTTGCCGTAACGGTTCTCGGCAGAGAAAGTGATATCGGCAAGATGAGTTCAAATTTCCTTCTAGTCTGTTACTTTTACTTAGTTCTGTTTCATCTTCAAGCAAATTTTGGAAAACAGACGAAAACAAAACTTCTGCGTTTGATTTAAGTATATAATTGAATTTGAAGTTTCTGTTTTTGAGAGATAGTAATTCCTGTGTAGCGATGAAACCATATTTTTAGATCAGTTAATTTATAATTTATATATATATATATATATATATATATATATATATATATATATATATATATATATATATATATTACACTGGATGTCGGTGTAACGTAATAACGATTTCGTTACTTACCTGTACGTTGTTATTATTTAAAATATCAAGCTTCAAATTGTGCTTATGTCATTGATTATTGCGTAGTAAAAATGTATTTTTTATCAATTTTAATAGTACGCAGATATCAACGACGTAAACAGAGATTCCAACTAGACATTACTAAATTAAAAAAAATAATCAAGTATTTGTGTGTAAATTTGGGGTAGAAACCCTCTTACATACGGGATAATTTTCATTGAAGATACACGGCGATTAAGCATTTTATTATATCTTTTCTTGCAAGCCTACAAGAGGTTTCTTTTTAGGACATAGAGTGAGTAACAATTATCCAAATGACGTTAAGATTAGAGCACTTTCTAATAGATTAGCCAAAAGCAATCTGATCCAAAGATCATTTGAACGGCTTTTACACAGTCTATGCTCATAAAAGAAATGTCTTGTAGGAACGCCAGAAAAAATG